>QGSO01000218.1:1603222-2012617 GCA_011037825.1 Carya cathayensis | reverse complement strand
ATCACCACGGATGCTACGATTTTTTAGGTAAAACACTTGTGAAGCTTGGCACGCCAAAACAAAAGGGTCGTCCTTATACGCTGTACGAGACATATTCACACTAGTAAGATGTTGTTCCACACGTATCCCTCATTTGGAATCAGAGATGTCAAACCATTCACATTTGAATAAGTAAACACGACGCCAACCCATATAGCGGACTTCCAAAATGTCTCTTAGTCTACCAAAGAACTCGAGCTTCTCGGATCCTAGTTGTTCACTAATGACCATGACACCTGAGTTTTGGGTGCGATGATGTTCTTCGCGATTTGTGGTATGAAATCTTATACCATTGTTTATGCAACCAGAATAGGATGCACCCCAAGGGTCAGGACCACATGCTAGGGCATATAAATCCTCTGAAACTTCTCCAAGATTATCAGCACGCAGGCTTTGAATCTATCACAAGTTCAAACAAGGAACCACATAAAGTAAACACAATACAAGTTTTGGCATAAAACAAAAATACCAAGAATGAGTTTGCATACATGTGACTTGAACCAGCCTGGGAATTTTGTAGCATGCATATTATCGCCATTATCTGGATACTCTTCACTCACCTGCAAGTAATGCTCACTAGACAAAGGGCCAACACCAATTAATCAACACCAGTAAATCAATATCTTTAGAAACTAAATTGGTAAGTATTTTGGTTACTTACTTAAGGTATTTCCCAATCTCTATGCAATTATTAAGAACATACCATCTGGCTTTTATGAAAATGTCATCATCTAATCGGTGACGTGATGCAAAACCCATGGGGCGCACCTTTTGTGAAAAAACAGATAGTCCATCTCGTACACCATCTTCTCCTTCATCAACGTTACGTTCAGGAGGATTGAATCTGGTCTCAAAATCATTGAGGTATATGGAACAAAAATTCAAGCATTCTACATGAATATAGGCCTCAGCTATTGAACCTTTTGGGTGGGCCTTATTCTTAACATATCTCTTAAATTTTTCAACATACCTCTCGAAAGGGTACATCCACCTATATTAAACTGGCCCTGCAAGCAGCGTCTCACGTGGCAAATGGTAAGCTAAGTGCACCATTATATTGAAGAAGGTAGGTGGAAAAATCATCTCAAGTTTGCATAGAATGATAGCGATATCAACTTGAAGCTTCTCCAAGACATCAATCTTACATGTTCTAGCACATAATTCTTTGAAAAAAGTGCTCAACTCAGTTAGTGCCAATCGTACATCTTGGCGTAAGTATCCAGAAATTGCAGTAGGAAGTAATCTTTGCATAAAAATATGACAATCATGACTTTTCATTCCCGAGATTTTGCAATCAGGTACACTAATACATCTGGCGATGTTCGAAGCGAAACCATCTGGGAATTTCACATCGTGCAACCAACTACAGAAACCAATCCGCTCAACTCCATACAGTGTATAACATGCATGTGGCATGCTAATGCGTTGTCCATCCTGAATAAGGTGTAACTCCTTCCTTATGTTGAGATTGAAAAGATCACGACATGCATTAGGATGATCTTTAGTTTTGCCAAAGATATTCATCAAAGTTCCTATGATGTTGTCACAAATGTTTTTCTCAATGTGCATTACATCTAGATTATGTCTAACCTTTATGGTTGACCAATATGATAATTGAAAGAAGATACTTTTTTTGGTCCAATTGAACTCCTCTATAGTACGCTTTCTTTTTTTTATGGCTTCACCAAAATTTGCATTAGGAATATTTTGGAGTTGAATGAGTATATCTTCTCTAGAATTCACAGTAGGTGGGTCACGATGCTCTGTATTTCCATTAAAAATAGTCTTTTTCTTTCTCCATATATGGCTCGATGGCAAGAATCGGCGATGACCCATGTAACAATGTTTTCGGCTATATGTCAACCACATGGAATCTGTTTGTTCTTTGCACGATGAACATGCCATCTTCCCCTTAGTGCTCCACCCGGAAAGGTTTCCATAAGCAGGAAAGTCGTTGATTGTCCATAATAATGCTGCATGCAATCGGAAAGTCTCACTGGTCTTTGCATCGTATGTGCCAACACCATTATCCCATAGATCAATCAATTCATCTATCAAAGGCTAAAGATAAACATCAATTTCATTTCCTGGTGATCTTGGTCCAGGAATCAAGAGTGAAGTGATAAAAAATGGATCTTTCATGCATAACCACGGGGGCAAGTTGTAAGGGACAAGAACCACTGGCCATATGCTGTAAGGCTTAGCTAAATTATTAAATGGGTTGAAACCGTCGCTAGCTAAACCAAGTCTGACATTTCTTGGATCTTCTACAAACCAAGCATGCTTTTGATCAAATGTTGTCCACACCTCAGAGTCAGCAGGATGGGTTAGAATCCCCTGCTGAATGACTCGCTGATCCCTGTGCCACCGCATATCAGCTGCTGTTTTCTGTGACATAAATAATCTCTGCAACCTTGGTTTTAACGGGAAATGTCATAGAACCTTTTGAGGAATTCTTCTCTTCTTAGTTTCGCTGAATTCCACCTAGAGAGTTTACATTTAGGACATTCATCTTTATCGATGTTTTCCCTCCAATAAAGTATGCAGTCATTCGGACAAACATGTATCTTGTTGTAAGTAAAGCCCAAACCTTTTTCCAAATTACGTGACTCTTGATATGAGTTTGGCAAAAGAGCATTGGGAAAAGCTGACTTTAGCAAGTGCAAAAGCATGTCGAAAGATTTTACACTCCAACCACCAAGTGTTTTTATGTGCAGCAACTTGACAGTAAATGATAGTTTTGAATACTTTGTACAACCTTCATAAAGAGGACGGCGAGAATCAGCCAACAATTGATTGAAAGTGCGAGATGAATTAATATCGACCGATGGCAAACCCTCAGCATGGAAAGACTCAGTTATGGGAACTTCAGGAAAGTCCCCAGCTCGAATATCTCGTAACATAACATCAACGTCATCAATGAAGTCATCCTCTTGTTCGGGATCAAGTAGATCATCATCATCATCACTTATGATTAAATCTTCTTTCTCACCATGAAAAATCCACACCGTATAATTCTTGTCAATTCCTTTAATGAACAAGTGTCTCTCTACCTGACTTATTGATCGAAAGTGATTATTTGAACATCGGACACATGGGCAACGGATTGCCTCACTTGTAGCACAAGACTGGGCCAATGTAAGAAACTCCTTAACTCCTTTAGCATATTCCCTAGATCCAAATCTATCAGTGATTTGCATCCAACTCTTGTCCATCTAGAAACAAGCATGAATAGAAACTAGTTCATAGTTCAATCGGGTTCAACCCTTAGAATTAATCAAGATAATTCTAGTATCTTTTAAAACATGGTTGTATATATAAACATGGTTGTAACATGTTTGCTACAATAGAAACTAGTTCTAATAAAGATGTTTGCAATAAATTGGAATGTAGTTGTGGAATTATTAGTTAGAAGTAATTAGGTATGTTAATAATGTTTCATAATATAACATTAATAACACTCACTCTATGAATATTTGTATGTACTTGTCCCGCTTAAAGCCAGAAATTCGAGCAGGAACTTAATTGAGATGATATTTTCAAGCTTGTGCATTAATGGAAGAAGCTGTCGATCACATGGCTGAGGTATGCAATGGAAGTGAATTGACGTGGCATTGGGTGGAATATAATTTTCCTCATGTAATCCTAATTCCGTTATGTAATGACTACAAGCTAGAAGCTAAGCCTAGTAATTTGTGATTGTAGAGAAGAAGAAATCGTCCCAGTGCATGTGCCCCTACCAAGTTCCAAATAAAATCTAAAACCCATTCGAATTATTCTTGTTTTTATCTTTAGTGGTAGGTAAAAAGTCTCAATGTTTTTATCTATTTTTTCTTCATATAATTTAAATATTATTTTTTTTAATTTATTTTATTCATTTCAAATAAAGTAAAAAGTAGAATTATTCGTGGAAAAGAAGCGTTTCCCTTCTCCCTACGGAATCAGGCTTCTTCAATTGTCAATGTCTGAGGCTCCAATCTCAACCGTCCCACGTTATTTCCACTTCTTCTTTTTTTTTTTTTTGAAATTCCACAACCATCCCTTTTATTTCTTTCAGAACTACTCCAATAAATAAACTCCATCCTCCTTCTCGATTTATTTCTGTTTTATGTTAATATTTATTTATTTATTTATATTGTGTATTTATTAATTTTGAGTGTATCATGCATGAGTTGGGAGTGCATCTATCACATGGGATCCAATAACTCCATGTTTGCTAATTTATTGTTTAAATCATGTGAATTGTTCAATAACCAATCCAGACAAATATTTAATCCAGACATGCTTTCCTGAGTATGAGTTTCCTTGCCATTTTTTATTAATATTTTTTATAAAAAAGAAACATGGTTGGTCATTATTACAACATAATAACATAACTTCCCACAAAACACACAAAATACAAGAGTTTGATAGTAGCACTCCATGGACATCATAACAAATTAACCCAAATAACAAGAAGGCAAAAAAGTTGACAACAAAACTAAAATTAGTTACACACCATTTGGAGAATAGATACTGAGATGGACAGGAGCAGAAGATATCTACTTCGTCTTCCCAATTATTCTATCAGTCTCATCATACGTGCCAGGGCTGTACAAAAACATAAAAACCTAAAATATCAGTTACAATATAACTTTTATCTTAGATGTTACGTGAATAAAAAATGTCATGAGAGAAATAAAATAAATTATGACAAGCTTGCCATTTTAAAATCTACTAGCTTGCCTCAAATAAGAGTGACATCGAACACTCAAAACTTCTTGAAATACCGGACAGCCAGATGTGGATAGTGAAAGATTGAATGAAATGATGTAGATAATTCACCATAGAGTCAAGGGAGAAATTCAGTAGTATAACTTCAAACTTCTCAACCTCAGATAGGGATAATTTCTGCCACTTCTCAAACAGAACATCATCCATCATAAGATGGATAATTCCAAACATAACCAACAGAGAGGCATCAAAGTTGTATTAGTAACAAGAATCAACTCTCAAGTTACAGAAGCAGATAGACTACCAAAGTTAACCGAAAGAATTCCAGTAATTGCACACAGAATACAAATGTGTTGTGAACCCACATGCATGTGACCCAGAAACACAGGACAGAGAGAAGTATTAATGATAGCATAGGCATGATATAGCAAATATTCAACTAAAAAACAGAGTATGCAGGAACATGATAGGCATAAGATGGTATCGAGGGACCACATCATGTGTCTCTTTTATTCTTTGTCTTTCAGGGAGAGCAAATTAAACATGCTAAGGCTCTAAGCTAAAATTGGCTGTTGATGCCGGTACGTACAGAATCCACTTTTTGCACAGCAAAAACTCCTAAATTTGTAAAGGTAGCAACGGCCAAATGATAGGCAGAAGCTTTCTTAAATTCATTCATAAGGCTGCGCGCATTACTTGGAGCAACAAGCTAGGCATGTTCATGACCAAGGAATCATAATCATTCTTTCATAATTATTATATGTATTTGTAGGGTTCATGCACAGTAAAACCAAGTACTATTTTCCTTTATTAATATATATATATATATATATGTACACACACACACACAGTTATTATGTCCGACAACGGACGAACCATGTGTGCTGTATTCCTTGGAGATGAGTACTTATGGTTGCCAAAATAAAAGAGATGTTCCTCTTTTTTTTTTTTTCTTTTTCTAACTTGGTTTGAATAATAGGGGAATGCTATATATATATATATTGATTGATCACTTGATCATATATCTGAATATGAAAATGACTGAAAAATTATACACCATAATTTGAGTGCAGGCCGCCTGGTGGCTTGATGGCTTTTGGAAATTTACATAGAACCAGCTCACAGTTTCAAACATAAAACACATACAAACTGATCATGATCTTGTTACAAAATATCAGCCCACTCATGATAATTTCTAGGACTGTTCAACTGGGTAGAAGTCGGATAACTTTTTAAGTCAAATAGTGATACCATACAGATGAGACGTTGAGTTTATATCTGGTGAAAAAGGTATTAGACCTGCATGCATGTACTGTTAAAAACTAAATAGATCATGACATGCATCATGTATTTACTTCTCATAAAGATCAAGAGTACTGATGTATATACGAGCAAATTTCACAGCGCGCCAACAAAAATGAAAGGCAAAGATCAATGCACTGTCGAATGAACATTCATTTTTGCCCTCCATTTTTGTGGACTGTGAAATTTGACCATGTACCACATTATAGCATAAAAGAAAATTTTATTTTTTATCATTCTCGCAACATTTTTTTTTTATGATGTAGTATTCTATGATACCATGAAAGAAACCAAATTGTTCTGGAAAAGCATACCAGAAACAGAGTATATACGTATATTTATATCAGAGTAATAACATTCGGATGAGAACAAACCTTAGAGAATCTAAGGTTGTTTCAAAGAGATAAGCATGTAGTTACAAAGAGATAAGCATGTAAATATAGATTACAAGCATTCAAATATAGGATAGATCCGTTAGAGATTAACACGGAAACGAAGTTCACTGGTTTGACGTAAACGCAGCTCACTGACTTGTCTTTAAGTTTTCTTGAATATTTGAATGATCATTATCATTATCACTAACAGTATTAAATAATAGAATGATAAGAGACTAGTAAAAAGAATGATGAGTAGTCTGCAATCATTTAAGTAATATTATATCATAGGATTACGAGAGAATAATAATAAAATGGATGATGAGTAGTATGACTATCAGAAAATGATAAGTACAAAACACACAAGCTGCAGGTTCAGAACCATATGAATATCACTGAAATATAAACAAGCATTGGCTATATGGTGATGAAAAGGCTGTCTGTTTTTATTGCTTTCAGACCAAATCTCTCAGTACTCTCTCAACTCTCTGTCCCTCAGTTATTCAACAAAATATAATAAGACCACCCCAAAAACAGCACTTCAGATGAACTTAATAATTTCCATCCCAAAATTATTTCAAGATTTGAAGATCATAAACATGATATTATATATCACCCAAACAGGACATCTACAAGCATTTTGGATGAAGTAATTTTAGGTTTCAACCATTAATTACTTAGATTCGAGGAAGATCATACATACCTTAATGTTCTTGAGTGCAGGTTTTTTCAGAAGCTTCAGGTTTATTGAGTGCAGGTTCAGAGCTTCAACTTTCACAAGTTCACAAAAATGGCACAAATTAAACTAATCTACCAAAAAATTCCGTGAGATAAATCTACCTCCAGTTTACATATTTTTATCACAAGAAACAAGACAAGAATACAGATTTAAGGAAAAAAAAAATCGAAGGAAAATCAGACTACTCAAAAACAAAGAAAAAGAATAAACATCTAAGAAAAAAACTACACAAATCTAACAATACAAACAGAAATTTGTAAGCTCACAAATAGAGAGAGAAAGAGAGAGTAACCATTTCTCTCGGAATGCCTCGAATCCGAGCATGAGTTAGAGAAAGAGAGAGAGAGAGAGAGAGAAAGAGAGCTGATTGATAAAGTTAGATAAACTTACCAGCGTCAACGAGAAGAGGCGTCGGTGGACCGATGGGAAATCCCCGTCAGAATCTGAAATCCCTAGAGACAGAGAGAGAGAGAGAGAAGGGGGGGGAAGTAGGGAAAGTGATGGAAGTTGGGCGAGGCCGCGGGGGATAGGATTTAAAAGACTTATTACAGCAACTCCTAGTCGTTGTAATAAGTCAAGTTTAATGAGTTATTAAGTCGCTGTAATAAGTGACGGAAGTTGTGTCAAATTAAGTCGCTGTAATAAGTTATTAAAGCTAGCGTATTGGCAAGAGTATTTCCGGTGACTAAAACTCACGGGAAAAAGTTTTTAATTCCATTTTTTTTTCCAGCTAGCCACAAAGATTCGATTTAGATGGAAAAATATATTATTTCCGGCTACATTAGTGTTGCCGGTAATAAAAAGAGCCCAATCTGCTCTCTTTTCTTGTAGTGCATGTCTCTATAAGTAACGATATTACTTGCTCTATCTGTCTCTCTCCTTCTCAAAAAGCCTAAAGTGTTGTCTCCAAGGGTATGTTTCCTGGAAATGCGGAGCCCAAGAAGCTAGAAGGATCATTTAAAGCAGCCCTTCTAGCTTTTTGCATATTAACAAAAAAAACATTCAGAATATTAGTTTAGGGGTTCGCTCCTACGTAAACTAGAGGGCTGAACCATAGACGAAGTTAACCAAGCCCAAGTAAAAATAAAAATATATTTTTTTATACGTAAACAAAACTGAAAAAAAATATCCGAGCACCCCTCAACGTATGTTAGTTTGTGTGACAGCCATAACCTGATAATAGGGCTGTTCAAAAATCCGGCCCGGACCGGAATCCGGTATACCGGATTCCGGTTTAGGTTTTCGGCCCGGGTTTGACCCGGGCCGGTACCCGGACTTAAAAAACCGGATTAATCCGGTCCGGGTACCGGATTTTAAATCCGGGACCCGGTTTAAAACCCGGTACCCGGGGTATATAAATTTAAAAAAAAAAACCTAATTCTAGAAGCACCCCCCCAATTCAGATCTCTCTCTCTCTTGCTCTGCGTGCGAAGTGCCTCGCCTCGCCTCCCTCCCTCTCTCTCTCTTTCTCTGCTCTGGTGCGATGTGCCTCCCTCCCTCCCCCAGATCGCGCGGCTCACCGAATCATATCTGTTTGTCCGTTTGGGTATTTTTTTTTTCCGAGGGGAGCTGAAGGATCATCTCTCTCTTTTTTTTTGTTCCACTGCCGTGTCTGTCTCTATCGCCGGTGACCTATCACCGGTGACCTTTCGGTAAGTCTCTCTCCCCATCTGTGAACAATGAATGTAAATGTGGTAGATCTAGTGATTCGGTGAACTGGGTCTCTCTGTGCTTGGATAGATTTGGTAGATCTAGTATTTGGGTATGTTTTGATGATAATGTTTGAATGTAAAAGATTTAAGGAAATATTAGTAAATAAATAGATGTAATCTGGTATAAAGATTAAAGAACTTGCACGGTCTGTTGTGTTGTCTCCTCTGTTTGTCATTGGGAAATTCTGTCCGTGGGGTTTTTTATATACTTTAAACATCTCGCACAAATTTTGTGATTTGCTGTGTGTTTTGTGATATGCTTTGTGTTTCTTGATTTGCTCTGAGTTTTATGCCTAAAATCCAGTTGGGCTCTTTGTGTTTGTATTATATTACAGTTAAAAGGTCATACTCCAGTGGTATCAAGTGCTGTCAAGTGAGAATAAAGTGCTGTCAAGAAGTCAAGAAAAGTTCAAAGAATCTCGCTCACTTGAGTATTAGGCATTTGCATCAATCATTGAGAATAAAACATTTAGCATGCATGTTTTGTCAAAGAAAATAGCCAATATGTTGTAGTAATTTTTGCATTAGTATTAATTAAGCATATAGTTTGGTGGGTTATTGTGGCTGTACACTGCAGTGTGCACTCGGGTGAGCTACAATATGGATAAGTACAATCTGAATAGTAAGAAGACATGCTAGTTTTTGTCCAAGCTTCTTTTTTGACTGCACAAATCATGATGCTGAAAACTCACAGCAAACTCACTGCACATATCATGGTATTTTGTGATGGTTCTTATCTGAATTCCACTGTTTGTCTTAGAAAAATATTTTCCATGTTCATACAGCAAATGGAACATAACTGTCGGGCTTTATGGTTTTTGTAACGCCTAAAACCTAAAAATATAAACCCAAAAATAATACAATTGTACTTAGATATCTATAAATACAAGTCTCTCACCAGGAATAATAAATACAATGGGTAATTGGAACACAATCGTAAATGTTATTAACAATAAAACAGATTATAAATGTTCATGATATAAATTTTGAGTGGGCTTACATCCATAATCCATAACCAGATAGAATGTTTCCATATCAAATATGACATTAAAAATCAAAATAACCATGACATTATTTCTTTTTATGATTAGTCTAGACTTCACTATTTAGTTCCCATCTAAATTCCTTTTCCACTGGGAGAGCCGACCATGAACTTTTTGTGCTTTCTTTTGGTTAATTTTGGTGGTTGGGTGTTTTTCTTATCCTTTTCTTCATGTCCCCTAAAACAAGTTCATGTACAACTGCTTGCCTAGTCAAATTTATTCCTTTAAGGAATTTTGGAATGGTGGGGTATTAATGTTTGGAATCATAGTTAATGAAATTAGGATAATTGTGGTTAATCACCAACCATGCAATAGCACGTGAAATGAACAAAACTGGGACCTTTTACTACTGTAGTACTAGAGAACATTCCACCATAATTAGAATTACAGAAAATTTTCTTCCCACTCAATCAATCAGAATAATTACCCCAAATTCCTCAGACTCATGAGCCATGAGTATTCTCTATAACCTATTATTTTCCATTTTATTTTTGTTGAATAGTGAGATTTCTTTAGGGATTAAAACGAGTATTCCTTGGCATAAAGATTTGTTAATTTGTTGAAAGAGATATTAGTCATAAATTTTAGGCTATAGCAAATTATTTTTGATGAGGCTAGACCAAAATATCTAAGCNCTGTCCATGTGGTTTCTTCGCGTGAGATAATCTTACCTTCTTCTTCTTTTTTTTCTTTTTTTTTTTAATTTTTTTTAACTTTTAAGAATAATCTTTCTTTTAAGACATGGCATAGTTATGTGGAATAATCATTGATGGGCATTATAGCTGGGTTTTATATATACTTTAAACATCTCGCACAAATTTTGTGATTTGCTGTGTGTTTTGTGATATGCTTTGTATTTATTGATTTGCTCTGAGTTTTATGCCTAAAATCCAGTTGGGTTCTTTGTATTTGTATTATATTACAGTTAAAAGGTCATACTCCAGTGGTATCAAGTGCTGTCAAGTGAGAATAAAGTGATTCAACACCCTATTTGAATCCTACTCTAAGCTTTCAAGTGCTATCAAGAAGTCAAGAAAAGTTCAAAGAATCTCGCTCACTTGAGTATTAGGCATTTGCATCAATCATTGAGAATAAAACATTTAGCATGCATGTTTTGTCAAAGAAAATAGCCAATATGTTGTAGTAATTTTTGCATTAGTATTAATTAAGCATATAGTTTGGTGGGTTATTGTGGCTGTACACTGCAGTGTGCACTCGGGTGAGCTACAATATGGATAAGTACAATCTGAATAGTAAGAAGACATGCTAGTTTTTGTCCAAGCTTCTTTTTTGACTGCACAAATCATGATGCTGAAAACTCACAGCAAACTCACTGCACATATCATGGTATTTTGTGATGGTTCTTATCTGAATTCCACTGTTTGTCTTAGAAAAATATTTTCCATGTTCATACAGCAAATGGAACATAACTGTCGGGCTTTATGGTTTTTGTAACGCCTAAAACCTAAAAATATAAACCCAAAAATAATACAATTGTACTTAGATATCTATAAATACAAGTCTCTCACCAGGAATAATAAATACAATGGGTAATTGGAACACAATCGTAAATGTTATTAACAATAAAACAGATTATAAATGTTCATGATATAAATTTTGAGTGGGCTTACATCCATAATCCATAACCAGATAGAATGTTTCCATATCAAATATGACATTAAAAATCAAAATAACCATGACATTATTTCTTTTTATGATTAGTCTAGACTTCACTATTTAGTTCCCATCTAAATTCCTTTTCCACTGGGAGAGCCGACCATGAACTTTTTGTGCTTTCTTTTGGTTAATTTTGGTGGTTGGGTGTTTTTCTTATCCTTTTCTTCGTGTCCCCTAAAACAAGGTCATGTACAACTGCCTGCCTAGTCAAATTTATTCCTTTAAGGAATTTTTGAATGGTGGGGTATTGATGTTTGGAATCATAATAAATTAGTAATTAATGAAATTAGGATAATTGTGGTTAATCACCAACCATGCAATAGCACGTGAAATGAACAAAACTGGTACCTTTTACTACTGTACTACTAGAGAACATTCCACCATAATTAGAACTACACAAAATTTTCTTCCAACTCAATCAATCAGAATAATTACCCCAAATTCCTCAAACTCATGAGCCATGAGTACTCTCATTAACCTATTATTTTCCATTTTATTTTTGTTGAATAGTGAGATTTCTTTAGGGATTAAAACGAGTATTCCTTGGCATAAAGATTTGTTAATTTGTTGAAAGAGATATTAGTCATAAATTTTAGGCTATAGCAAATTATTTTTGATGAGGCTAGACCAAAATATCTAAGCCCACTCAAAACAGATTACTAGGTGGAGTTTCTTCAAGTACTTTAATTTCTTAATCAGATTACTTGCTTTAGATAGTTTTAGGATAATGATTAATGGATTGTAGATTGGGTCCCAACCTTCTTCAGATTCAATATGGAATTGTCTATAATCTGCTATTGTGTCAAATGGTAAGGTTGCTTGTGATATTAGGATGGTAAGCATGGTCCAGGGAAAAGCAACTTGCTTTTAAGTTGCACTTACGGAATGTGTCTCTCTACAAATGGATGAAGATTGCATTGCACGCATTTGGATTCAATTGCAAGAAGTTATTTTAATTTCTTTTGCAGCAGCTACTGTGATGCAGCAGCTAAGCACCTAGCGTGTTGGGTAAGTTGTCTACCTTCCTACAATTGTTTCTGCTGAAAATTTGGTATGTATGTGGGCCTCCTCCCCAGTCCCCCATAGATAAAGACTTTCCTATTTATTATTATTGAATTTTTATTCTCTCTTCTCTCTACATGCCTGTACGTAGAGATTAGATCGAGGCTCTTCTTGGTAATTTAGAACTTAAAAGCATACACTCGCAGGGTTGAGATCCTATCTAGTTTGTGTATTGAAAGTCCTCCAGTCACATATATTGAGATCCTATCTGTTCTTTCTGTCCAAGAGTAAGTTTGTCATTTACTTTCCTTTTTCCCCAGTGAAACTGATAATTTTGTTGAGCTTATCTAAGTATTCAAAACTTTTATTTTTTGCAGGCTCTCTTTCAATCAGATCACTTGAAGTAGCTATTTGGTGTGATTAAATCATTGATAGAAGACCATGCTAATAATTTTGTAATTCATATATTGTAATTTTGTATTTTGTAATGCAATGTGTAAATAACAAAATAATGTAATATGTAGTTGGTTTGCATGCATTTTATTTTTTCATTTTTATATATTTTTATTATTTTGGAAAATGTTAGTATTATGCTTTTTAATGATTTAGAAAAGCTTTTCACATAATATAGGTTTTTATAAATATGATTCACATAAAAAAAAATTGATTCAATACATTTTTTTAATTTTAAAAATAAATATAGGAGAATTATGCTTTGCAACATTTTTGTATAAATATGGGTTTTTATTAATATTAAATGTGACATATGACGAAAAAAAGGAAAAACAATAGGCTTTTATTTTAAAAAAAAAAAAAGCCTCAAAAATGGATTTAAAAAAAAAAATCCAGGTACAACCCGGTATCCGGATTTCCGGGTTTTCGAAACCCGGATTTACCCGGGTTTCAGTCCGGATGCAAAACCGGGTATATCCGGGCCGAAATTCGGCTCGGATTTAGAACCCGGGTTCCGGGCCGGGTATACCCGGATTCCCAGTCTGGAACCCGGATGAACAGTCCTACCTGATAATACTTCTTCATGAATATTCTTAACTCCAAGAAGAAGGTGTTTGGAAGAAGCAGATTCTTGGGCTTCAAAAAATACGTTATGGTGCTAACAGAAATTAGTATTCAGGAATCCCACAACATATACAGCCCAGTATTCTTCCCCAGCATGCAATCCTTACTTTCAACAAAGTAACTTTGTTCCTTGTTGCAACGAGTTTATATAAATTGCTTCCCATATTTTTCTCTCTTTTGCTTGGAAGGCGAGGTAGTAGAGTTTGAAAGATATTCCCCATTATGTAGGATGTATTAAAAGCAGTATAGAGCCATGAAGAGAATGGTATGCTAACTAATAAATTTTAGGAATCCAGTTGTCTGTTATTATTCTCCCACCCTATTTCAGGGAAAAAGTTTATTTCTAGCATCAATTAAGAAAGCATGACATGAACACAAACATAATTTTATCACAAATTTTGATGATTTCCTGGTATCCAATAGATCAACACCCCCAAATTGAATGCAGGATTTTTAAGCTTAATCAAATATTACATATAAAGTTTCGTCAAATTACTTGCGCAGGAAAAAGACAAACATATCATTTAATTTGAAGACGGTCCAATTTATCAACCAGATATAATTGTTAATGCATGAATGAATGAACATCAAAGAGAATTATACAGAGCAATTCAATTTCAAATAACAATGTTCATATATGGTTTAGAATTCACATGAAAAGTGAATAGAGACGGTAATATGTTTTAATAACCCTTAGGAATGAATATTTTTCATCAAATAGTTTTATATTGGTGAGAAGGAATACCTGGAAATACATCCGATCCGAGAGAACGTCTAATTAACAAAGGAGGTTGAGGATACAAGTGCAGAGCTTCTACAAAAATAAGTCTAATGTACCTAAATATGTGGCACATAACACATTTGGTTAAACTTTCAGCCTCTAAAGGGTGCAAAAGAGCAAAGATAAAGCAATTACAGGCTGTTTAAGATCTGCTCAGCAAATTTAGATGCTACTCAGACTAGACTTAAGCTATGAGAGGCTTGGGTAAATCTATTCATGCTCAGCCTTCTAATTGATTGGCCAAGCTCAACCTAGGTAGTGCTTGACATCAGTTTTAATGACTACTTTTGGCATCAGTTCTACATGCAATCTTCTTTAATACCTAAGTGATAAACTAGAATCAATATTTAAAAATCCACAAAGGAAAACATTAGCTTATTAAAATATATTTTTATTAATTCCTAAACAAAGTTGCAAAAATAATATTATTTTGATGAAGAAAAGCTTGCTCATATCATGTGCACAAATAATTATCAAGTCCCTTCTAATGATCTTTGCACAAAAAACACAGAAATTCTATCATCGTCCCTCAAGGTGTATGCAGATTTCAAAGATACATTTATTTTGACCCAAAAGACCCACTCTTCAAGATTCTAATGTCCTCAATTAACTTCTCTCTAAGAATTACTTTTCAGTAGTTAACAATTCAAATACTGTTTTCTATAGTTATGAAGTTTTGCACATATGTAAATGATTAAAACTGGTTAGCACACCCCTTTTACTCAAAGGAGATACTATTTGGTCCAAAGTTCATCAACTAAAACAATCCCCATCATAATCACTTTAATTATATTCTTAACCATACAAATGGCAAAACATGACGACAGAGTAATAAGAAATGGTTAATGACATATTGTTCCATTTCTTTGTGTCAATTTTATTATGTACTAAGTTGTAATTTACATGTGTACCAACCCAAAGAATTTGTTCACACAGCTACATCTATCAGTGAATAGATCACATTCATAGAAGTATTAATTGGGTGACCTACTCCAGTTTTTTAATCAATTCAAATTTTGGTCTGCCCTGGCCAAGTACTGAATCAATCTCTGCTTGAGCTTTTCTCATTTTACAGGGATTCTGCAATTTAGAAAGTAAAGATGCAAAAGAATGGTTAAAGACTTGCTGGAGATAAAAGCTACAAATGAAAATAAGACATGAAGGAGCATATACCCACATTACTGTCTCATGAAACTTACAATGTTGTGTATCCAAAAGGAGGTAATAAAAAATCATACTTGTGCAAGTAGGAAAACAACCCAAGTAAGAACTGCAGCTGTTGTTTCATGGCCAACAATAAGCATTGTCATAAGATCATCCCTAAGCTGTACAAAGGCATCATACACACGATTTTGAGCTGCTATTATTCATCTAAAATTATAAGAGGGATATAATTGGCATGGTCCAAGGCGGGTCCAACCTAACACATTGTGCGGTTCCAATGTAACACAACTTTTAAAAGGTCTTTTTCAAAAAGAAAATGCATGGTACAGGAGTAAGAAAGAATGATTATTTGCTCCAATTATCCAAAATCTGGAAGAATGAAGTTGATATATTTACTTGACAGTCATTAACATCAGCTTACCGCCTATCAATTAAGAAACGCAAAAGACTTGCATCCTGCATACTTCAGTAAACTAGTAAATGTCAATCAGGCAATCTTTTATATACTGGATACATACAAGATAGTATGAAAAAGGAAAAGACAAATAGATAAAGCAAAGGCAGAGTACAAATGCCCACCTTGAGATTAAAGTAGTCCCTTTGTTGCAGTTTCTCTACATATGTTTCCTATTGTAGAGTGGTACTGAAGGTCATGCCCTGCACATAACCAACTTTCCCAGCTCACCAATAATCTAGTGTGCTTAATTCCATCATCCCCAACTAACTTTATTAGTGTTGCTTGTTGAAGGTGATTTTGGTTTCTGGGCCTAGGGCATGCCCATGGCGACACCCCCACCCCCTTCGGTGTCTTTGACATCTATGGGGGCCTCTGATGGTGGAGTTCTAGTTAAGCCAACGTACGCACAAGCAATGGTGAAGCAGGACTCGTCTTCTTTCAAGATGCCTATGCGATAGCCGGTTGATATCAACGGGGAACCAGGATTCATATTTTCTAATTTGGAGATGTCGAAAGCAGTCGATGATTTCGTTTTGCTCTGGTTTTGAAGTTTGCTCATATAGGTCCTCCGATTGAGAAGATTTGAAATATAATTAAATCTTGGGGGTTATTGGAGAGTCCTACAATTAGTTTCATGGATGGGCATCATGTGCTTCTTCAATTGCAATTGGAACAGGATTTTGTGCATGCCTAGGAACGAGAAGGCAGATTGATGGAAGGCTATGTGTTCTGTCTATTCAAGTGGACGAAGGATTTTGACCTTCATATTGAGCCGTCTCTTACACCACAATGGATATTCTTGCCTGGGCTTCCTCTACATTTATATAGGCAAGATTGTTTGCAAATTCTAGCCATGAGATTTGGTTGTTATTTGGGCACTGACCATGCAACTTTGAACCTGACGAGAGCAATGGGTGCTTGCATTTGTGTTGAAGTGGATCTGCAAACCCAGTGCAAGGTTTCCTGATAGTGGTACCTGCGAATAAGACACTCTTGTAGGCTGTGAAATATGAAAAAATGCGTTTCTATTGCACCAAATGTTGTTGACAAGGACATATGGCACTGGTATGCAGAATAGGTGACTACAGGAAGCCTTCGGGTAGTGAGAGGATCAAGGTTCCACGACAGGATTGGAAGAAAGTGTCAAAAGAGGATAAGGTGCCTACAAAACATACGATGCTGAAAGAAGACCCACAGAGTACGACGGGTTGTAGGGACCTTGATATAGAGAAGCAAGTGAACACTAACTTGACCATCATTGAAATAGAGGAAAGAGAGATTACAACAAATGATGGACAGTGTATGGAAACAATTCATTCAGAGGACATGACAATAGAGGTTCAGCCTAATAGTTCTGGCCCTTAAGGTGTTGGCATTCTGGTATGTGAGGAAGTGGTGGCAGAGGATGTGGTGAAACCAGTGGAAACAGATCTTTCAAAGGGCCTAGGCATAATGCGTGATGAAGAAGGTATGTAGTGCTATCTCAGGATGAAATGCATGTGGTGGAATGGGGTGTTTTGGGAGGGACGTCTGGGGAGAAAGCCATAATGCAAGGGCATATGGCTCTGGTTTCAGAGTTGCTGGAATTAGAATGCTGAGCTAGTGTAACAACCGTGGAGGTACCTCTTCTGGGTGAAGGAATGACAGAGAGTATGTCTGATGGTGAAACGAGTTGCAGGCCTCCACCGATAATGAAAGATAAGTGTTATGATTTAAATATTGATCTCAAAGTCTCAACGCGAGTAAGCGGCAAAAAACACACGGTACGTCAATCACAACGGGTGTTATCCCGTCCTACAAAACTTAACTTGTGATGGACAACATGCAAGTGTGGAATGTGCATGGGTTAGGCAAGTCGAAGAAACATTTGTGTCGGTTGGTAAGGAAGTTTGAAGTGGCTATTGTTGCACTCTCGGAATCCTTTCTGAAAGTTAGTAATATGGATCGACTGGCATGTTTGTTGGGGCTCTCAAAGTATTGTAGCAATGTTGAGATGGGTGGTAAAATATGGGTTTTTTGGAGTGTGTCGTACGAGTTTGAAGTCTTGTGTATGTCTAACCAAATGATCACCAGTTGGGTCCAGAATGTTGTTGAAGATTATCTAGTTACTTTTGTCTATGCAAAATGTAACCAGGTGGAGAGGAGGGGGTTATGGGATAGCTTAAAGGAGATTTGTATAGAGGGTCTTTGGATGGTAGTGGGGGATTTTAATATAATTCGAGATGACCAGGAGTGAGTAAGTGGGAATACGAGCTTTTAAACTCCATGGCTGAGTTTAACGAGTGTTTGGATTTCTGTGGGTTGCTAGACCTCGCAGTGGAAGGGAGGCGTATGTCATGGTGTAATGGTCACAATGGGCGCACGTGAAGCTAGGCTCGTTTGGATCGCACACTCATAAATACGTCATTTGGGAGAAGGAAACACTTGGATCACTCACCTATGCTTGTCCATTTCAAATGGTCAGAGGTAATTTATGGTCCCATCCTTTTCTTTTTCATAACATGTGGTGCAACCATGCAGGTTTTAAGCCTTTTATAAAGGTGATTTGGCGTGAACCGGTGACATCTTCTGCACTTCACAAACTAGCTGAAAAATTGAGGAAAGTGAAGGTTGTGTTGACAACATGGAACCTTAACATTTTTGGGCATGTGGGTTAGACAACCAAAGTGCTAGAGGAACTTTTTTGGTGAAACGGTTGATTCAATTTCTTCCTCCCTTGATTTCATGTGAATAAGGGGCCTTTATTCTTGGCAGGAGTATTTTTGAGAATATCACTTTGGCATAGGAAATGGTGCACTCTTTAAACAAGAAAGTAAAAGGTGGAAATGTTATGATCAAGATTGATATGTCCAAGGCTTATGACCGAGTTGACTGGTCGTTTTTAGAGCCTGTCCTTGTCAATTTTGGTTTTTCCTCTCCAGTTTGCAGGTTGGTGATGAACTGTGTGAGGTCACCTTGGTTCTCCATATTGATGAATGGGACAAATAAGGGCTTGTCTAGCTGGTCTGAGGCTTAAGACAAGGGGATCCCCTCTCGTCGTATTTATTTATTATAATGGAAGAGGTCCTATCTCGACTTTTAAAGAAATATTTTGTGGATGGAAGGATACATTGTTTCTCTCATCCTATGGGTACACCGTTGTGTCGCACCTTTTTTATGCAAATGATTTATTGATTTTTGCAAATGGAGAGAGGTGTTCAATGTGGCGTTTGGTTCAAACGTTGGAAAAATATGTGATGTGGTCGGGTCAACTTAATAATGAAGAAAAGTAAGCTTTTTTCTTTTCAAAGCATATAATAATGTCAAGATGAAGGAGTTTGATGAGGCTTACAGGTTTTTTTTAAGGGGAATTTCCCTGTAACATATTTAGGCATTCCCCTTGTATTTGGTCGGTTAACCTAGAGAGATCTAGAGCCTTTTGTTCGAAAGATAAAAAATAAAATGGCAGGGTGGAAGATGAGATTACTCTCTCAGGGTGCTCAGCTTGTACTACTCAGGCATGTTCTCTCTTGCATGGCAGCACATCTCTTAGTAGTCCTTTAGGTGTCGATGGTGGTTTAAAAAAAAAAAAATTCGCACTTATCTACATTTCTTTGGGGAGAATTTAATGGTAAACCCAAAAAGAAATAGTGTGCTTGGGATCAGGTATGTAAGCCTATCAAGGAAGGTGGCTTGGGCCTAAGAAATTTTTCAGAGGTACAGAGATTACTTCATATAAAATTTGTTTGGCATCTATTAACTGCGGACTCCATTTGGACAAGATTCTTCCATGCAAAATACTTACGAACCGGACTCGTGATGCTAGCTGAAGCGCGCCCCCAGAACCTCCCATTTTTGGAGGTCCATTGTCAGTGTAATTCCAGAAGTGGTTGAAAATGTGGCAGTGAAAGTGAGGAATGTAGTTTCTTCCTTCTAGTTTGATAAATGGCTGGTTGAAGGTCCTCTGTGTAGTAGGTACGAAGTTATCAATGAGGAGATTAAAATCCAAGATGTATGGAGCAATGGCTCGTGGGGTGAAGACAAGCTAGTGGAATTAGTTGGTCTAGAACAAGCTGGTGAGATCACATGGAATATCATAGTTGGGCGAGAAGGGTCGGACGTCATGATCTGGAAACCTGCAGTAGATGGTTGCTTCTTGACGAGTAGTGCATGGAATTTATTTCGGGTAAGGGGTGTCAAACACCTAGAATTGGATTGGGTTTGGCACCAAGTGCTACCGAAAAAAATATCGATGCTTACGTGGAAATCAAGGTTTGGATCATTGCCGGTCGAATATCGAAGTCAAGCTCTAGATATTCCCATGGTGTCACGTTGCAACTGCTGTGTGTTGGGTGAGGTAGAAACAATTGACCGTGTGTTGAGATCGGGTAGTATTGCCGATTAGGTTTGGAACATGGCATCCATTGCTCTGGGCATCAATCGAATGGAGGGTCGTTCTTGGTGGGAAATCATTCAGTGGAGGTTTGGATATGCCAAAAAATCCAGCCATCGAGGAATGCTACTTGGCCTGCTTCCGTCCATCATCACTTGGCGATTATGGTTTAGGAGTTGTAAAACAAGGATGGAGGGGGTGTAGAAGTCGGCAAGGGAGGTTTGGACTGCTATAAAGGTATGGCTTAGAAACTTATCTTCACTTTTGGTTCAATGTTGGGAGATTTCAGTTACAGACCAGAACATTTTAATGGCACTCGAGGTGCCTTTTATTAATACTCCGAGAAGGACACCGTGTTTAATTAGCTGGAAGAAACCAACAAGTGGTTGGGTAAAGCTGGACATTGATGGTAGTTGCTGTGGAAACCCGGGTAATTGTGGTGGAGGGGGTCTCATATGAGATTCGAATGGGAATTTTATGTCGGCCTTCCCTTCTCATTTTGGTCTTGGGACCAATAATGAAGTTGAACTTCGTGCCTTAATTGTGGGAGTGGTGTTTGTAAGGAGATGGGCTTTACGAATGTTACGCTAGAATGCGATTCTAGTTTGGTGGTTAATTGGTTAAAATGTCAAAGGTGTTCGGTGTGGGATCTATGGGATTATTGGGAAGTTGTTAAATAATTTACGAGGCTTACAATTTACCATTGAGAATCAATTCAAAGAAGTTAATTCCCCAACAGAAGCCTTGGCCAGGTTAGGCGAGCAGGGCCTTAACAAGAGATTTAATACCTTTGTTTCTCTACCTCGGCACTTAAATGCAGGATTCGATTAGGCAAGGTAGGTCTTCCAAACATCTGTCTCTAGTTCTTTATGGTTTTTCTTAGGTATGTTTAGTTTCTTTTTTTTTTTTTTTCTAGTTTCTTGTTTCTCTACCTTTGTTTCTAGGCATGTTTAGTTTTTTTTTTTTTTTTTTCTAGTTTCTTGTTGGTTGGTCGCTTGAGTTGGTTCTTTGTAATGTTCTGGTGTCTTGATTGTTATCACGGTATTCCTTCACCACATGTGAGGGCTTATTAATAAACTTGGGATGGGGCTGCAATGTGAGTGGCTACCGTCTCTTCGCTAAAAAAAAAAACAAAAAGAAAAAGAAAAGAAAAAGGAAAAAAAGATAGATAGATTATCCTGAGACTGCTTTCTTATGTTTGAGTGCGCTTATGCAAATGCAACTTAGAACCAAATTAGCCACACGTTGATTAGAGCAGTAATGTGACACTTTAAATGATGTTCAAGAGTTTATGAAACATGCACGGGTATTGCACACCCACTCGTACTAATAATTTGATGGGATAAAACGTGAAGGAAGGGTTTCCATCCAATTTCACTAGTCCAAGAGCTTCCATATTAATTAAAAATAAACTAGAACAACCAGAACCAGTTTTGCATCTTCCTGTCTCTCAATGCTGCCCCATGCATTTAATCTTTACTAGTGATTGGGTTTCTTTTTTTCCTTTTTTCTTTTGGGGAAATTTTATTTTGCACCCAAAATATGACTCTTTGATCAAATTGTACTCCAAATCTTCAACCCTCAATTTGCACCTCAACCCATATTCTCAATATACACCCCACACAATTGATTCTAACAGTAACCCTAGATCTTCGAGTGAATTATCTTAAATATACTCTCTGCAGAGGTTAAATTTTGTAACTACCCTTTGTGAGAATAAAACTATTAAAAACGAGACTAAAATAAAATGGATAACAAATAAAAAACAAAGATATTAACAGAAATAAATGATTAAAAAATAATAACCATAATATTGAGCACCTTATAGCTAGTTTGATACATTCTTTCAACACAAGTCATCTACATCCATCAAAGAGAATAACTTTAACTTCACCTGTTTGGTTACTTTTGCATTTTTGATGAGTCCATCAAGATAGTCATTGATAACTTTAAGATCATTCTGGAATTTCCGTTGCCTGGGGACTATCCACCTTGCCAAAGTAAGTTTCTAGTATGGAATGTAGAAAGTAGATCTGTGCTCAACTTCAAAGCAAGTGCCATATACTGCATGTTATATATTTTTGAAAGAGTCAATCATGAAACTAATGAAATTTACAAAGTTTGCATATGCATTCTAGTGAAAAGAAAAACAAACATAAAACCACTACACCTAGGTAGTTAATTCTTCAAAGACTGATAATCAGCATCTATTCACAACACATATAAAAGATAATGAGGATTCTAACGTTAGGCACTGCCTTCAAAGAGTTTGCTCGTGTTAAGAATATGATATAAATAACTAAAATCTACCTCTTCCTATTAGCTAAACTCTGCTATGATACCATGCAAAATCACTACTTGTCCTAAAAGTTTAAGATGAAGGGAAGAGATAGATTTAATTATTTATATTATATTCTTAACAGTTATAGAAAATAAATATGTTCATCTAGCTGTGAGATTTATCCACAACGTACTTGCTCAAACTTGGCAAATTAGTAGACTAGTTATCTTGCAAATCACCTATTCCTCCTGATTTTTGTGTTTAGCTTCATAAGTGTTCAACAATTTTAATGAAGTAGCAATCAAGAATGTAACGCTCCAATGGAAGGCCCAAACCACATGGCCTATACTCTAAAAAGACTAGTCAATGATATAATTGGAGCCCTATTGGAACCTTATAAAGAGCAAGAACTTCTCCTTCCCAAGCAATGTGGGATCTCATACACCACCTACCCTTAATCTTGTCATATAGGGGTATCACAATCTACCCCCCTTAAATTTCCGAAGTCCTCGTCAGGCCTATTCGTTGTAGGTGGCACAGCTCAAGTCTCAAATTTCTAGTTGGAATAGTGTGACGACCCGCTTTTGCGTGTAATTTCACTGAATGAGTGTTTTTAATTTAATTAATATTATAGTGCTTGTATTTTTAAATAATTGGATTTTAATGAGATTTTATTGGCTGTTGAATTTAAATTGTTGTTTAATTTATTTTAGCTTGTTCTTGGATTTAAAATTAAATAGTTAGTTTTTACTAGTTATTTATTATATATTAGCTTTACGTTGTGTTTAAAATATTTTCTTGGTTTTTTATTTATTTATTTGATGTGGTGTTTATTTTATTTTAGTCGTTTTATGTTTTTAATATCGTTTTCGGCGGATCAGTTTTGGACTCCGGATGTGAGGATTGGACCTCAATTCTTTTCTTTGTCCTCTTTTCCTTTTCTTTTTCTTCTTTTCCTTCTTTTTCTTTCTTTCTTTTCTTCCTCCCCATTTCTCCCCCCCGTGCGCACGAAATCTCTCCCTCCCTTCTCTCTTTTTTTTTTCCTTCCGTCAACCCCACTTTGATCGGCCATATCTCCGCCATCCGGTGGAGGTGTCATACACCACCCCCGTCATTCTCTTCCTCTCCCATCAGACTACATCCCCACCAATTTTCAGGACCATCGGACCCCCCGTTAGCCGCCACGAGCCCCTCAAAGTTGCTGCCCCTGCCCTGTTTTCGCCCCTGTTGCTGATTTCTTCCTCCACCCAGAACCGCCGCTTGCCGGCGGCGTGGCCTACACCACCCACCCAAAAATCTTCCCCTCCCTCCGGCGCACCACCCCACCAAAGATCTCCCCCAACCGTGCCGCCATTTTGCCAGAAAAGCGCATCTAAGCCGCACGGTTTTTCACCGTTTCCGGCGCCGTCGCACCACCTCCGGCCACCATCTCTTCACCACTTCTTCCCCCACCTCTTGTCGACCTAACCCACCCATTTCGGGCCTAGATCCGTCGCTGGAGCAGCTCCCACGAGCTCAACTCCGATTTGGCCGTTTTTGCCCTCCATCGCCGTTTCCACTGCCACCCAAGGCCAAAACTCACTTCCTCTAGTTTCATAAATATCTCAAGGCCATTCCCTATCAATTTCGTGCCTTGGTTTGTCCCCGTTCGAAAGTGGGTAATTTATTACCCATGGCCACAGTGTAAAATACACTGTTACGTTGCTTTTCCTCCGCCGTTTGCAACGCCGCAAGCTTTCAAAAAATACCGTATAGCGCTGTAAGTATTTTCCAAACTCTACTTTTAGATTTAAATATATTTTTGCTCTTACAATAATTTATTTGGTTGGTTTGTTGATTCCAGACTGAGTCCAAGGAGTTCGGGGGTCGGATGGATGGAGGACGGAGTTGCTTGATTTGTTGTTTTATGGTTGGTTGATTTTATCGAGCATTGATATTGCATTTACATAGTGCATGTACGTGTATTTTATTTTAATTGTGAAAAATCCTGTTTTGTTGGCGTAAATGGATTTTCGGGTGCGTGCGTATCACGAGCTCAAGCCGGGATGAGTTATTATCTCGGTGGAGCTCCTCTGGTCACTCGGGAGTGGATAATACTGAGTGACATCCCCTGGGTTGTCACTGGGCGACGACCGGATCGCACCATATGGTAACACTGTTGTGTCGACTCCGTGGTCCCTAGAGTGGCGGGGACTAGAGGATGGCCTGGCCAGGTACGTGCTGGGCGCGAGTCTGGGCATCACTCGTGTAGGTGTCATACGCGTAGTCGTTACCTGCAGTGTGGCACAGAGCCAGAGTGTGCGGATGATCCCTAGGGGAGATCATGGTGCATGCATAATCGGATTGGTTTTTATGGTTTTCGGATACGGGCCATTTTCTGGGAAAATGGCGAGGATGTATTGAGGACTTGTGATCCATTTTCTGGGAAAATGGTGGTTTGGGCCATTATCTAGGATAATGGCGAGGCTTGGTTTTTAACGATATTGTTTGGGCCATTATCGAGGATAATGGCGAGATTTTGTTTAAAGGATATGTTTCTGGGCCAAATGGGTTTTTGGCGTGCGTGGAAAAATATGGTTTATGAGTTTTGTGCATTGTCATTTATTCATGCATATTGTTTGAGTTTAATATGTTTTTATCTAGTGGTGTTTGGATTTTACTTACCTGCGGCACCATTTTTGGTACCGTAGATTTTGGTGCAGAGTTCGAGGAGGAGGAGGAGGCTGAGTCCGAGGATGCGGCTCCGCCGGAGTTCTGAGTTGAAGTTTATGATTTGGTTTTGGCTTTGAAACAATATTTGTATTTGTATTATTTTATTATGTATGTTTTGAACCGCTTTGTATTTTATTTAAGAAAAAATTCTGGTACTTAGTTTTATGTCTTTGCTATCCGTTGCGCATTTCTTCGTGCACATGTGTCGCTTGCACACACTTGGCACTCGTCGATAGGGTGGTAACCCGTGTTGTCACCATCTGGACGTCTCAATTTCCCCGTGTCCGGGTGTGGGGATTTGGGGGCATCACAAATAGGCTCTCATACCATTTGTAACACCCTAATGGAAGGCCCATACCACATGACCTATACTCCAAAAGGACTAGTGAATAATACAATTAGAGCCCCATTGAAACCTTATAAAGAGCAATAACTTCTCATTTCCAAGAAATGTGGAATCTCATACACCACCTACCGTTAATCTTGTCATATAGGGGTATCACAAAGAACCCAAGTTCACAATATTTTAACTCAAATCAAGTACTTTATGAAGCAAGTGAAATGTTCAACATCATTTATATTGGTTTTGGATTGAGCTATGGCTATATATGAATGAATATTATAAAAAAAAAAAAAAAGATTGCATACTTATGTAGCAAAAATCTAGATTGCTGGAACAAGAAAGTATAAAAATCTAAAATTTTCACAAAAAATGTCATTTGACAGCTTCTTAATAAGTTGTTGGAACCAAATTAAATGAAGAGCTAAAGCTCACAAGATGGCTCATTTTTGTCCCTTGTTTTCAATAGTTTTTCATACAAACAAATAATTTTGTTTGAGCAAACGATGGAAATGAAAAATGGGAATGAAATGGACTGGTTGAAGCCCCAAAACAGAGTGCATAGCAGAATTTTCTACACTACCATGGACAACTAGCAGCTTTAGTACATTCAGGGAGGTTTGGAAGTAGAGATGAGAATTTTGAGTTTGAGATGAGAGTTTAAAATATTATTTTTAGTATTATTATTGTTTTGAAATTTGAAAAAGTTGTATTGGGATTTGAAAAATTTGAATTGTTTATTATATTTTATGTGGGGATTTGAGAAAGTTGTAATGATGATATGAGAATTTTGAGTTTGAGATGAGAATTTTCATCCCCCAAACCTCCCAGCTCTTAAACATTCCTCATTTAACCACAATCTCAACTATGTAAACCAAGCATACTAGAGTTGAAGAAAACTTGAGAAGAAACATCATTTTTAGAATGGAAAAACATATTGAAAGCATTCCAATATAAAGCACAGGTTCAATTACTCCCTAAAACAGATGTAAAATTTTTCAAGTGTAGCGCGAAGGTGTTTTGAGTGTACAATGACCATTTTACCCATTTATCCTTTCTTTTTGACTTCATGATGTCCCTTTTGTAAAAGTGATGTGTAAGTGAGTATTTGTAGTGATTTTAAGGTCAAAAAGTCTTAATTGAAATACTCACTCACTACAATTTCCTCACTTAATCAGGTTCAACAAGGGTCTGTTCTATGTGCCTAAAGTAGTCTCAGTGGTGGAAATGAATGAAATGCAGCAACCATTATCTACTTTATGCTACTACCATGATCAATAATTAAGGAAAAGAAAAGGAGAACATAGTTCTAAGTCATACAAAGATGGTTAAAAAGAATGAGATGGACTAGCGGCAAAACCTGAAAATTATGAAAGAGAGCACTTGGGTTATCATTGTGTAATATTAACAATCAAGTGAGCACTCGGGTTGTCATTGGAATGAATTCATAGAATGGCTAGATTTTAGTCCTAGTTGCTTGCCAAGATTGCATAGGGTATTGGGAACCATCTTCTTACGATCTAAAATCTATACCCTTATAAACTATTAAACAAACCAGGGGGATTTTATAACTGTGAAAAGATCCATTAACTTCAAGAACAAGATAGGGTAGTTTACCTAATGCTTTAGGGAAGATAAAGCTTTTTGTATGCATTGGAGACTGGAATTACACCATTGGCAAGGAAAACAATTCAACAACTAAACTGAAAAGCTTCCTTATGTATAACTTAAAAGAAATGTTGTTATAGATGGAGCCTTGTGACATAATTACAAGAACTTGCCACAAAACTTGTTCTTCTTTAGCACTGAAACAATGATCTTGAAGGAAAGAAATCTAATTTAACGGCTCATTCATTCATCAAAGTTTTAAACCAGCCACATATATATAGTAATAGTTAAATTATGAGGGCTACATCAAGTTAAATATTCATGCTATGCCTAAAGTAGGAGAAGTATATTAAAGAGAAAAACCTTTATCAAGAGTTGAGTCAATATATGTACAAACTCCTCTTTGAGATTTACAACATAGACACCAGATTTAACATCTTCTCTAATCTGGGAGAAGAAGGCAACAAAAGAACAAAGAAGACAAGGTTTATAGTAGCAAAAAAAACTTAAAACAATTATACATGAAGATGAAAGGATATAAAACTCCTTTTATCAGGAGAACCAAAATCAGAAAAGAAACAACAAAAACTAAAAAATACCTGTCCATACGCAAATACAGAACTATTGAATCCAGCCAAACAATTTTCAACAAGGGGTGCTCCTACAAGCTCGAACATATCTTGTTGAAAATAAAATAGAATTATTTTAGCATTTAGCACCAACAACAGATTAAAAGGTGCTTAAAAGGTGTGGGCTACAAAGGTAAAAATAGAGAGGGTAGAGACTGTGTGTGCATGAGAAAACGAGAATAGGGAGGGTGAGATCAGAGAGTGGGAGGGTTGAGAAAAAGCTTACCATTTTGAAGAGAACTATTGGAGATGACACTACACAGATTCAATCAACGAAGATGAATGAGAGGGTTCTAGGGTTCAAATCGCACAATCACAAAGTTAGAAATAGGGTTCAATTTGATCACAGAAACTGTAGATTTTAGAAGAGATAGTGTTAGAGAGAATGACTCATTGAGAGGAGGTGGTCGACAGCAAGAGTCCATGCCCAGCTGATGTGTTGTCACACGACAATGAAAAATAGGAAAAATATATAACAATGAAAATCTGAGGGAAAATCGAAATGGTCAGTTGTAGTAAGAACAAAAATGGAGAAGACGAATTGGGAAGAAAGGGGAATTGGGATATGTGAGTATTGTACAAGGGAAAATTGAGGGCATGGTGGGGGTAGGGGGAATTTAAATTTCGTGTGTGTCAGTGTCTAAAAATGCAATTCCAACGAATTTTTCAGTGCAACCTGTTTTACGCTTGCTTGCAACGATTTTCCCGTTGTAATTTGGGTTAAAATCATTGCAAATACAAGGTTTTCTATTGCAACAAATATTTCCGTCGTAAAAAGTAAATAAATTGCCACAAAAGTTCAATTTCAAAAGTTGATGTAAAAAGGTCGTGGCGATGTAAAAATTGTTGCAATCAAAGGTTTTTTGTAGTGAATTTGTTTCCAACAAACACAAAATCACTACAAAAGACCTTATTTCTACAATTGATTAGTTGTGGCACTACTGGAGCATGATCAGAAGTAGCTCTTGGCAAATATTTCACAAGAGCATGAGGCCAAAAAAGCAAAGCACTCGATGTACATAGAGTGCAATCTAAACATCCGTAATTTCTAGCTTGACCCCATGCCCATTACACCATGAAAATTGACTGCTAGAAAAATAATGCATCCAAAACACCACACACATTAATAAAATCATTAAAATCTTGCATAGCAATCAAAGATGTAGGCTGACCATCGTGTCTTTCGGAATCATTATGAATAATGTTATAATCACCTATAATGAACCACATTTCTTGTAGTAAATTCAGCCCAATCAATTCCCCCATAATGTTTTGCACATCGCATGAGAACATTGGGCATAAACAAAAGTGAGAAAAAAATCCATCCCATTTAGTGTCACACAACCCGAAATTTGTTGATCACCCAGAGAAACCACTCTAAATGTCCATCCATGAGTCCATAGAAGTCATAATTTTCCACCTTGCATTTGATTAGAAATACCATGCGAAAAACCTAGACCATTACTAAACATCATCAAGTGTTGTTGAGAGTGAAAAGGCTCCTCCGCTATACCAAAAAAACAAGGATTAAATTTTTTTTACCAGCTTCCTCAATCTTTTTCTGGAGGTGCCCAGACCTCTCACATTCTAGTAAAGCACAAATTGTATCATATATTCATTCTATTGGGCTTGTTAAGGGCCTAGCTGAACTTCTCACTATTCACCTCCTTCTCTTTTTGTTTTTTCTTCTTTTTATCATTATTAGAGTCATAAATTTTTTCCTTGTTAATCTCATCCACAGGCTCAAAAATTTCTCCTTCCAAAAAATGCCCAGCCTCAATCGACGTCCATACTTCATTATTTCTTCCCATGCACTACTAGATGTGCCAGCGCCCTTACCCAAGACAGAGCCAACAACTATGATACTTACTTCTGTCAATAATACAGGAGCAGGGGAAGATTCACGAAACCCAACCCTAACATTCTCACCATCTACATCTTTTTCCTCCAAAGATTTTCTTGTAGCAAAACCATTTTTATTAGTTCCCTGCACCACTTCCGCATCAATCAAATTATCATTTGATTTATCCACTTCATTTACGACCTCCAGAACAAGATCCACATTTATGATAGCCACATTTTCTATGATCATAATATCAGTGTTCAATATCTCATCTTGTATATTTCCATCCTCTTGATTAACTACAATTTCTTCATGAACATTGTTAGCCACCGTTGGAATCTCATCCTCTGGTTGCACCTTCTTAGCATCTTCCTGGGAATTCATCATCCAAACATTGCCATGTTTTCGACCTTCCTTCAACTGGTCTTGTGGAATGCACTTGATCCCCTTGCAGTTGTTCTTATTATGACCTTGTACTAGACAATGTTGATAGAAGGCTAGAAGAGTTTCATATTCAACTTCTTGAAACCAACTATTCAGATTATTAGGGAGAGCAATCCAAACTCCTGGAAGCAGTTCAGCGGACACATACATTTTGACAGATACCCTTGCACCATTAGTTCTCGTTGCAAATTTAGTGTTTTTATCCTGTCATAAGAAAGTCCCAATCGGGCTAAAAATATTACATAGAAAAGACTCGTGATAACAATTTGGTGGTAACCCAAGTAGATAGATCCACACAGGAACAAGAGAGGGTTCTTTATCTTCCCAGAATTCAGTCATCTAGTCGAAAACTCTATAGTGCACCTGATGACTTGCAGAATTTCATATTGCAAATTTACCACATTGCTTGAGCGGAGGAATTTGGCCGCTCGAGCAAATTCAGGCAGATTCAACCGCTTGACAGTGAGCTCGAGCGGGTTGCGGGAAAGCAAGATCTCTCGAGTGAAGACATTGGACGCTTGAGCGAAGTCAGGCAGAGTTGAACGCTTGACGTGCGCTCAACACCCCGCTTGAGTGAATTCAGGCAGAGTTGAACGCTCGACGCTCGCTCAACACCCCGCTCGAGCGAACATTGTATTTTACAGATCAAGGGTTTTTCCGCCGTCAGGGTATATAAAAGTGATTTTTCATCATATGGCCATACTTTTGACTGGAGAACACGTTTTTGAGAGAGAAAAACACAACTAGAAGCATTCAAGTCATCTGTTTTGGAGATAGAGTTCCACACATTGCACGTACGTTGGAATCATACACGGGCACAGACGAGAAAGAAGCAGTGAATCATTTTCCTGGAGTTTTTGAAGACGAGTTGCTATTGCGAGGAGTATTTTTTAGTGTTTATTTTCTTTCCAATATTCTCAGAACAATTATGGTGAATTCGTTTATGTTAAATTCCATCTTTAGCATGAGCTAAATTTTATTTATTCTAGAAAAACGATGTAACCTAGTTCTGAACTATGCTTGATTGTCTATGCTAATTTAAGGCAATTCTCTCTTTGTTTATCTTATTTATTCTAAGTTTATTGCTTCTAATTAACTGGCCATTGATTAGATGATGTTTTAATCTTGTGATTTGCTATCGAAAGATGGAATTATAGGATAGATCTTGAATATGTCAGCATAGGTAAATATAGAGATCGAAAGACTTGTATGAACCTATGTAGTTTTTAAATCATTGGTCTTATTATTTTCTTGCTTTATTAATTTGCATATTCTTGTGTAAATTGATGAACAAGAATAATTTCCAATTGACTATCGAAAGAGGCTTTTGGATGAATTAGAGATTTGCTAATAAACAAAAAGAATTAAATTAAATTAAATTAGTTGGATGAGTAAAGCATAGTGAGGAATTTGGTGAAATCGATTTCCTAGAAGTTTTCTTTTCCATTAATTTGATATTTGAACGTCAGTTTTATTTCTTTTGCGTATTTTTCTTTGATTTAATTTTAGTTTAAATTACAACTACAAAAATCTTAGTGATTCCTCTAGATAAAATCAAGATTAGTATAATTTTGGTATTTGACAAAAGTAAGGTACCAAAACCTGAGGACGATACTCTTCTTATCACTTTACTAAAAAACTACAATATTGTGCACTTGCAGTTTTGCACTCGATCAAGTTTTTGGCGCCGTTGCTGGGGATTGATTTATTCTTATTCTTTTTGTCAATATCGATACAAAGTAATCTTGGTTTTAATTTAGAATTTTATTTTAATTTGTTCTTATATTTTATTTTTGCTCTACAGGTGTGTTTTTGACATTGGATGCACCGTGCGAGATCTCGTGACATTACTCCTTTTGATCCAGAGATTGAAAGAACTCTTAGATCACAAAAAAAAAATAAGATACTAGTCATGGCTGAAGAAGAACATGAGGCACTGCCACGCACCATGAAGGACTATGTTCGGCCAGTTGTGAATGGAAATTACTCGAGTATAAGGCGCTAGACTATTAATCCCAACAACTTTGAGCTCAAACCAGCTTTGATTAGCATGGTGCAGCATGTTCAATTCAGCGGATCGCCACTAGATGATCCCAATAATCATTTGGCAATGTTCTTGGAGATTTGTGACACTGTAAAGATTAATGGTGTTACTGAAGACACCATTAGACTGAGATTATTTCCTTTTTCTTTGAGGGACAAGGCTAGAGGTTGGCTACAATCTCTACAATTGGGAAGTATCACTAGTTGGCAGGACATGGCTGAAAAGTTTCTTGCTAAATTCTTTCCACCTGCAAAAACAGCCCAACTCAGGAGTGAGATTGGTCAATTCAAGCAAAATGATTTTGAGTCACTTTATGAAGCGTGGGAGAGATATAAATATTTTGTTTGACGCTTCCCTCAACATGGATTGCCAGATTGGTTGCAAGTTTAGATGTTCTATAATGGATTAAATGGGCAAACTCGAACTATAGTTGATGCTGCTTCTAGTGGAACTTTGATGTCAAAGACAGCTGAGGGTACTACTGCCCTTTTGGAAGAAATGGCCTCAAACAATTATCAATGGCCAACTGAGAGGACTTTGGCTAAAAAAGTTGCTGGAATTCATGACTTGGAGCCGATAGCAGCCCTTTCAGCTCAAGTTGATACTCTATCTCATCAGATTTCAGCTTTGACAACCGAAAGGATACCACAAAGTACAGAATATGTTACATCTACAAGTATGACAATTCCAAGTAATGAAGCGAGTCAAGAACAAGTTCAATACATCAACAATCGGAACTACAATTATCGTGGTAATCCTATGCCAAATTGCTATCATGTAGGGCTTCGAAATCATGAGAATTTGTCAGATGGAAATACAAAGAATGCGTTGCAACCTCAACCTCCTCCAGGATTTGATAGCCAACCAAGAGAGAAGAAGATGTCACTTGAGGATGCCATGGTTTCCTTTGTTCAGGAGACCAATGCAAGGTTTAAAAAGACTGATTCACGGTTGGACAACATTGAGACTCATTGTAGCAATATGGAAGCCACTATGAAGAATCTTGAAGTGCAAATTGGGCAATTAGCCACTACCATCAATGGCCAACAAAGAGGAGCTTTTCCTAGTAACACTGAAGTGAATCCAAAGGAACAATGCAAGGCTATCACACTTAGGAGTGGAAAAGAAATTGAGAGGTCGCCATTAAAGGAGAGCAAGTCTACACCTACAGCTGCGAACAATGGCCAAAGCAAGGATCAAGTAGAAGAAGAGGAGATTGTCAATGATACACTAAGAGAGACCGACCTGCCTCCAGCAATTTCATTTCCTTACAATCCTCCTATTCTCTCTCTTCCACTTCCTTATCCTCAATGTTTTCAAAAGCAAAAATTAGATAAGCAATTTTTTAAGTTTTTGGATATTTTTAAGAAAATTCTCATAAATATTCCTTTTGCAAATGCCTTGGAAAAAATGCCAAACTATGTCAAATTTCTGAAGAACATCATTTCCAAGAAGAAAAGTTTGGAGGAGTTTGAAACAGTGAAACTTACTGAAGAATGCAGTGCCATTCTTCAAAAGAAATTGCCTCAAAAATTAAAAGATCCGGAGAGTTTCACTTTGCCTTGCACTATTGGGAATTCATTTTTTGATAGAGTTTTATGTGATCTTGGTGCTAGCATTAATCTTATGCCACTTTCTGTTTGCAGGAAATTAGGACTTGGAGAGATGAAGCAAACAACAATTTCTTTACAACTAGCGGATCGATCCATCAAGTATCCACGTGGAATCATAGAAGATGTATTGGTAAAGGTGGATAAATTTATTTTTCCTGCCGATTTTGTGGTGTTAGACATGGAAGAAGATGAAGAAGTCCCACTAATTCTTGGCCACGGGAAGGGCTTTGATTGATGTTCAAAAGGGTGAATTAACATTGAGAGTTAATAAGGAAGAAGTTATGTTCAACATCTACTAAGACATGAAATTTCCAGAAGATCCAAGTACTTGCTTTAGGCTTGATGTCATTAAGCAATGTGTCGAAGAGGCCTTTCAAGAAGATATGCCATCCGATCACCTAGAATGATGTATCACCACTTCATCTCATGCTTATGATTTTAATCACTTTGCTGTTTGTGAATCTGACTTACCTTTTGTTAGTGAAGAATTTCTCCACTATGTTTTCGCCTTGGGAGCATTGCAGCAGGTTACATCACTTAGTAATGAAGTGGAGAAGTTAGAGCCGATGGTACCAAAGATTGAATCTAAGAATGCTAAAGAAAAGATGCAGCAAACTACAACTCCGGAGTTGAAGCAATTACCTGAGCATCTTCGCTATGCATTCTTGGGTGATAGTTATACATTTCCAGTGATTGTTGCTACATCACTCACACCCGAAGAAGAGGAAAAGTTGCTGCGTGTGTTGAGGGAGCATAGAACAGCCTTGGGATGGACTATTTCTGACATAAAAGGTATAAGCCCCTCCATTTGCACGCACAAGATTTTAATGGAGGAACTTTACAAACCGACGATCGAGCACCAAAGAAGATTAAATCCAGCAATGAAGGAAGTCGTGAGAGCTGAAATTTTGAAACTCCTTAATGCTGGAATTATTTATGCTATTTCAGACAGCTCATGGGTAAGTCTAGTGCAGGTTGTACCAAAAAATGGTGGAATGACGACGGTGAAAAATGACAATAATGAGTTCATTCCTACAAGAATAGTCACGGGATGGCGTGTATGCATGGATTACCGCAAGTTGAATAAAGCAACAAGGAAGAATCATTTTCCACTTCCATTCATTGATCAAATGTTGGATCGATTGGTTGGGTACTCCTACTATTGTTTTTTAGATGGTTATTCCGGGTATAACCAGATTGCCATAGCCCCTGAAAATCAGGAGAAAACTACATTCACATGCCCCTATGGAACATTTGCTTTTAGGAGGATACCCTTTGGATTGTGCAACGCCCCTGCGACATTTCAACGTTGCATGATGGCTATCTTTTCTTATATGGTGGAAGATATAATGGAAGTTTTCATGGATGACTTTTCAGTTTTTGGTACATCTTTTGATCATTGTTTGCATAACTTAGTTCTTGTTTTGCAGAGATGTGAAGATAAAAATCTAGTCCTAAACTGGGAGAAGTGTCATTTCATGGTTCAAGAAGGGATTGTGCTTGGCCATAGAGTGTCATCTAAAGGAATTGAGGTGGATCGAGCTAAAATTGCAACCATAGAAAAACTACCACCTCCAAAGAATGTGAATGGAATCAGAAGCTTTCTGGGACATGCGAGATTTTATAGAAGATTTATCAAGGATTTTTCTAAACTCTTTAAACCTTTATGTAATCTTCTTGAAAAAAATTCTGCATTTAACTTTGATGTTGTTTGTTTGCAAGCCTTTAATACACTCAAGGAGAAACTAATTTCAGCACCAATTATGATTGTGCCTGATTGGAGTCAATCTTTTAAAGTTTTGTGCGATGCAAGTGACTTTGCAATTGGAGCAGTGTTGGGGCTAAGGCGAGACAAACTGTTTAGAGCCATCTATTATGCAAGAGGGACATTGAATGAAGCTCAATTAAATTATACAACAACTGAGAAAGAGATGCTTGCTGTGGTGTTTGCTTGTGACAAATTTTGGTCTTACCTAATTGGTACAAAGGTGATAGTGTTCACTGATCATGCAGAACTTCGCTATTTGTTTGGCAAGAAGGATGCTAAGCCGAGGCTAATTCGTTTGATCCTCCTTCTTCAAGAATTTGATTTGGAGGTTTGGGATAAGAAAGGAAGTAAAAATTTAGTTGCTAATCATCTCTCTCGGTTAGAGCAAGAGGAAGAAAGACCAGATTCAGTGATCCAAGAAGCATTCGCTGATGAGCAGTTGTTTGCATGTGAGATCAAGCTTCCGTGGTATGCTGATATTGTAAACTACCTAGTTTGTAAAGTGCTACAACCTGATCTTACTTACTATCAACGCAAGAAGTTTTTGCATGATGTGGAATATTATCTTTGGGATGAGCCTTTGTTGTTCAAAAGATGCCCTGAACAAATCATTCGAAGATGTGTGCCGGAAGAAGAGATGCAAGCCATTCTCCATCATTGCCATTCATCACCATATGGAGGACACTTTGGAGCCACCCGTACAGCAGCTAAGGTACTTCAAAGTGGATTCTTTTGGTCTTCTATTTTTCGTGATAGTTATACTTTGGTGAAAACTTGTGACCGGTGCCAACGTATGGGAAATATTTCAAGGCGTTATGAGTTACCATTGAAAAGTATCTTAGAAGTTGAGTTGTTTGATGTTTGGGGAATAGATTTTATGGGGCCTTTTCCTCTTTCTTTTGGCTTTGCTTATATCTTGTTAGCAGTTGATTATGTGTCAAAATGGGTGGAAGCAATTGTTACAATAACAAATGATGCACAGGTAGTGCTCAAATTTCTGCACAAGAATATATTCACAAGATTTGGCACTCCACGAGCTATTATTAGTGATGAAGGGACTCACTTTTGCAACAAGTTGTTTGATAATTTTCTTTCTAAATATGGTGTAAAGCACAAGATAGCACTTGCTTACCATCCTCAAACTAATGGCCAAGCTGAAATTTCAAAATAGAGAAATCAAGAACATCCTTGAGAAGACAGTCAAAACCAATAGAAAGGATTGGGCGAAGAAGCTTGATGATGCTTTGTGGGCATACCGTACAACCTTTAAAACACCTATTGGGATGTCTCCATACCGATTAGTGTTTGGAAAGGCATGTCATCTTCCTGTGGAGTTGGAGCATAGAGCTTATTGGGCTATAAAAAAGTTTAACTTTGATTTGAAAGCAACAGGGGAAAAGTGACTTCTTCAATTGAATGAGATGGATGAGTTCCAGAATGATACATATGAAAATGCAAAGATCTATAAAGAACGGACGAAGAAGTGGCATGGCAAACAAATTCTTAGGCGAGAGTTTGCACCAGGACAAGTTTTACTTTTCAATTCACGACTCAAACTCTTCCCGGGAAAGTTAAAATCAAGATGGACAGGTTCTTATATAATTGATAAAGTTTTCTCTTTTGGAGCAATAGACTTGAAGGACAAGACAGGGAATATATTCAGAGTTAATGGTCAGAGATTGAAACACTACTATGGAGAACAAGTGGAGAGGAATTATGCATTTATTCCTCTTGGAGATCCTAATTGATGAAGATTGAAAAGTCTGGCTGTAGACTTTAAAACAAGCGCTTATGGGAGGCAACCCATAGAACTTTCTTTCATTTTTTCATTTATTTTATTATCTTTATTTATTTATTTTTAATAATTTGGCTTTTGATGCAGGTTTATTTAGCATGAATAAAGAGCTGAAAAATTATAAACTACGGAAGATTCACCATGAAACCAGGGAAGTTTCTTTCATTTCTTCAATCCTTTTTACTTTTGCATTACAATGAGGACATTGTTTAGTTTAAGTTTGGGGGTGTAAACTCCTATAGTCATTTGATCCTCTTGTTTTCTAAGTCTTGGGTTGTTTCATTCTCTTACCAAGCATGCATTGGAGTAAGATTGAATTCTCTATGACTCTAAATTTGTGATTGAAGATGGTTTTGAGAAAAATTTTCAAAAAATTCTTTTATGTCAAGCGGAGTTTTGTGTGTATTTTGGTTTAAATCTTTGACCTTGAACAGAATTGAGCACATAGTCGTTTTTCTTTTATTCCATTTTGCTTATGAAGAGAAGAAGTTTAATTAATTGAAAGAGGGAAGTTTAATTTTGCTTTGCTCTAGAATCCATTGATGGGTCCTTGAGGCGAAATCCTAGTTGATACCAAATATTAGAGAAATGATCTAGACATTTCTTTGTCATAACCAAAAAGCTTTCCCGACCGTCCTAAATATCATGCCATCATTACATGGTGTGTTTTCATAGTCAACCCCCTTGAGCCTTATTTTACATAAGCCTTTATTTGTTCTTTGAACTACATAAACCATTCCCGCTCTAAGCCTAAAAAACAATGAATCTATCTTTGATAGTTTGAGAAAATACTTTGGTGGAAAGTTACATTTAAAAGAGAAAATTAGTTGAAAGAGAATGATCCGTATTATGTTTGCTCTGTTTGATCATAGAAGAAGAAGAAGAAGAAGAAAGAAAGAAAGAAAGTGAATGATTTTTTTTTTTTTAAAAAAAAGAAAGAAAAAGAAAAAGAAGTCACTAAGCGGAGTGTGTATCACCTCAGATTTTGTTAAGGGAATTGTTGGTATTGCTTCAGTGATTGCAACAACAATAATGCCATCAATATGAGTATATTGCAAAGAAAGAGCTATGATTTGAATCATGTGGATATCTCTTTTAGTGTTCTTTTCACCAAGTATTTTCCCAGTTTGCTTTGATTCTTCATATCCAGTTCTTTCTTAACCCTCACCTTGTGGCCTATCATTACAACCTTATTAAAGACCTTTTGATCTCTGATTTTGGTGTTGACTACATTAGTGGAGAGGATTTCTGAAAATTGGACTTATGGGATTAAGTTTGGAGAGTTTGCAGGTGGTTTGAGGTTAAATTGACTATATCACACACACACTCAAGGTCTTAGCTTTAGGTTGAAGTAAACGCCTAACTCTTGCTTGACAAATTGCAAAATTTTTGAATGATTTTCTTGCTATTTTTGATGTTAAAAGAGTAAGATACTAGTGATGAAATCTAAATTCATAAAAAGCTTGGTGAGTGATGATACTTCCCTTTGGGGTCTAGTTGATATTGCCTAAAGTATCATTTTTTTTTAGGACAAACAAAGTTGTAAGTTTGGGGGTATTTGATGACTTGCAGAATTTCATACTGCAGATTTACCACATCGCTCGAGTGGAGAAATTTGGCCGCTCGAGCGAATTAAGGCAGATTCAACCGCTTGATGGCCGCTCGACAGTGAGCTCGAGCGGGTTGTGGGAAAACAAGATTGCTCGAGCGGAGACATTGGATGCTCGAGCGAAGTCAAGCAGAGTTGAACGCTCGATGTGCGCTCGATACCCCGCTCGAGCGAATTTAGGCAGAGTTGAACGCTCGATGCTCGCTCGACACTCCACTCGAGCGAATATTGTATTTTACAAATCTAGGGTTTTTCCGCCATTAGGGTATATAAAAGTGATTTTTCATCATATGGCCATACTTTTGACTGGAGAACACATTTTTGAGAGAGAAAAACACAACTAGAAGAATTCAAGTCATCTGTTTTGGAGATAGAGTTCCACACATTGCACGTACGTTGGAATCATACACGGGCACAGACGAGAAAGAAGCAGTGAATCATTTTCCTGGAGTTTTTGAAGACAACTTGCTATTGCGAGGAGTATTTTTCAGTGTTTATTTTCCTTCCAATATTCTCAGAACAATTATGGTGAATTCATTTATGTTAAATTCCATCTTTAGCATGAGCTAAATTTTATTTATTCTACTAAAACGATGTAACCTAGTTCTAAACTATGCTTGATTGTCTATGCTAATTCAAGGCAATTCTCTCTTTGTTTATCTTATTTATTCTGATTTTATTGCTTCTAATTAACTGGCCATTGATTTGATGATGTTTTAATCTTGTGATTTGCTATCGAAAGAGAGAATTATAGGATAGATCTTGAATATGTCGACATAGGTAAATATAGAGATCGAAAGACTTGTATGAACCTATGTAGTTTTTAAATCATTGGTCTTATTGTTTTCTTGCTTTATTAATTTGCATATTCTTGTGTAAATTGATGAACAAGAATAGTTTCCAATTGACTATCGAAAGAGGCTTTTGGATGAATTAGAGATTTGCTAATAAACAAAAAGAATTAAATTAAATTAGTTGGATGAGTAAAGCATAGTGAGGAATTAGGTGAAATCGATTTCCTTGAAGTTTTCTTTCCCATTAATTTGATCTTCGAACGTCAATTTTATTTCTTTTGCGTATTTTTCTTTGATTTGATTTTAGTTTAAATTACAACTACAAAAATCTTAGTGATTCGTCTAGATAAAATCAAGATTAGTATAATTTTGAAATTTGGCAAAAGTAAGGTACCAATCCCTGAGGACGATACTCTTCTTATCACTTTACTAAAAAACTACGATACTGTGCACTCAGCACCCCATCTATGTCACAAGATTCACACACAAAAGTCATAAGAAAATCATCTTTGTTAGCAAACCTCACAAAGATGTTACATGGTCTACACGTGCTGTGCAAGACCCCAATGGTTTTGAATAAACGCTCATATAATAACCAAAGATAGGCATTGTCGTAAGTGCTTCAAAACTAAAGAAAATTTGAATGGTTGAGCCAAATGCAATTTCCTCAACACAAGCATCACCTTTAACTCTCCTTGGTGCACGTAAGGGAACCTCCACCTCAAGGAGTGGTTGTGGTTTCAGAGCCATCAAGCTTGCAAATGTCGATCCACCTTGAGCAGCCGACGACGAAGACCACCCTGGGTACCAGTGGTAGTCATGCAGAACCCAAGGCCTCAAACACAATTTTCAAAAATAATAGATCACTAAAATTGCCTTAAATCTCAGCTTCAAAAATTACTACTTTTGAATTATGGAAGAGCACAGCCCAAAAGACTACACCTCAAAGCACACTTCTACCAGAATGGACCAATCTTGGGTTATATGGCTGACAAGTATGGACCAATCTTTACCATCAGATTGGGTATATTACTACCAAAGACAAAGTCATTGCCAACCATCCAAAAGCTATGGCAACAGAACTCATGGGCTACAACTATGCCCTATTCAGTTTGAGCCCTTATGGTACCTATTGGGGCGAGGTTCGAATAATAGCCATACTTGAATTCCTTTCAAATCAACGTGTTGAGATGTTTAAGCATATAAGAGAGTTTGAGGTAAACACAGCTATAAAAGAAACATATTGATTGAGCTGAATTATTGCATTCGTAATGCCTTTAGAACCAATATATTTTAATTCTTTCATTACTTTATCATTGGTTTTATATGAAAAAATGAATAAATCAAAGTTGTGATTTTAATTGATTAAAAGCATGAATTTCTGCTTGAATTCTACCAACTGATTACGGTGCATTCTGGTACATAATCTTTCTTGTTTTCCATTATTATTTGCGTTTGTACCATTGTTCTTCATGTTCATAAAGTTTCTTGAGCTAACTTTCCATCTTTTGGGTTCAATCCTTGAACCTCAAAAGATAGAAGCACTTTTTACCATCCGTGAAAAGAAGTTGCTCAATCTAAACTTTCATTTGTGTTAATTTGTGTTGAGTGATTTCTTTCTTTAATCTCCATCTCCATTTTTTCATACATTCCATGGTTCATTATGTTCATGCCTTGTTTATAATTTGTCTTGAGTTTTCACACCAATCACTCCACATAATTTTGGAAATCACCTCAACCAAGACCAAGCCTCACCTTTGTTTTTCCCTTCATAACTTCGGCAATCACTAAACAACAACCAGCCTCTCATTTGCATTTTCATTTAACACATTCGGCCACTTCCACTCAATCACCACTCACTAAACAACATCCAGCCCCACAATTTGGCTTTTTCATTTAACATATTGGGAAACCTCCAAAAACCAGCCCCTCATTTGCATTTTCATTTAACACATTCGGCCACTTCCACTCAATCACCACTCACTAAACAACATCCAGCCCCACATTTTTGCTTTTTCCTTTAAAGATTCATTCACTCACATGGCCTTCCTTCCACTCAATTTCCACTCACCTCCACTTACCTACACTTCTCATTAACATGCACGGCAATCACTCAACCAAGACCAAGCCTCATCTTGCTTTTCCCTTCACCATATTCGGCAATCACTCATCCAACATCCAGCCCCACTCCATTCTTTTGTTCCTTCATCATTTCGGCATCATTCACTTAGTGCAGATTTTTTAAATGCCAAAAGAACACCACACGGATGAAGATAGGAAAAGCTAGCCAACCAACCACGAAGAATCCTTCCACCCACTACCCATGTGAAGCTTTAATCAAGTCCACCAAATTTTGATTCCATCATTCACTTAGTGCAGATTTTCTAGAGGCAAAAGGGGATAACACCACACGGATGAAAAGGGAAGAGGAGAGCCGACCACACTCCATCATTTTTTTTTTTTTGCAATTCAAGTCATTTCCATTCATTCCACATTTTTCTTAGAGAACTCAACCTATTCGGCCAACACCAAAAAGGGGGCATTCAATCCATGCAATTTTTTCTTTCAATTTCCATAGAGAGCTCAAACATATTCAGCCAACATTCAACACCATTTCCAATCCAAATCATTCATTCAATTCCATCTCTAGTTCAACCATCATTCGGCCAACACAAGGAAAGAATACTAACCATATCTCCTTGTGCTCCCATACACTACACGGATCCACACACTTAGGATACCCATAGTCATCCCTTCCATCACAAAAACAACAAAAAAAACTTCATCAACCCAAATCCTCCCCCCATGGCCGTGTAAGCTCAAGGCAAAGCAAGGCTTATTTTGTCATCATCACCACAAGGCTTGGAGTATGAAAAATTCTGTTTTGAGAAACTTTTAGAATTCATTTTTGTTTTCACTAATTTTCATTTCAGACTCGGAGAAGAGATTTCAGACAAGCGATCATTCAATCAACTTGCAGCACATTGAAGAATTCCCTGAGGAATCCAATTGCTACGATAGCTCATCCTCTTCCACCAGCTCGAATCTTCATCTCCATGCAATTGGCTTGATAATTTCTTTCCCCACTTGCTATTTCAATTCAATTTTAAGTTTCTGTATTAATTTGGAGACTTTTGGTTTAGAAATTTGAACAATTTTTCTGTTTTTCATTTAGTTCATGTTATTTATTCTTATTGTTTCATTAAGCTTTCATTTTAATAGTGAGTACAATTGCTATGATTTAATTTGAGAATGTGTAATTTGGATACAATTGATTTTGGGGCTTTTCAACTTTCAATGCATGTTTTGTTAATTACTTTCTAATCTAGTTAATTCTTAATTTCACTTTATTAATTTCTGAGTTTAATTCATTAGTCAATTACATTCCAATCAAACAAAAATCTAAAAATATGAATTTAGTCCATGACTAGTAACCTCTTCCATCCATTGCACATACCATCTGTTTGTTTTCTCTTTGTGAAGTTTTCTTTCACATTTTTCAATGAGTTTAATTTTAAGTAACTTTCCCTGAGGAGACGATCTAGGAATTTATTCCTAATTATTACACGACATCCTCCTGCACTTGGGATAGCATTAGTGCTACTCATTTTTGAGTGAGTCACATATAAACTCCTGGTCAATAAGAACAAGCTCTTGTTGGTGGAGATGAATAGATGGTTTAGCAAGACCTTGCTAAACACTATGTTTGGGATGGTTGTAGGGAAGCGATTTGCATGGGCTGCCACCAAGGATGAGGATGTAGGAAATGATCTTCGGTACCAGAAGGTATTGAAAGATAGTTTCATTTTGTTCGGAAAGTTTATGGTGTCAGATGCCTTGCCATATCTAAGGTGGTTGGACTTGGGTGGGGACAAAATGGCCATGAAGAAAATCACAAGAGAAATAGATCATGTGCTTAAAGATTTGCTAGAAGAACACAAACAAAGAAATCACTAGAGTGAGCTGAAGAAAGGACACCAGGACGTTATGGATGTGATGCTATCCATTGTCACAAATAACACAGAAATTTTTAATTTTGATGCTAATACAATCACCAAAGCTACTTTCCAGGTAGGATTATTAATTATTGTTTCATAAGCCAAGATGATTAATCAATTATCTGCTAGTCAAATCTAGTACCATATGCATTGGCATTCCAAGGATTAGTTCAAGGTTATAACTTGGTCATATTCTGGTAGTATCATATATAGAAAAGGATCCCAAGAGAAGAAAATAACATTAATAGGATTAGTAATTTCTTAAGCACTTGGAAGTGTGATTTCTGCTCTCTCCCCTCTATGTTTAAGCATATTATTAGTTTTGTATATTACAAGTAGCAATTTGTGACTAAACAAGTTTAGAAATCCCAGTCCATGATCTCAAGCTCCATATATGTACATATGCACTTCCTAATACTTGATACTTTCCCACTTGACTATGACCTTAAAGGGATATTCTTATTGATCTCTAATTTAACCACTTTTATAGAACCTTATATTAGGCGGCTCAGATACAACAGTTGTGACCATGACATGGGCTCTCTATCTACTTCTTAACAATCAGGAGCCCCTAAAGAAAGTCCAACAAGAACTAGACCTCTAGGATGGCAAGGAAAGGCAAGTGAAGGATTCAAACATAAAAAACATAGCCTATCTCCAAGATGTCATCAAATAAACAATGCATTTATACCCTGCTGGCCCACTTTCTATGCCGCATGAGTCTAGTAAATATTGTACTTTCCCAGCAAGCACACATCTTCTTGTTAATCTATTAAAGATCCATCAAGACCCACATGTGTGGTAGGATCCAAAAGAGTTTCGTCCAGAAAGATTCCTTACTACCAAAAGATATCAATATTAGGGGTGAGAATTTTGAATTGATACCATTTGGTAGTGGTAGAAGAGTTTGCCCTGGAATCTCGCTTGGGTTACAACTGATTCAAATCACACTTGCTACCTTTTTACATGCTTTTGACATTTCAACTCCATCAGCTAAACCAGTAGATATGGTTGACAAAGCTGGAATTGCCTCCATTAAAGCAACACCGCTTGAAATCCATCTCACCCCATGCCTTCTTGAACAAGTATATCATGTATTGTACATTGAGTACTTGACATTAAATAATTTGTGTGAACAACTAGGATACATATTTCTTAACTAGGAATGCATTCTAGTGATGCATATATATAAATATATTATGGATTCAATATGTGGATCTAATAAAAAAACACATATATTTGGGACTCGAGAAAACTCTAAAGAAGAATAATTATGTTCACTTTGTAGATAATATTGTTGAGACTAATACTGCATGTAATCATAAAGTGCATAAGCACCGCATAATCATTTTAAAAAAGAGTTGGTGCAACAATTAAAAAATCCATTTTCCTTTTTTTTTTTTTTTTTTTTTTTTACGTTGATCTCATATTTACTCACTTTTCTCAAAGTGATTGCGTGTCACTTGCATACTCTACAATTGCAAATATCATTTCTCTATTGTTCATGTTCTCATGCACTCATTGTTCAAGCAAGAGTACAGATTTACCTTATGCAAGGTTGGCTTAAAGTTGTGTATTATGCATGGGTTAGATTACAATGAAGTTTTGGTTAGATTATGCATAAACAAATGATGGGATGTATATCTTAATTAGGATTAAGTTGTATAACTTGGTTGATTCAAGCTATACATTGGAATGGATAGTTTGGTAGGAAGAGTGTGATGAAGGCAATAATGTGTCTTAACCTTTAAAGTGAATAATGGGGGTTTACTTTAAAAGATAAGAACTTAAATTATAATGTTATACTCATGTATTATGTTAATGTTCAAGTTCTCATGTACTCATTGTTCAAGCATGAGTATAGATTTACCTTATGCAAGGTTGGCTTAAAGTTGTGTATTATGCATGGGTTAGATTTCGATGAAGTTTTTGTTAGATTATGCATGAACAAATGATGGGATGTATATCTTAATTAGGATTAAGTTGTATAACTTGGTTGATTCAAGTTATACATTGGAATGGATAGTTTGGTAGGAAGAGTGTGATGAAGGCAATGATGTGTCTTAACCTTTAAAGTGAATAATGGGGGTTTACTTTAAAAGATAAGAACTTAAAGTATAATGTTATGTGTTGGAAAGGTTACCTCAAGTGGGTCCTAAGCTATGGGTTTGAGAATTTATTGGAGGGTGATAAAGGAAAGTATGGAGGATGGACTTGGATTGTAGAGCATGTGTAAGTGAAGGAAGTCCAAGTCAAGAATAGTTTATGCATTTTCTAAGTTTTGCTGCTTATGCACTTGAAGAAAGTAATGATGTAAATTTATGTATGCTTGTAGTTTGCCATCTAACATGTACATGAATGGGCCGCATGAAATGAAAATATCATGGAGTCCAAGTAAGTATTATGTTCATATGTTTTTAGAGTTTTCTAAATGTTATGAAAATGAACATGAAAAGCTTTTATGAAAAATGCTCTTTTATAAAATGGAGGAAAATAAAAGGATGTTTTATGAAAGTATGCTAAGTATTAATGCTTAAAAGTATGTATATGTAAAGACCTTCTTTAGAGCCCCTGTTTTTGTAAAAGCCAAGATCCTCCCCTCATTGCAAAACAATCAGTTTTGGAGCCTAAGGGTAAAACCCTATTCTTTTCATCTCTTTCCCTCCCCCTCCAGAAGCATAGCACGAAGACCCTCCCTACCCATTAAATTTCTTTTTCCTTCTTCCCTTCTCCATTGCTGCCCACCTGTGAGTCACCACCAGTGTTCCAGTCTCCACCACATTGCCACCTCGTGTATGCTGAGCAGGCCCTTCACCATCAGCCACCATCATTCATCCAACCCACGCCTCAATGCGACTGTTGTCCAGTGAGGCATTTAGTTTGGTATCTGCACTGCCACCCACAACCACAGCACCCTCAGCCCTTATTTCGATCTAGATTCCCTTCTCTTGCCACTATCTTTCGTCCATCGCAACCTCAACCGTTAGCACCAAGAGGCCATGCTGCATCACCGTGCCTTGCCGCCCCTCTCTTTTGCAAATCCCTCTCTTCAAGCCAGACCTTTCCCCTCTCTATGATTGCTAACATGTGTTGCCAACATTGTGGTGTCGCCGCCTCCCTCTCTTGGCTATTGATGGAGATAAACCCCCTACCACCCTCTGATCTCTCAACCTCTGTGTTGTGCCTTGTGTGCTAGGATCACATTTAGCCTATGCCTCCATGCTTCGTCGCTGTTGTCGCCTCCTTCGTAAGTGCTTGGTAAATTATTTTTCTTCCATTTTTTCAATTTTAATTGTTTGACCTTTTCTAACTCTTAGCAACATGTGCATGCATTTGTGGGTTCCCTTAGATGACGTGCATGTTTACCCAGAGAATTCCTTTCTGTTGTAGTAAGTAACTCTCCAATGCAACCCTTGAGATTATGACATAAATTTATCACTAACGCTGTTTGCAGTCTAGTTGTGTCAAGAAGGGCCTTGGACCCGGTGAAGTGTTGGGAATGATAATCGTAGTTATGGTTGGAATTTAGGTCATGGGCTAGTTGGAGGATGGGATTACACATGTAGTTGGGTTTGTTAAACCGTGCACTTTGTGACTGTTGTGATGATGTATATTGTTTGATGTGTGTTATGTCATTTCTTCCAATATACTGTCTGCATGCAACTGCATATTTACCTTTATTACTATTTTTCTTGATTATATAACTATGCTGTGTTATGCCACGTTGTATGAACTGGAAATTGGGTCTGTATGTGTTGGTTATAGCATGTGGGTATGTGCCTATCACGACCCCAAGCTAAGATGGAGCATTAACTCGGTAGAGCTCCATTGGTCACTCGGGAGCATATAAACTGAGTGACGTCCCTGGGTTGTCGTTGGACGACAATGGGATCGAACAAGACAGTAATGCTCTAGTGTCTACTCTGTAGCCCCTCTGTTTGCAAGGGTTAGAGGATGCCTAGTCACTTACGTGTCAGGAGTGGATCTGGGTATTGCTCATTACGAAGTCAAACGTACGGTTGTTACTCATTGTGTGACGAAGGGAGTTAGGATATGCAAACTGTCCCAAGGGGTGACCATGGTGTACATGTAATAAATGGTTATGTTTGGGCCAATGGAGTTTTGGGGGTGTGTGGTTAAAATGTGTCCTTCTCGGAAAAAGGGGTGGAGAATTTTTTTTGTACTTTTTGCTGATATGACTATTAATTATATTGGTGGTATAAATGTGTGTGTTAAACTCTTGGTTGTTGCTTATTTGTTTTCTTGTTGAGATTACAAAATCTCAAGTGGTGTTTCCACTTGTGGTTCCATTTCAAACCGTAGTTTTTGATGCAGGGGACGGGTTTGGGCTTCGAAGAACTAACTGCACCCGATGAATGCAAACATGGAGTATTTATAGTGGTGATTTGAGAGTTTTACCTTTAGTTTACTTTATCAATTGGAAAGCTGTATTAACTATGTGAGGAGTATTCGATTGGGTTGTAGACTATAACTTTCTAGTACATAGCTTGAACTGTCTTTATTTTTCGCTGCATATATTTAACATATACACCTATTGCATGTTTACACACACTTCCACTCTGTGTTGGAGTGTGACATGAGCGGCCATCACATGCGGGGGTTGAGGGTGCCACAAAACACATGACCTATGACTGAGCGGATGAGAGTTTCCAAGCAAACCTCATTTAATGAGGCCTGAATATCTGGTGAAACAATTAATGTGGTGTGATCTCCTGGTGTTACTTTGAAATCCTGTCTTCCCTCTTCTGTGTTTCTTTCATTTCCCCTGGTTTGGCTTCCCGAGCTCTTTATGTAACGTCCCATCCTTACTCGACTAGACATGCCCAACCTACATGGGTCACTGGTCCCATAAGGTCTGCTAAGAGACTCTATGGGTATGGGCCAAGTTTCTTAGGCCCTCCGGGGTGTAGGGGACCCTCCTTATGCTTGGTTTGGGCCAGCTCACATGGGCCTGAGGCTATGGGAAAAAAACCCCCAACACTATGAAATGGATGTTTATATGATGATGTTCATGCCTATGCTTTTTAATAATGTTTATGAAATGAAATGAACTATTTATGAAATTAAAATTGACTGATGAAAGGAATGAATGAAAAAGAAAGGACTGGAAAGAATGACTGAATGAAAGGAAATGAAAGGAATGTAATGAATGTTTTAATGTTAGAAAATACGTAACAAATATGACTAAATTAATCAATGATGGTACTAATGAACTAGGCAAATTGCAATGTCGGGTAAGTAGTGCTAGTAGTGTATCTAAAGCTGCCCCTTGACTGAATGAGATTCCCAATCTGTGGCCAAGGACGTAATTCAAGTCCAAAAGACCGCTAACCCCAATACATGGGGCATAACCCCGATACACGGGGTAGAGTAATTGAATGTATGAATGATTTAGTTCTTTATAAATGAAAGCATAAGGTGTGGGAAATGTTTTATGAGAAAATAAAAGCTTTTTGAAGAAAAACTCCACCTTATAATGTTTTTAAATAAAATGAATGCTTTATGTCAAGTATGTACATGAATGTCAAATGCATAAATGAAAACCTATGTTAGTATATTTTTATAGTATGAAGTAATATTTAATGAGTATTCGACTCATTTTGTTTTTATGTATGTCCCTCCCATTCTCAAGAACAAATAAGGAAGAAGCGTCATGACAGACATGGCCCAAGGGAAGGGTGACAGAAGCGTAGACACATTTTACATAATGTATGAAAGAATATTTTGTAAAATGACTTTTAACGGTCTCTGCTGTAAACTTTCTTTTAATTTATAGAACATGTTTTAATTTTAAATATAGAATCTCTTATATCCTGTGGAGGAAAGGAAAGTTTTAAAAGGTTCAGTAATTCCTATCTCGTTTTCTAAAACTATTTTTAAAGTCCCATTACAAGGACGGCGTTACACCTATATATTGGATTTCGGTTAGACCTCATCATTATTCGTACTCATAAATTTTGTCCAAAATTTTTGAAACATTTTGAGGAATGATGAAGGCTGGAAAATCACAAGTTTATATTGTTGAGGAATTTAATGATCTATCAAAAAAATTATCTTCTAGTTAATATTGCGAAAGAAATTATTTAACAAATTAATTAAATTTAGTAGGAATGTAATGATCCGTATTTAGATTTTGATTGGTATGGAACGAGAAAATTGATAACATTAATTACTGAATTGCACTTGAAGTTGAAACGTGAGAGAGAGAGATTCCGATGAATGGTTGTGAATTGCTAGCCTGTCGTGTAGTCTTAGACTTTGCGCACAATTTCTTAGTTTGGAATTATCATGGCACATGGTGCTGAAACTACAGTTCGTAGTGGAAAATGGTAAAGCCGCCTCTATGAGCCCCATGCATTATGTTAGTCAATAAACGTGAAAATTGATGTATATCTAATTATACTTCATACATTTAAATATATCTCAATGAGTCTAAAAAATCCACTCAAATATCTTAAATTATTACTATTCACATATCACCTTAAATCATTGTAAATCAACCCAGAACGCATATGCAGCCTTAGTTATAGTCAAATCATATTTAGGGCATGTTTCAATAATGAGATAAGATAAAAATTTTGTGAATAGTAGTGAAAGGATATGTGAATAACATTGAAATAATTTGAGTTAAAATATTTTATTGAGGTTTAGAAAAGAAGAGAAAATTTTGAATAAAAGTATTATAAAGTTAAAATATTATTAGAATATTATTCTTTTAAAAATTATTTTTGTTTTATTACTTGTAAAAATTCTATTATAGTTTGTATTTTGTTTGAAAATTTAGAAAAGTTGTAATAATCCGATGATGATTAAATGAAAAAAGTTATAGATTTGAAATTAGAAAGTGACCATGTTTGAGTGATGTTTGAGAATGAAATTATGGGATATTTTGATATGAGATTAGATAAGATAATCTCACTTTCCAAATAAACCCCTAATGTCACATAAAATAAAGTAGACAAAAAAATAATGATTAAAAAATATAATTTATTTTATATACGATCCAGCATCTACTTAGCTTAGGATAATGATTTCTATGAGAAGGGCCAAAACTCTCATCACATTATACATACAAATTATTAATTGCCTTCACTAGTTATAACGAAGGAATATATCTACACTTTATAGCCAGTAATCTTTGATGATTTGATGATGGGGCACACTGATCTAATTGACTGTCATTTACGTACGTAATTGATAGAAAAATCTACGTGAAATGTGTCACATGATCAACTGCACGCGAAGTTGAAACGTTGTGAGTGAGAGAGAGAGAGATTCCGATGAGGTTGTGAATTGCTAATATGTAAATGTGGAATTATCGTGGCACACTTTAATTGACTGTCATATACGGACGTAATTGATAGAAAAATCTACGTGAAATGTGTCACATGATCGAACCGTACGCTAAGTTGAAACGTCGTGAGAAAGAGAGATTCCGATGAATGATTGTGGATTGCTAGTCTGTCGTGTGTTCTTAGACATCGTGCTCCATTTCTCAATTTGGAATTATCATGGCACATGGGGTTGAAAGTACTTCGTAGTGGAAAATGGTATAGAAGTTAAGCCTCCTCCATGGCCTCCATGCATTTTGTTGTAAGGCATTAAACATGAATATTTGCTTTTGATTTTACCCAAACGAGGCGCTCGAAACTAACTTTTTCATTATACACAAGTCTAATGCTGAGAATCTTCACATGTATGCATGAATTTCATATCATTTTTTTTTATATATTTATTTATTTATTTATTTCCCACTTTTTCATGTTTATTTGGGGCTGGAATTGGAAAGAAATTGTCTACGAGGGCAAACAGTACTGTGGCGGTGGCCTCTATCTATTCAGTACCGTGTGCCAATTGTAGTTGTTTTTTCAAGTCTTGTGACGTGGCCTTGGCCTTTTTTCAACTCCAACATATATCATACACAGGGATAAATACACGTATACATCATTCAAATTTTACGCACCAACCTAGGTGAAATGGACTAGGGCATGATTTTGGCACACACGCACAAGTAATATCTACTTATATGCCCTGCTCATGAAACCTCTATCCACAACCAAAAAGGAAACTATATATACTCTTTTTTTTTTCCAAAGCATATATGCTCTTCCAATATCACTCATCAAGTACCTTTAATATGACTTATATCATGGCCAGCATCTTTGCTTGCTTGCTTCTCTTTATCTTCTTTCTGTTATGGAATAGCATAGCCCGAAAAACTACACCTCAAAGCACACTTCCACCAGAAGTTGGTGGCGCATGGCCTATGATCGGCCACCTCCACCTATTAGCAAGGTCAAAACCTGCTCATATAACCTTGGCTTCTATGGCTAACAAGTATGGACCAATCTTTACCATCAGGTTGGGCATGCATAAAGCTATAGTGGTCAGCAATTCAGAGATAGCCAAAGAGTGTTTTACTACCAAAGACAAAGTCTTTGCCAACCACCCAAAAGCTATGGCAACAGAACTCATGGGCTATAACTATGCCCTATTCGGTTTGAGCCCTTATGGTTCCTACTGGCGCCAAGTTCAAAGAATAACCACACTTGAATTCCTTTCAAATCAACGCCTTGAGATGTTCAAGCACATCCGAGAGTTGGAGCTAAACACAGCTATAAAAGAAACATATAAACTTCTGGTCAATAACAACAAGCTCATGTTGGTGGAGATGAATAGATGGTTCGACAAGATCACGCTAAACACTTTATTTTGGATGGTTGTAGGGAAGCGATTCCCATGGGCTACCAACGAGGATGAGGATGAAGGAGATGATCTTCGGTACCAGAAGGCACTGAAAGAGTTTTTCATGTTGGCCGGAAAGTTTGGGGTGTCAGATGCCTTTCCATATCTAAGGTGGTTGGACTTGGGTGGGGATAAAAGGGCCATGAAGAAAATTGCAAGAGAATTAGATCATGTGCTTAAAGGTTTGCTAGATGAACATAAACAAAGAAATCTCTTGAGTGAGGTGAAGAATGGACACCGAGACTTTATGGATGTGATGCTATCCATTGTCACAGATATCACAAAAATATCCAATTTTGATGCTGATACAATCACCAAAGCTACTTGCCTGGTAAGATCATTAATTATTGTTTCGTTAGGCAAGAAGATTAATCAATTATCCACTAGTGATATGTACTGTCATATGTATTGGCATTCCTAGGATCAGTTCAAGGTTATAACTTGCTCATACTCTAGCAGTATCATATATAGAAAAGGACCCCACGAGAAGAAAATAACATTAATATATAGGATTGATAATTTCTTTAGCACTTGATAGTGTGATTTCTCCTCTCCCCTCAGTGTTTCAACGTATTGTTAATTTTGTATATTACTAGTAGCAATCTATGACAATACAAGTTTAGAAATCCAAGTCCATGATCTCAAGCTCCATATATGTACATATGCACTTCCTAATACTCGATACTCGTCCACTTGACTATGACCTGAAAGGGATATTCTTATTGATCTCTAATTTTACCACTTTTGTAGAACCTTATCTTAGCAGGCACAGATACAACTGTTGTGACCATGACATGGGCTCTCTCTCTACTTCTAAACAATCGGGAGGCTTTAAGGAAAGTTCAACAAGAACTAGACCTCCAGGTTGGCATGGAAAGGCAAGTGAAGGATTCGGACATAGAAAACCTAGCCTATCTCCAAGCAGTCATCAAAGAAACAATGCGCTTATACCCTGCAGCCCCACTTTCTGTGCCGCACGAGTCTACTGAAGATTGTACTTTGGCTGGTTACCATGTCCCAGTAGGCACACGCCTTCTTGTTAATCTATCAAAGATCCATCGAGACCCACACGTGTGGCAGGATCCAGCAGATTTTCGTCCAGAAAGATTCCTTACTACCCATAAAGATATTAATATTAGGGGTCAGAATTTTGAATTGATGCCATTTGGTAGTGGTAGAAGAGTTTGCCCTGGAATCTCGCTTGGGCTACAACTGATTCAACTCACACTTGCTACCTTTTTGCATGCTTTTGACATTTCCACCCCATCAGCTGAACCAGTAGATATGGGTGAGAAAGCTGGAATTTCCTGCACTAAAGCAACACCACTCAAAATCCATCTCACTCCACGCCTTCCTGCTCAAGTATATCATGTGTAGTACTTTGAGTAACTGGGATTAAATCGTTTGTGTGAACAACTAGGATACATATTGCTTAACTAGGAATGCGTTCTAGTGATGCCTATATATATATCTTATGGATTCAATATGTGGATCTAATTAAGAAATGCATATGTTTGGGAACCGAGAAAACTCTAAAGAAGAATAATTATGCTCACTCCATAGATAATATTGTTCAGAGTAATGCTATATGTAGTCATCAAATGTATAAGTGTCGTAAAATCATTTTGAAAAAGAGCTGGGTCAATTATTAAAAAATTAGTTTTTTTTTTCATGTGGGTTCTGTTTTACTCACTTTTTTCAAAGGGATTACGTGACACTTGGATATTCCACGACTACAAATATAATTTCTTTATTGTTTATGTTCTGATGTTAAGATTATTTTTCAAATTTTCTTGGCATAAATCTTGTATTTTAAAGAAATAGTTAGTTTATTGGATAGTCATCCAAATTAAATCGGAGGGGATCATAATTTCTTATATTTGTTTCCTCGAGGAATGGATCTCAAGCAAAAAGAAGATCTAAAAATACACGATATAGGCTTGTACGGGAATAAAAATTTATAGATAGCCATACATCATAGCCTTAATGGATTTTCTTTTTATGATAAGGGAAAATTATATTTCTTTCTTGTGTATTAGCCTCGAATACCTATTTTTCATCATAAACAAGCAATTTTCACAAAATTGCATGCCACATGTTTGATGCAAGTAGTACTTTAACAACCAAAATAATGTTTTTCGGTGATTATACAGTTAGGGGAGACAGAAGAACTTTTATAGGAGCTAGGTGGGCAAACATTATCATTTTTCAGACTGCGCGCATGTTTCTTTGTACGTTAATAATTTTACCATCTGATAAAATAAAATAAACATATGCAATTGTTAATGTTTGCGGATATTAATTAATTGTGTAGCCGCACGTTACATTGCACCGCGTTTTTTAATTCTCTTCTCCTTCGTTAATTATTATCATCGTTTTAATAATATATTGTCCTATTATAATTAGATGATTTTCGATTAGTGCCCGGTGAAAGGATAATACTTAAATAATAACAGAAATGAAATTTCCCAGGATGTACAGTAATTTGGAAAGTATATAAAAATTATTCTACTCAGCATGAGTACTCCTACATGCACCACAAACCTGTTGAGTTGAAGAATTTTTATTTTTTTTGTTCTTTTCTTTTCTTTTCTCTTAACAAATATGTGGTGAAGGCCTACTGAGTAGAATGTTTCTTAAAATAAACTGTCTCTATCTTAGGTACAAGAATAATTATATAAAAATGCACTAAATAGTAATCTATTGTTTCCATTTAACCACAAATATTGTAAAATGTTTCGTCGTTTTCTATAGTACTAAGTCATACGTAATGGATGATAGCTAGCTTATTCTAATTGTTGATGCCGTGTTTCACAACCCGAGCAGTTCCACGGAGACCGACACGTTCGACACCTGCAAGAAGAGCAAAGAGTGGACTCCAGTGGAGCTCGCGAATTCTCCAATGCTAAAGTTAGTCGAGAGTTCTTAGGTGAATGAAGTGTTAATGTGAAAAAAGAATCAGACCTTACTTTGTGGGTGAGATCAAGATATTTATACCCAACTTGGATTCTGCTGTTGAGGGAGATCGTGGGATGTTAGGTCATGTTTAGGTCAGACCTGCCACCTCCCTATTACTGCAGTGCAATGCCATGCCAAGGTTGCATCGTCCTAGGGACACACCATTGTGTGTTCATGTCTCCTAATAAGCCTTAAGTGCGACATGTCCCTGGCTAGGTGCTTGCATAACTGGGCATGTCTAGCCATCGGTGCTTTGCCCGATCACCTGTCATGTACCTTTTGTCAGGTCTGGGTTCCTCAACGTGGCCTTGGATGATCAGGGCCTACAATGGGCTTCTCGACCAACTTGGTGCCTTGACCCAAGGGCCCTTCTGATAGGTAGTAATATTATGAGGGTGGGCCGAGTCACTCCTACCTCAGGTCCCCATGCTTACCTTTAGGTGGGCCTCGACCATGGGCTGTCGTTGGTCCCCCAACGTACTGTGGTCTGGGGTTATTGGAGGTTTTGGATCAGGCCGCTGGGCTTGGGCCTTTTTCCCCTTACATTACCCTGTGAATTCTCACCATAGCACGTGATGGGAATTCAAAGTTTTCTTATTTATTGCATAGATGCTCTGACGCTTCGGATGGAGGGGCTGGAGTTGTGCCTTCTGAGTTTTCGACACCTTTTGCAGTGGGTGACTACCCGACTGCCCCTTTCTTGCTAGAAACTGGTTCGTGGCCTCATGCACCTTCCTCTCCTACCCTTTCCTCTTTTGAATTGGCTAGCCGGCTAGGCCTATGTGCCACCTATCCCTGGAGGGATGTGCATCCCCTTAATTCCCACAACACCTCTACCTAACGGTAGTTGATAGGACAGTTCGGCTGTTAGTTTCGCCTTTTTGAGGGGCCATTGGGATCTGAGTCTCTGCTGATGCCATTAATGTTAGTGTCGCTCTATTTGCTATTTATCTCTCAGAGGTCCTTGGCTATATAAGCCCTCCCCTCTTTCCTTCTCCTACATTTTTGCAACTCTCCTCAGCATTCCCTTTCCCCGTGTTTCCTCTAACTTGCCTCTCTCTCTCAGCCGCAATGCCTCCCTTCTCCTTTTGCTTCCCTATTTCTTTTTGTCGCTCATCATCTCCTTCCTTTCTGCCACCCCTCACTATTCTCATTGCCCCAAAAACTTCCACCAACACCACAACCCCTTATTTTGATTGCAAATGTTGGATCTCGTAGGTCACCAACGGCAATCTTCATGCCTTTCAGATTAGGTATGGCATCTCTCGATTAGTTCCTCACCTGTAAGAACATGTGGTGACTCTAGACAGGGTAGCAACTCAAGTAGCTCTCTCCCTGATGTTCGCCTCCCGTTCTGTTATCCTATCTGGGAGGTTCACCACAACCTAAGACTGGCCCCGGCTCAGCTCAACCCCAACGCCGGGCAACTTCTGGTGTCCAGCTTCATCATCGTCAGGAAGGCTTTCACCGAGGTAGGTGAGGTATAACCCAACTTGATAACTCAGGACTTCCTGTCAGTGTACCGCATCAATAACTGGGGAGTCTTTGCGATATTCAGGCTAGGGTCCCTTGCCAGAGGATTGCCACACTCGGGTCGTGCCATTTGAGCATCAAGGACTGCACTTGAAAGTTTTTCTTTATATCGGGCTCGAGCTAGTAGTTCTTCTGGGGGGAGTCAACTCAACAAAAGTTCCTTATCCAGGCCAGTTGGGGCCTTATCCCCTCTCCACAGATTATAGAAATCAGACTAACCCCAAAGGAAGAGGCTTAGATCACTAGGGTGATGGCCTAATCACATGCACACGATGCTTTGTCCGGTGGTTCCCTTTGAACCAGTCGGGTCTTTCCAGACTAGTAGCCATCTCCTCAGGGGGAAAGCGGACGACGGACCCTATCAGAGATGAAGCCAAGCTAACGAAGGCACATCACAACCCACTCTGTGTGGGAGGATGATTTCATACCCGAGCGAGTCGAGTGCTGCCACTGGGAGCTCTACTTTGGCGGCCCCCCGCACGATCCCTAGGGAGCTGCTAGTCGCAGACCCTTCTCTTCCCAAGCCCCCGTTCGGCCTTTGTCAAGCTGCTGTTCTCCCTCTTGGAAGAAGAGGACGACTTGATCTTCGAGGCTGCATTCTTGGAATCCTTCGTGCACCCTCATCCTCACAGCGCCGGCAAGGAAGAGACGTTCGAGTCCTTCGAGGAAACTTTGAGAGAGGAAGGTTCTCATGAAGACACTGAGGCTATTTAGGAGGCGCACACCTCTTCCAGTGGTTCCCCGATCCCTTAAGAGGAAGTGGTAGAAGTATGAGAAGAGGAAGAAGAGGTGGAAGAGGAGGAGGATGAAGAAGAAGAAGAGGAGGAAGAAGAGAATGAAGTAGAGGAAGAAAAGGAGGACTAAGAAGAAGAGGAAGAGGAACAAAGGGCTCCCGGGGGGATGAGGACCTTGAGGTCGGGCCCTTCGATTCCTCCACCACTCTTGGGATGGGCTCTTTTCTACCCTTGGGTGCCACCAACCCTCCTTCCACAACTGGGGCCGAGGGGGGGTCAGGCTCCCGAGTCGGATCTTGAGAAGGCTCGCGTGGTTGCTACCAAATGGTTAGCCCACAACTGGGGCCGTTTGATGAAATGAGGAGCTCAATTTCGAGCACCAGGGGTGGATCGATGAGGTCGAGGACATGCGGAAGTGCATCGAGAGCTTGGTGAGAGAAGCTGCCAGGAGCGAGCTTCAGAAGGAAGACCTAAACAAATAGCTCGATGATGTTATGGATGAAGGGTCTAGGCTAGCCACCTAGCGCAAATGGGTCAAGGCGGACCGTGATATGGCTGTGCGGAATTTGGCTATTTATTTGAGAGGTCGAGTTGGTCTGAGTCCAACCAACACTGAAGCAACTTCGTTCAGACCATATCAAGGTTCATGGACAATGCTTATGACTATTGTCCTTGAGCTTTAAAAGCATAACGGAGGCATGAAACCTAAGGGGGGTTTTGCTGGGTTGAGAAGGAAGTCAGGGAACTGAAATAAGAAGTGTCCAAGAAGAATGCGACCCTTATGGCATAGGACCTCACGATCACAGGTCTGAGGTCGAACCTCACAATCACATGGATCAGGAATAGCAACACCACTTAGGACAAAGCTTGGTTGTATGGTTATCAAGAGGTCCTCGACCAGTTGTGAGAACACTTGTTGAAGTATCCCAAGCTTGATCTATGCACGCTAAACTTGTTAAACCTTATGCCCGATCCCGAGGCTTGGGCTTATTGTAAGAAATTTGGACAGTCGGGGTACCCCCTTTCCCTGCAGACGGTTCTGACTTGCCTCCCCAATGATTGAGCTGGGGCCTTCACGACTCTTCTTCGTTGTATAATTATTTCCTTTCACCTTGTAAAGAATGCGTATAATTACTGAGAATCCCATTTGCCTTACAAATGCATTTTAATTCTCACCTTCCTTATCATTTTCTCTTCTGTCTTTTTTTTTTTTGGCTTTCGGGACGGGACTGGTCTTTGTGGGAAGGGGGGATTGGCAAGGATGTACCCCCCAGTGAGTCTTGGGACTCGACTTTGATGTGAGTCTAGGGACTTGGCATGGTTAGACAGGGGATAGGTAAGTCTAGGAGACTTAGCCTTATCCCACAGTGAGTTTAGGAACTCGACATCAATGCGAGTCTAACGACTCGACTTCGATGCTAGTTTAAGGACTCGACTTTGTTGGATGGAGGGTTAAAGAATAATCCATGCATACTTAACAAAATAAATATCCACGATTGTAGTACGGGTCTCAGAAGACTGTAATCTCAAAATATAGGAGACTAGACTCTATATTTACATTACCAAAATACACTATTGAGCCAGTTCATCGAGTAACTCGCGTAACTCGATTAACAAGGCTAGAATATTGTCCAAAAAAAAAAGAAACTAACCATAGAAGCTGGAAGCTCCGCATTGCGTCTGCGGCGTCTAGTCAGCCTCTTCCAGCCTATCTGTGCCTGCTTCCTGTTCTGAACCTGACACATCATCTACCATTCTGGGGGAATGGTAGTTAGGACTACCATGGTGAGATTTGATTACAAATATCAGCAAGTTAACAGGAAACTTTCACACAGGTTAATGATGCATGCGTAGAAATACAAGTATGAATGCACCATCAAAGTTAAAAGTAAATATAACTTAACTTGACATAAGATGACATAAAATAATAAGCATAATGTGACTTGACATAACATGGCATGAGCTGACATAATTGAACTAAAACATAAACTTAGCTTGACTTGACATGAACTTAAATCATAATATCGACTTGAACTTGAAACATAACATGGACGTGAACTTGAAACTTGATATGAACATAAACTTGAACATAACGTAACGTGAAACATGACTTGAATGTGAAATACATGAACTTTGAATCTTGTTCAATAGACTTAATTAATAAAATGACCATATTGGTGCTACACGGATCCCCTTGAGCCATGTGTCATTGCCGATTATCTCATCACAATACAGATATCTACAACAGTTGTGAGTGCGTGAATACATACTCCATAGGTGTTATGGCCCCACGTACTTTACGTGTCACAATTGCTGTGTCTCATGTAGTGTATGCTCCACAGTTGTTGTAGCCCCATGAATTGTTTGTGTCACACTTGCTGGAACACACGTAAAATAAAATATGGCTCCATCGGCGTTAGTGCTTGGCGCGCTCCGTTCGCAACCTGTTGACTGTACTTCATCAACTCAGGGAATTTCACACCTATTTAGACACTCCAGTGTAAACAAAGGAGTTCCACTAGGATATTACCCCATCCTAGCACTTAGGGTCGTGATTGACATGAATAACTTAACATGAACGTAAGAAGACAAACATGACGTACATTGAGACATTAACATAACAGAGAACATGGTATAGCATGTAACAGACGTTCATAATGTGGCATAACATGTGACAGAATATATTGTGTAACAAATAAGTGTTTCATGACAGAATAATTCATATAACAGATAAACATCTGATGACATGTCATATATAACAACATACAAACATAAACTATAGTTTCCCTTACCCATTACATATACACAACAAACTGATAGTAAGTTAAGAGTTAACTTAATTAGAAAAAAAAAAAGTTAAGAGTTAACTTATCTCGCTTGCCGTGTTCAATGAAAATAAAGTGCGAAACACAAGGAACTATAAGAGGATATTCTAAAAGTTAGAAATTTAATTACTAATAATTAGAAATGTGTAAAAGAGACAAATTAGAGTAAAATTACCATTTTACCCTCTACATGCAGAAAAATTACCATTTTACCCCTAACTTAAGCATTTCACATCCTAACTCCAAAAATTTCTAAAATTTACATTCCTCATGTAAATTTTGTTCTAAACTCAAATATCAACTCAGAAAAATTTAAAACAAATCATAACTATGGAAAACACACTATGGCCAAAACGTCCATTGGCCATTTCTCTTTATTTTTGTTGCAATTCCTTCCAACTTCAAAACTCATGCTTAAACCAAAATTTTGCAAACAAAGATCTTCCTATCATAAGTTTAAAACCATACTTAAAAGATCCATTCAGAAAAATCTAATAATCAACACCAAACTTTTTTGTAAAGAGATCCAAACACTTGAGTAACAAGTTTTGACCCTAAATCAAAACATCTTCAAGAATTCCAAAAATCAAATCTTACTTCTAACATATTCAAAACATCATCCTAAGATCAACCATGCTTTAAATCATCAAACTAAAGTCACCAAAATCACAAAATAGCACTTGGAGTTTTTGGTTTTACACTTAGTCCAAAAAAAGAAACTTTATTAGTCCAAAAAAAGAAACTTTATTCTTAACTAGTTTTGATAAATCTCTTGATCAATGGGTTAAGAAGGTGAGACTTTTGAAATAAAGCATCATATGCTTTAAAAAATGTGTCCTAAATAATATCCAACTATCAAGCTTAAAATCACATGGCTAAAACTCAATAAAACATGGATCTAACCCAAAAATATCAAATCTTAGGCCTAACCGAAATCCTCTTGTAGAGAGAGATAATATCTATGAAACTAATGCTAAATATCTTCAAAATAACATCCTAACATGAAAATAAGAGACTTATGATCATCATATAAAAATATTAAAGCCTTTAGAGTAAGATCAAACCACGAAATATTCAAACTTTCTCCAAATAAAAACTGTTTTTCTACTTCCAGTTTTAAAGTTTCTAGATCTAAGAAAATATATCATCAAAAGATTTAGTCATGCAACAAAACTTCAATGCACACTCTTAAACACATTCTAAAAACACTCCATAAAATTTTCAGAGCAAGATATGTCCATTAGCTTGGTCAAAAATTCCAAAACATAATATACTCTCCAGGTTCACCCCCAAAATGACCTTTACATGGTTTAAAATACTTTTTACCAACCAAATGACCATGGAATGATACTAATAATATATATATATAAGAAAACTATACTCAAAGAAAAACAACTTTTATGAAGGAGTCATCATATTAAAATACTTACAAAAGGTCAAAAAGCTCCACGCAAAAGAACCTAGGAATCTGCCCGAGAGAGCTCTTTTGGGTTTCTCTCTAAGAACGGGGTGAAGAAGTGATTGAAGGGAAAGAAGTGTGTCTTCCATGACTCTAGACTTCTGGAGGGGGAAGATATAGGCTTGATTGGAGGTGGCTATGTGACATAAAGTGGAGAATAGTGAAGGGAAAGGACTGTCTGTAGAAGCTGTGAGGTATGGAGGTTATGAGGTGGGTTTCTCCATCTCATCACGGCACTATTGGGTGCAGCCAAGGGTAGTGGATAGTCTGCCATGTGGGAGAGGAAACTTCTTCAAGAATCTTTGCCAATGTGGCCAAATTCGTGGGCCTCAACCAAGTGGGCTTCAATTTGGGGTTTAAAGGGGGTTGGGTTAGGGTTTGAGACGCTATCAATCCCAAATCTAATTTTTCTTGGCCCAATCAAATTTCTAAGGTTAAAAAGGTTGAATAATGATGTCATAACGAAGATTTGATAAATTAATAGCATGTGAAAGTGATTTAATCAAGTGATTAAAAACAATGCTAGAAGTCGGATAAAAATGGGTTTGGAGGCCAACTTTAGGATTTAGGGAAACTATTTAGAGTTTTGGTTTCAACCAAGATTTTGGGGTTTCAATTGGATTCCAACCATTTAGGGTTTCACTAGGGTTGAAACCCTCTTTAATCTGGCTCATTTTGGTTGATCAGATGAAAAAAAAGTTTTGCTTAGGTGGCATGATCTCACACCTTGATTTCCATCACAAATCCATCTAATGATTCCTCTTTCTGCCAAGTGTCTAATACTATTTACTATGTGTGGCTAAGAACTTTCCAAGTGTCCAAATAAAACTTCTCTAACCTAATTTGGACATTCCACACTGTGATTTTGAAAACACTGCACTTAGTACGCTTATCGAGGTTACTATTCACTCCAAAGAAATGCATAATAAACTTAGTATTGAAAAATCCTAAATATTCATATTACAGTGAAAATCCTTTACTAAAACTCAACCCTGAAGTGCCCTTAAAGATAAATTCACAATTTCAAACATGCATTTTGTCCGAAATGAAGAGAATGAGTTATTGCGCCATAAAGTCCTAAATAACCAATTGAGTCTAGTGGTGTAGACCATAACGTATTCTGACACTTCTAAATATTTCAAATAATTAAAATCACATTTCTGGCACCATATTGAGTGATAACACTAACTATGTTGACAGACTAAAACTTATGCGATTAGTCGATTCGTGAAAACTTAGAGTTTTCACGAGATTCCTAAAGTCTATAGAAATTTTACTAGTGAATTTCTAGTGGACTGTTACAAATTTGATGCGAGCCTAGGGATTTGGCTTTATTGGACGGTGGGTTGGCAAGGCCTTACCCCACAACAAGTCTAGGAACTTGACTTTGATGTGAGTCTAGGGACTTAGCTTTGTTGGATGGGAGGTCAACAAGGCTTTACCCCATAGCGAGTCTAGGGACTCGACTCGATTGTTTGGGGGGTTAGCAAGTCTAGGAGACTTAGCCTTACCCTATAGCGAGTCTAGGGACTGGACTTCGATGTGAGTTTAGGGACTTGGTTTTGTTGGACGGGAGGTTGGCAAGGCCTTACCCCACAGTAAGTCTAGAGACTCGGCTTTGTTTTCCAGTTTGGTTGATAGAGGGTTTCGAACAACTGTTCGCACATTCGCATTCATAAACTTAGGCTCGGCATAGAAGGTACTGCTATTTACACAATATTTCAAGTGTTTAGTGTTCCATGGGTGGTGGAGCTCGAGTCCATCACTGCTCTTAAGACGGTAGGAGCCAGGACGGTTACTCGCAACTGCCATGTAAGGCCATTCCCATCATGGCCCTAGCTTCCCTTCCTCATGGGTAGTGACTCCCGTTTGCTTCAACACTAGGTCCCCCACTCTGAAGGAGTGTGGTCTCGCTCGTTTGTTAAAGTACTATTCCACCTTTTGCTTGTTACTCACCATTTGTACGAATTCCATTTCCCTCATTTCTTCCAGGAGGTCTAGCTCTTTTACCAATCTCTCATTGTTGGAGGCAGTGTCCAAATGTTGGATGCAATGCATAGGCATCTTGACTTCTTCTTGGATTACAGCCTCACTCCTGTAAGTAAGAATAAAAGGCGTCTCTCCAATGGGGTTCCAAATGGTCAATCGGTAAGCCCATAGAACTCTTGGTAGCTCATCAGCTCATGCCCCCTTGTGCGTTCCGAGCTTCTTCTTGAGAACGGAGAGGAGGGTGTGACGCCCCAAACTCCCATGTATGGAAACTTGGGAATCGAGGCGTCGAGATGATGACAACACGGGTCACGAATCCCATCGCTAAGTGCCAAGTGTGTGTACATGCAACACGTGTACAATAAAACAACTCAACAGATAACAAAAGTAAGTCAACTAAGTACCAGAATTTGTTTAAAAAACAAACTCGCTTAAACACAAGCGTATCAAAATATTACAAATTTTCAATAACATCATAAAATCAAAATACATGATTTAAAGGCAAGGAAATAATTTCCAAATAATACAAGCAAAACTCCAATCAGTCATCCGGCAGAACCGCCTCATCGGGCTTAGCCTCCTCGTCATTTGCATCAAAATCTATGGTACCAAAGACAGTACCGCAAGTAAGTAATAATCCAATCAACTCACAAGATGAAAATACATTAAAACCACAACAATATGCATGAACATGATGCCATATGCATGAGATCCGAAAATAAACATTTTCCAAAAATAATACTTTTCCAACGCACGCCAAAAATAGGCCCACAATATTTCCTTTAAAACATTTCCTCGCCATTGTCCCAGATAATGGCCCAAAAATCTAATCTCATCATTTTTCCAGAAAATGGCCCAATAACCAACTATCAGAGCACTGTAGACGAGAATCACAGGTAGGACTCTACCACCATCCTTACGCGTGCATTGTAGGTAATAATCACAGGCAAGACTTTACCACCATCCCTGCTTAGCACCATCCCTACAGTGACTCTCTATCAAACCGTTCAATCAGTTCATTTCAAACACATCAAAAATCCTTTCTCGTATAAAAACCCAGTTTCCAAATATGCACATGAACATGCATGCAATTACACTAAAACCCAGTTTTCCTTTTCCAACACACATACATGCATGCACCATGCAAAGCAAATGACAAGACAAATTATCCAATAAACCTAACATCATCCAATCATAAATAACTCCATCCTCAAATCCATCCGACCACTGACTCCTTGGACTCAGTCCGACACAACCAACCAAATCACAACGTATTTTTAAAGCAAAAATATATTTAAATCTTAAAGGAAATTTGAAAAATACTTACATCGCTATAAAATATTTTCCAAAGGATCACGGAGCTAGAAAAGGTGGCAAAAAGGCAATGTCACAATGCAAAATGCACTGTGGCCATATGTCACAACATACCCAAATTTCAACGGATGCAAACAAAGACTAGGGAGAGCTAGGGTAGGGCTTAGAGATGCTGATGAAGCCAAAAAGGCCAAATTGGAGAGAGGTTCGATTGAGCTTTACCAACGATGGATCGGACCTAGAGTTGGGTGGGTTAGGCAGCTGGGCTGCCGGTGATGATGTGGTGAAGAAGTGGTTGCCAACGGTGGAGGAACGACGGCACAGGGAGCACAAAACCTTGCTGCTTGGTGGAGCTTGTGGTGGCTAATGGCTGCGTTTGGGGGGCTGAAAATGGAAGGGTGAGGCCGCTGGTGGGTGGGGAAGAGAATGGAAGCAACGACAACAGCAATGGGTGGCACACAACAGAGTTGGAAGAAAAGGAGGCCGTGGCTTCCAGCCGTACATGGTAGCTAACGGCTGCATGGGGTGGTCTAAAAATGGAGGGGGATGTTCATCGACTAGAGGGGAAGAGAATGAACCTGGCGGTGAGGGCCACGGCTGCGCAACGGTAGAGCTAGAGGCTAACGAAGGAAGTGGGCGAAGATAGGAAGGAAAGAAGCAGAGGAGGAAAGAAGAAAAAGAAAAAGAAAGAAGAAAAAGAGAAAAGAAAAAGAAGAGAAAAAGAAAAAGGAAGAAAAGAAAAAGGTGGGGAAAGAAACGAGGTCTAACCCTCATAACTTGGGTCAAGAAACTGATCAAATGAAAATTATTTTTCAAAATAGTAAATAAAATAAAATAATTAAAACGCAGTGATTAAATAAAATAAAATAATAAAATCCCAAAGACACAATAATTTTAAAGCCCAAAAATAACAAATTTAAATTAAAAAGCAATTAAAATATAATATAATAATAAATAGCAAGAAAGCAAGTTAAAATAATTTCACAACTTAAAAATTATAAAATAATATTGCAAAAATCACCATTAATTTAAAATAAGAAAATCACTAATTAGAATAATTTAAATAAAATCACTCAATAAAAATACACATAAAATGGGGATATCACAGAGGGTTTTGTTAGTCGCCTTGGCCTAGCCATTGGCTTGGAGGTGTGCTGGCGATGAGTACTTTACCTTGATCCCTAGCTCTGCGCACCATTCCCAATATGCAAATAGTCAAACTAGTTCCCATTATCCGACACAAAGGCTTGAGCTATGCCAAACCTGGACACCACTGAGCCATTTTGTGAAGTAGTCGATTTCCATCATTAAAAATTTGGCTCCTCATCTGGTGGTCGAGAATGGACCAATTAGGTCCAATCCCCATTGGGTGAAGGGCCATGGTGAGGTGATCGATGTTAATTCTTCAAGGGGGTAATGCATCACCAACTCTTGCTCTTGACCCCTCAGGCACTTCATCGCAAAACTTTTGACATCTCTGAGAGAATGAGGCCAGCAGTATTTAGCTCAGGTAACCTTTGGAGCCAACGCCTATCCTCAAGTGTGCCTCGTTGGGTGACAAGAACTGAAGGAGGGGTTCAGAGGAGCTTATCTTATATAGGATCCCATCTAGTAGGGTAAATCGGGTTGCTCTGTTCCACGTCACTACGGAGCTTGCCTTCCTACAGGAAGTTCCTAATGTCTGTTGCCCATTAAGGGCGCTATTTCTGTCCTAAGTTGCTCGATCCCAATGGACAGGGTGTCGATTGTTTTGACAGTAGTCTGTTTTGGGAGGGGGAGATCCTCCTGTCCCGAGGCAACTTTCACTAGCCGATCTGCCTATTGGTTCTTCCCTTTGGGACCTGCTGGATGCAGAAGTAGCTAAAGCGGTTGCATTCATTATAGAAAAGTTAGAGGTATTGTGTCAACCTTTCCCCCTTTGGGGCAAATTGTCCCAGAACTTGGTTGACGGCCACTTGGGGGTCAGCCTTTACTTCCACTTCTTCTGTTCCCGGTAGTCAAGCTACTGCCATTCCCGCCAAGAGTGCCTCGTACTCGGCCTCATTGTTGGTCACTTTGAAGGCCAATTTGATTGCGTAGTTGTGCTCTTCCCCTTGTTTTGTTACTATGTGCACCCCCACACCCCCACTAGGCCAGCAGGATGAGTCGTCTACATAGACTTGCTAGGGCTTTCCAAGGGGTGCGGTTTGCATTTCTTTTCAAAAGCTAGTGAACTCTACAATGAAGTCTACTAGCACTTGTCGTTTGATCACAACATGGGGCTGGTACTCGATGTTGAACTCAGTAAACTTGATTGCCCACTTAGTAAGCTGACCTGACATATTCGGCTTCTGCAAGACCCTTTTGAGGGGCATGTCAGTTAGTACCTTCAGCGGGTGGACCTAGAAGTAAGGTCTCAGTCTCCTTGTTGTAACCACCAACGCGAATAACAACATCTCCATCTGGGGGTATCTGGCTTTTGCTCCTCGGAAAGCTTGACTCATGTAGTTTACTGGCCTTTGTCCTTCCTCCTTGTCTCGGACTAGTATCGTAAAGCCTGCATGTGGAGACACAACCAGATACACTATTAGGTCTTCTCCTAGTTTTGTTTGGCTGAGGGCTAGAGGATGAGCCAGGTATTTCTTCAGATCAAAGAAGGCTTCTTCGCAGGTTGTGTCCCATTCCTAGGCTTTCCTTAAAACTTTGAAGAACGAGAGGCATCGGTCGGTTGATTGGGCGATGAAGTGGTTGAGGGTTGCTACCCTTCCTGCCAGTCTCTAAACCTCATGGAGGTTGTGAGGAGAGAGCAATCCTTTTCAGGGTTAGCTTCAATCTCTCTTTCAGAGACCATGAAGCCCAAGATTTTTCCCGACTCGACTCCAAATGCACACTTCACCGGGTTGAACTTTATCTAACATCGTAGAAGGATGGTGAAGGCCTCTCAGAGGTCCACCAGGTGTAGTTCGGCCTTCTTGCTCTTAAAAAGTAGATCGTCCACATACAATTCCATGTTCCGACCAATTTGTTACTTGAACATTCTGTTGACCAGCTGCTAATAGGTGGCCTCAGCATTTTTTAGTCCAAACAACATGGCCTTGTAACAGTACAGTCCTCGATCCATAATAAAGGCTGTCTTTACTTCATCGACTAGACTTATTCTGATTTGATTATATCCGAATTATGCATCCATAAAAGTGAGGAGGGGGTGCCCTACCGTCGAGTCTACAATGAGCTCGATACGGGGTAGGGGAAAGCTGTCCATTGGGCATGCTTTGTTTAGGTTAGTGAAGTCAACACACACCCGCCACTTCCCATTCACTTTCTTTACGAGGACTACATTAGAGAGCCATTCTAGGTAATGTACCTCTCAGATGAATCCTTCCTCTAGGAGGCGATCCACTTCTTTGACTATGGCTGCATACTTCTCAACACTGAAGCTTTGTCGCTTTTGCTTGACTTTCTGGGTCGTTGGGTCGATGCAGAGTTGGTGTTTAATCACTAAGTTATCTATCACCATCATCTCCTCATGGCTCCAAGAAAAGACATATTGGTGCTCGATGAGGAGGCGTTTCAAGGCTTACGTCAACTCTAGTACCATCCGTGCATCGACACAAATGGGTCGCTTCACTCTCTGGCTATCAACTGAGACTAGTTCCAATGGCTCATTTAATTGTGGACTTCCCACTCGACTGGGTTGGGTGGCAAAGCAGGCTCGTTCTCCTTTACTGCTCGTACCACGTTTGCCACGAGTTTGACTTCGTGCGTCAACTCCCGAGCATAACATTCCTGAGCTAGGATCTGCTCACCTTAGACTTCCCCCACTTTTGGGTAGGTGGAAAACTTCATCTTCAGGTGGTAAGTGGAGGTCACAACCCTCAAACTTCATCTCCTAGTATCGCATTTTACTAGGATGGAGCCTTGACTACCAGGAAATCTACCATAGTTGCTGCGGTTCTTGGGGCTTTCTCGGCTAGCACAGACAGCGTGACTACTCCCATAGGCTGCACTACATCACTCGTGAAGCCTTTGAGTGGTGCAAGAGTCAAATGCAACCGGTCGGGGCTAATTCCCAACCTAACGAATGCTTTCCAGAAAAGGATGTGTGATGAGCTTCCATTGTCAACCAGAATCCTTCGGGTGGTGAAGTTCACTATATGCATCATCACCACCAGTGCATCATCATGTGGGTGAAGGATTCCTTCTTCGTCCTTCTCACTGAAGCTTATCATGACTTCGCTGGTTGACTGCTGGGTCTTGGGTGGGACTTTGCCCGTCATCGTGAAGACCTCCTCATAGCATGCTCTTCAAGCCAATGAGATGGTTCCTCCCCTGGCGTATTCTCCCTCTATCGTGCGAATTCCCCCGAGCAGCCCTTATACTCTCAGAGGGCTCTTGCCAAGTGTTTTGGTACCGTTCTCGGTGGTCCTCGGACCAACACCCTTGGCTCTACAAGTCCCATTCTCACCTTCTCCTCAGGGCATAACAATCCTTAGCACTATGCTAGTTGGTCATGTGGTAGTTGTAGTACTGACATCCCACTGTTTCTCACCCCGGGTTCCTTGATGGGCTTGATTCCTTCTCCCCTTCTACTACCAGGCTGGAGTGTGCCTAGTGCCCATTTTTCAACCGCGTGAAGGTCGTGCCCTTCTTTCTAAACTCGGTGGTAACGATGGTCCCTTTCTTTTCTCCCTCACAACCATGATTCCCTTTTACCCGGCCGCCTTGAGGTTTGCTTATTCCATCTCAGATCGTCGCAGGGTAGTTAGGGCCTCCAAAGTGTCCTCCATGTTAATGAATCTGTCCACCTGGTCCATAAACTCTCTCAGAGTGGTCAGTGTCTACCGGGCTATTTCCATCTTGAAGGGGTTCCTGGGCCAAATTCCACCCAAGAGGGCAGCCAGAGTGATCTTCTCATCTTGATTGTCATTGGACAGTCGCTCCCGAATGAAGCTAGCGAGATATGACTTTAGGTTCTCGTAGTCTCGTTGCTTCACCGTTAGGAGATAGGTAGCTGGTTGTCTCCCCTTCCGACTTGCCATGAACTGTGTCATGAATAGTTGTGCCAGCTCGTCAAAGCTTACAATGGTCCCAATCGACAGGGATCTGAACCAAGTTCGAGCCACCCTCTTTTAGCTTTAAGGGAAAGGCTCGATAGGCCATCACTCTGGGAAAGTCGTTCAAGGTCATGTAGGCCTGAATGTGTCCAAATGCTCCAGGGGATCTTTGGTTCCATCTTATAGCTCCATCTGGGGGACTTGACACTTTGGTAAGAGGGGCACCATCATTACTCTAGTGCTGTACGGCAGGTTCGTGCTGTCGAGTAGTTGGTCGATGGTGGACAGTACACCTGCCCGTTTGGCTATTTCCGTGTACTTGTCACCCAGTTCCCACAGCTCGAGGTGCATCATGCACCTCTCTATGTCCACCGATGCACTTGGCTGGTCACATGAAATACATGCCACTAGGGAAAAGAAAAGTGTGACGCCCCCAAATTCCGCTTGGGATCGAACGGGCATCTGAAGCGTCGGGACATGCAACACATGGTTACCTGCCCACGTTCATGACATATAAGATGCAGTGTTCCTAACATGCATCTAGCATTATGCAATATTCGCAGCGGATAATTTTTTTTTCTTGAGCAATACTATGCACCAAACTTATATATCCCAAATAGTTAAATCGTAATCCAAGCATACTTAACAAAATAAACATCCACGATTTCAGTACGAGTCTTAGAAGACTATAACCTCAAAAACATGGGAGACCAGACTCCATATTTACATTACCAAAATATACTATTGAGGAAGTTTGTCGAGTAACTCGTGTAACTCGACTAACGAGGCCTGAATACTATCCAAAAACTAACTATGGAAGCTGTAAGCTCCGCGTCGTGTTTGCGGCGTCTAGTCAACCTCCTTCAGTCTACGAAAGTCCGCTCCCTGCTCTGATCCTAACATATCACCTACCATTCGGGGGGAATGGTAGTTGGGACTACCACGGTGAGATTTGATTACAAATCTCAATAAGTTAACAAGAAACGCCCACACAGGTTAAAGATGCATGGATGGCAGTAAAAGCATGAATGCATAATTAAAGTCGTAAGTAAGCATAGCATAACTTGACATATAGCATGATATAACCTGAACTTAAATGTGAACTGAACTTGACTTAACATGACATGAACTTGAGCTTAAAACATAACATGGACTAGCAACATAACATGAACGTGAAACTTGAAACATAACATGGACTTGAAATATAGCATGAACGTGAACATTCATAACATAAATATGAACTTGAACTTAACATAAACCTGAGCATAAAATGACATAAACGTGAACTTGAGACATAATATGAACATGAATATAACATAACGTAAACGTGAACTTGAAAATAACATGACAGAAACGTGAATTTGAAACATAACATGAACATGAACATAACATAACATGAACGTGAGTTTGAACATATCATAAACATGAACATAATATGATATGAACATGAACTTAAAACTGAACGTGAACATGAGCATAACTTGTACGTGAGCATAACATAACATAATATAACATGAACTTGATCTGAAACTTGTCTTAACGTGGACTTGATCTGAAACTTATTCTTATCTCATGGGGTCACCATGATTGCTTATTCTTAACTTCTTGACATGAACTTGGAATCTTATTCAATTGACTTGATTAATAACGTGACCATATGGGTGCTACACGGGTCCCATAGAGCCGTGTGTCCCTGCCGATTACCGCATCACAACACAGCTATCTACACCAGCTGTGAATGGGTTAGTACGTACTCCACAGTTGTTGTGGCCCCACGTATTCTACGTGTCACAATTGCTGTGTCTCACGTAGTGTATGCTTCACAGTTGTTGTGGCCCATACTTCATGCTTCACAGTTGTTGTGGCCCCATGAATACACATAAAATAAAATATGGCACCATCGGCGTTAGTGCCTGGCATGCTCCGGTGACCAGCTAATTAGGCCCCATTCGCAACCTATTGACTGTACTTCAAACCCAGGGAATTTCACACATATTTAGACACTCCAGCCTGAACAAAGGAGTTCCACTAGGATATTACCCCATCCTACCACTTAGGGTCGTGATTGACATGAATAACTTAACTTGAACGTGATCTGAAACTTGACTTAATGTAAACTTGATCTGACTTCTTTACTTAACATGATATACTTGCAATGGTGAATATTACATGATATGACATACATGTAACATAAGTCATATTTAACATGGCATACTTATAGCACATAACAATACGTGATAGAATAGATTGTGAAACAGATAAATATTCATGACAGAATAAATCATACATAACAAATAAACATGTAATGACGTGGCATGGGATGGCATATATGATAACATACATACACAAATCGTAGTTCCCTTACCCATCATACATACACATTAAACTGATAGTAAGTTGGAAGTTAACTTACCTCGATCGTCTCGTTCTACGAGAATAAAGCACGAAACACGAGAAACTGTAAGAAGGTATTCTAAAAGTTAGAAATTTAATTACTAACAACTAGAAACATAAAAACAAGCTAACTTAGGGTAAAATGACCATTTTACCCTCTATATGTGGGAAAATGACCATTTTACCCCTAAGTTAAGGATTTCACATCCTAACTCCAAAAACTTTCAAAATTTACATTCCTCATAAAAATTTTGTCCTAAACTCAAATATCAACTTAGAAAAATTTAAAACACAACACAACTATGGAAAACACACTATGCCCGAAACATCCATAGGCCATTTCTCTTGATTTTTGTTGCAAATCCATCCAACTTCAAAACTCATGCTTAAACCAAAATTTTGCAACAAACACTTCCAATCCTAAGTTTAAAACCATACTTAAAAAATCCATTTAGGAAAAGCTTATAATCAACACCAAACTTTTTGTAAAAAGATCCAAACACTTAATTACAAGCTTTGACCCTAAATCAAAACATCTCCAAGAATTCCAAAAAATCAAATCTTACTTCCAACATATTCATAACATCATCCTAAGATCAACCATGCTTTAAATCATCAAACTAAAGTCAGCAAAATCACAGAATAACACTTGTAGTTTTTTAGTTTTACACTTAGTCCAAAAACAGAAACTTTTTCCTCAACTAGTTTTGATAAATCTCTTGATTAATGGCTTAACAATGTGAGATCTTCGAAATAAATCATCATATGTTTTAAGAATGTGTCTTAAATAGGATCCAACCATCAAACTTGAAATCACATGGCTAAAAATCAATAAAACATAGATCTAACAGAAACACATCAAATCTTAGGCCTAGATCTAAGCAAATCTATCATCAAAAACTTTATTCATGCAACAAAACCTCAATTAAAACTCTTAAAGACATGCTAAAAACACTCCATAAAATTTTTGGACCAAGATATGTCCATTAGCTTGGTCAAAAACTCCAAAACATAACATACCTCTAGATTCACGCCCAGAATGACCTTTCTATGGTTAAAAATACTTTTAACCAACAAAATGACCATGGAATGATACTAATAATATATCTACGGAAACTAGACTCAAAGAGGAACAACCTTTATGAAGGAGTCATTGTGTGAAAATACTTAAAAAGGGTTAAAAAGCTTCACACAAGAAGACCCAGAAATCTACCCGAGAGAGCTCTATTGGGTTTCTCTCTAAGAACGGGGTGAAGAAGTGGTGAAAGGAAAGTAAGTATGTCTTGCACGACTTAAGACTTCTGTAGGGGGAAGATATGGACCTGAATGACCATTGATTGGAGGTAGATAAGTGACATAAAGTGGAAAATAGGGAGGGGAAAGGACTGCCTGCAGAAGCTATAAGGTATGGATGTTGATGGGTGGGTTTCTCTATCTCATCAAGGCACTATTGGGTGCAGCCAAGGGCAGTGAATGGTCTTCCATGTGGGGGAGGAAACTTCTCCAAGAAGCCTTGCCAAGGTGGCCAAATTCGTGGACCTTGGTGGGCCCTAACCAAGTGGGCTTCAATTTGGGTTTTAAATGGGGTTTGGTTAGGGTTTGAGATGCTTTCAAGCTCAAATCCAATTTTTCTTGGCCCAATCAAATTTCAAAGGTTTAAAAGGTTGGATAAATATGTCATAACAAAAATTTGAGAAATTAATAGCATGTGGAAGTGATTTAATCAAGTGATTAAACACAATGCTAGAAATTGGATCAAAAAGGGTTTGAAGGCCAACTTTAGGGTTTGGGGAAACCGTTTAGGGTTTCGGTTTCAACCAAGTTTTTAGGGTTTCAAATGGATTCCAACCATTTAGGGTTTCACTAGAGTTAAAACTCTCTTTGATCTGGCTCAATTTGATTGATCAGATGAAAAAGGTTTTGCTTAGGTGGCATGATCTTACACCTTGATTTCCTTCACAAATCCATCTAATTGTTCCTCTTTATGCCAAGTATCTAATACTATTCACTATGTGTGGCTAAGATCTTGCCAAGTGTCTAAATAAATCTTCTCTAACCTAATTTGGACATTCCACACTGTGATTTTTAAAACACTGCACTTAGTACGCTTATCGAGGTTACTATTCACTCCAAAAAAAAAGCACAATAAACTTAGTACTGAAAAATCCTAAATATTCATGTTAACCTACAGTAAAAACGGTTTACCAAAACTCAACTCCGAAGTGCCCCCTATAAATAAATTCACAGTTTCGAACAGCCGTTTCGTATGAAATTATGAAAATAGGTTTTTGCGCTATAAAATCCTAAATATTCTATTGAGTCTAGTGGCGTAAACTATAATGTAATCTGGCACTTCTAACTATCTCAAATAATTAAAATCGCATTTCTGGCACTATAGTGAGTGATAACACTGACTATGTTGACAGACTAAAACCTGTGCGATTGATTGATTCGTGAAAACTTATGGGGTATTCACGAGGTTTCTAAAGTTTATAGAAATTTCACTTTTGAATTTCTAGCGGGCTGTTACATCCTCCCCTCCTAAAAAAAAGATTTTGCCCTCGAAATCAACGCAAGTACAAACATAAAACATGTTCAAAAGAAGATCGAGGTGTTGAAGTGAAAAGAAAATCAGACCTTCCTCCACGGGTGAGATCGGGGGTATTTATATCCAGCTTGTGGTCTGCTGTCGAGGGAGATCGTGGGATGTCAAGTCGTGTCCAGATCAGACCTGCCACCTACTTACTACTGTGGCATAGTGCCATGCCGAGGTCGCATCGTCCCAAGGGTACACCATCGTGTGTTTGTGTCTCTTGACACACCTTAAATGCAACATGTCCCTAGTTGGGTGTGCCCATGTACCTTTTGTTAGGTCTTGGTTCCCCAACATGGCCTTGGGTGATCAGGGCCCGCAATGGGCTTCATGACCACCTTAGGGCTTCAACCCAAGGGCCCTTCTGATGGGTAGGAATATTACAGGGCTGGGCCGAGTCCCTCCTACCTCGAGTCCCCGTGCTTACCTTCAAGAGGGCCTCGACCCTGGGCTGTTGTTGGTCCCCCAACATACTTTGGTCTAGGGTTAGATCGGGCCGCTGGGCTTGGGCCCTTTTCCACTTATACTAACATTTCTAGGTATTTATATAATTTCTATTGTGTAGTTTGATTAGTGAGATGAGATGAGATGGTTTTAGATGAAAATTGAATAAAATATTGTTAGAATTACAAAGTTCATGAATGATGACAAAACAAATAATTGAGGTTCTTTTTCACAATTCTTTTCAAAAACAAAACATGAATATTTTAAAAGCCAACCTTGTTTCATTTTCTTTTTATGCAAAGTTTTCTATAGGAACCTCGCTTACCTGGACTTCTTAGCTTCTCAGAATTTCCTCACAACAACGATAAGGAGATATCAATCGTCACCTATAGAAAATCATGTAACTTGGGTAAATTTCCAATTAAACCAATACCTCATATTTACACCAAAAATACATATTTTAATTCCTCAAGGCCTAAAATTCTCTTAACAAAAAAATAAAATCATTTTCTAAATTTCCCAATATCCACAAAACTTCTCCGACTATTAAAGTAAATGACCAATATCATATCATTTCCATTGCTTCCCACAATGGTTACCAGTAGCTTTATGTTCTTTATGATCACAATCAAACACTGTGAAGTGATCCCATACCTCAAACCTATTCTTGGGGTAAAATGGAAGGTAGTAGGAGTGTTATTTTTTTTTTCAAGAAGAGGACGGTATTCCAATTTTATTTATAGTCCTTACTTATGATGGAGGAATACCATGCTTACAACCAAAAAACCTTAATAAGATGGAGTAGAACAAAACAAAGTAAGAAGAACCTACATACAAAGCTAAACAACCTGGTTAAGGTAAAGACAGGACAAAGTACGAGGACAACAAACCTACTGGAAGCTGCTATCTACATCGAATAATTTGTAACCCAGCTTGGTCCATTTGAATAACTCCCAAGATGTCTTTCGAGAGACTATGTTTATTAGCAAAGAAAATGTAATTATCATTAGTCTTGAACTTAGCTAATCTGTTAGCTACGTGATTCATTTCCCTGTAAAAATGGGAGATCCTCATCACCAATGAGTTAGCCTTCAACTTAATCTCATGCCAGTACATTTGACTCTTCCAAGGGACTTGGTCATCTTTCTCCCATCACTTGACCACAAGCTTAGAATCAGTTTTGACTTCAATATGCATAATATTCCTCTGAACCCAAAAATTAATGCCATCTGAGAGGGCCCTAACCTCAGCATTATTATTGGAGCTTATGCCATAAAATTTGACAAAGGCAAAAATCATGTGACCATTCGTATTTTTGGGGATACATCCTCCTCCACTCCTTGTAGGATTCCCTAGGTTGCTTCCATCAACATTGAGTTTGGCATATCCCTAAGCTGGTCACATCCATTTTAAAATCTAAGTCGTCTTTTGCTTGACAAGCATTTCCACCAATCCAGGTTGTTTCAAAATTGCACCTTATGAGCATTTGATAAAAGGTTTATTCATTTTGTTGTGAAGGGTTTGAGATAAGAAAATTTTGACTTTAAAGCACACCTGCTCCCTGTTTTCAAAGATCCTCTCCATGTAAGCTATACATCTGTAGAGCCATAGGAACCAGCTGATCAAAGAAGGAAGGATACCAATCACTACAGTGAGCTAAGATACCGCCTAAGCTTTGAATAACCATTGTTGTATTTTTCCACCCCATGTACGAGTTGGCCGTAAATAACCCAAGGCTGACTCAAAAAAATTCCAAACAAAAGTGAGAACTTCTCCCAAAAGAAGCAAGTGATCCAAAGATTCACAAGCAGCCACTTTACAGCATTCACATTTAGAAGCCAGACACATATTCAACTTCATAATATTCTTGTCAAAAGGTAAGCTTTTATACATGCATTTCCACATAAATGTAGAAATCTTACCAGGAAGTATCTATGCCAGATCTATTTAGCCCACGATACTTTGACACTTTGATTATAGGCCAAGCTGACGAGGTGGAGAATTTACCATTTTGTTTGGCTGTCCAAATAGGAATATCGGCACCCAAGGCAACGTTCATTTTTTGAAATTTCAGCTCTTGACATAGAGAACTCCCCACTAGCTCCTGAATTCTCTCCCAATTTGCTCCCGTATTGGGATATAGATTTGCAATAGATAAAGAGGGATCAATAATTTCTGAGAGTTCACCTAGAATTCCAAAAGAGGTCCAATTCTCAAACCAAAAAAATATCTTGCCTTCATTGATGATCCAACTCACACCTCCAAGAACAAGTTTCACCAATAGTTTTAAAGCTATCAATAAATGAGACTTGTGAGAGCATGAGAGTAGGAGAAGGGATGATGTTGAGCTTTTATACTTGGCTCAGAAAAAAAATTCCCAAAGAGAATCTCCATACAAAAATTTCCAAATACCAAGCCCACCTTCATTCGTAGGTCTGCAGACTTTATCCCATGCCACCCATTTCTTTTTCTTCTTACCATCCTTGCTACCCCATAGGAAATCAGCAAACATCTTATTTAACTTATGAAAGACACTTCGAGGCATATTCAGCACAGCTAAGAGGTGAATAGGTATACTAGACAACACATGCTTCAATAAAACAAGTCTTCCTCGTTTAGAGAGTATGGCTCCTTTCCATGTTGCTAATTTCTTTTGCACTTTATGAATTAAAACTTCAACACAAGAGGCACGTGTGCTACCTGTACAAATTGGGCACCCAAGTATAAACAAGGGAACGATCCTTCATGAAAATCAGTAGTATGGAGCCTAATTGTCTCATGGGAAGGGGAAGCATGTTTGGTGAAATACATAGAAGATTTGTTATGATTTACCTTTTGACCAGAAATATGCTCATACAGCTGTAAGGTATCCATACATGCCTTTAAAGAGTTTTTGGACCTATTCATCAAAATCATAAGATCATCCGCATAAAGAAGATGAGAAACAAGAGGGCAGTCATTGTGGGTTTTATAATTAATCATCTTGCCATCAGCAGCACTCTTCTTAATCAAACGACTCAACACTTCTTCAATAATGATAAATAAATAAGGTGACAAAAGAGTTCCCTTGTCTGAACCCTCGTGAAGATGGAAAGTACCATTTACTGGTGACATTCATCAGGATGAAGAAATAGGGAGTAGTGATGCAGTTTGAGATTAGTTGTCGCCATTGTGTAGAAAAACCTACCACTTGTAAGACTTCCAAAATAAAACTCCATTCAAGCAGATCATAAGCTTTGGTCATATCCACCTTAATCATTATATTGGCACCCTGAAAGCTATTGTGGTACTAGTCATTGTGGACAAGATGTAGAGGTGATCGTACGAGTAACTATGCCTTCATATTTCATGATTTAAGAACTAGAATACAATATACAAACAAACCTGTACAGTTAAGACAAATAGATTGGGGCATGTTGGGGCTATGTACAGTTAAATTTCACCGAAAGCACAATAGATAAATATTAACACAAATTGGGGTTGTGTAAATCACTAACATAGCCCTACAGGTTAATCGTTCAAAACATCCCTAGAAAAATAGTCCCAAAAACACAATACATAAATAGTACCTCAAATTGGGGCTGCTAGAAATTTATAATAACCACTCTTGAGGTTGTTTTAGTGATTTACTTTTAGGTTAATCATTCAAAACAACCCCAAATTTTGCACCAAACTAATATATAAACATCCCCAAACCACAACATAAACAAAAAAAGCTCCAAAACTAAGTATAATCACTGTTTAATCACTCAAATCATCCCAACAAAAATAGGCCCAAAATCACAAAGATGAAATATTAGCTCAAATATTAACTCCCCCACATGTTCTGGTTAATCATTCAAACTTTGGGTTTATAGTATATAGTGTGACTAAAATAAGTAATAGGGTTATAGTGTGACTAAAATAATAGAATTTGAGATGAAGAACAAAAAATATTGTTAGTACTGGCACATGTTAAGAAACACCACTTTGGTTAGTATGTTTCTCTGGCCAATCCATAAAACTAAGAACAAAAAATCAGCATCATAAAACAAAATGAAAAACTCAACCAATTAAAAATGTACTCTCTTATCTCATTTCATGTCGAAATTGTCTTGGATTATTCTAATTTGTGTCCATTTTAAATGGTTGTTATTTTGAACTGTCTAATAAACCATTCTATATATAATGTCTGTCGACCTATTTCTACAATATCATAAAATGTGCTATAAATAATAATTAGAAATTAATGTTTCATTGGGCACATGGCTTAATCCATTTTATTTAACTTATTATAAAGATATTTATACTTTAATTTGGAGGCCAATCATCCCAGTTCAACCCTTGAGTTACATGTAAAGAAATCAACCCTATTAACTTCTATTGATGTACTCGAGTTAATAAGACCTAATAACAATAACAACAACAACAACAACAACAACAACAATAATGATATTGATCATAATAGTAATAATAATAGATATGTATGGTAATAATGCTTCATATATATATATATATATATATTAATCATGTTAGTGGCCGGTATTCTTACGTGAAGACCACACAAATTATCCACTTCTCATTTTCCTATTTATATATCAATTTCTACAAGAAAAAGATAATGTAGATATATATATATATTAATCATTCAAAACAGCCCAAAAATATGTTGCATGTTGAAATTTGTGAATCACAAAGACGTCATGTGGAGAAATTCATAGTCCCAAAGAAGTTAAATTATACCAACAGATTCAATTACATAAAAGCAACCAAAATCAGTCACATAAATCAACCAAAATCGAAAGAGGCCAATCCACATAAATCAGTCATAGAAAATCAACCAAAATTATTCACATAACATGCAATAAACCAAAATCAATGCCAAATCAATAAAGGGCAGTGTAGGGACTTATTGTGGTGAGTGTGGTGAATGAAAATCTATTTTTATCAGAAGCCAAATTTGGAAATAACCATACAAAAAATCAGCAATCAACTAGGGTTCTGGAGTCCAAACGGATGCATCAGACTTAATAGGATCAAGGCACTTACCGACGTCAATGGGCAGTGATTAAGGACACGACTGAGAGTGGATGACAAGTTGGAGACTGTGTGAATCTACTAGGGTTTAGAAGGGTCAGATGGCAAGGCAGAGTCCAGGGACTACGTCTACAATGTGAGGGAAGCGATCAAAGGGCGACCGACGATGACAAGCTTTAACTAGGTCGTTTTTATTTAATTGTCTTTATCTCTTTACCAATATTATTCAAGATTCGTTATTTTATTTTATGTTAAAAACACCATTTATTTAGATGCTTTTATTTCTCTTCAAGAATAAAAGTTGGTTTAAAACTCAGTGTATTTCCCTTGCAATTATTTTGATTATTTTTTTCTATTTGTCTTCTATTTTAGTTGGATTTATCTTCACCATTGGATCTAGGTTAGGAAGCCCTAAATGTAGGGCCTAGATTAGTTCCCCCAAAGGCCCTAATTCCCACATTTTCCTATCTTCTCTCTCCCTACACCATGCGTCGCCCACCCCTTCCCCCCAGCTCATGATCTCTTGCCTTACCATAAGCCCCCGCCGCCTTCGTTGACCTCACAACCTCGATGACTAGCCCTTTCTCCTTCACGATCTCACCTCATCCCATTAATCCCTCTCTCTCACTTCTCGATTTCTCTTCCTCTCTCTTTCAGCAACCCAACACACCACGCCTCCTTAGTTGGCAGTGCCATCTGCATCCACCGGCCCAGTAGCCCACTGTTGTGCACACAACCCCTACGTCTCTCTCTCTCTCTCTCAACTCATGGCCTTTGACACCACCAGTAACCAACAAACCACACCACCATTCCGCCACCACACCAGGCCATGACCACCCCTCTCCATCTCCCTTCTTGATCTGCTTAGCCCTGGCTGCACCACCTAGGCCCTATGACCAACCACTAAAATCGAGATCCCACATTGTAACCTAGCCCCTTCTTGCACATATATAGCCACTGTACCATGAGACCACCGGATAGCAAGTGACACATAGCAATTTCAGCCCCTAATTTATGGTATAGTTTCTGTCCCTTTACATCAAAAATATTTTGTGAAGTTGATAGAGTGTTGTGAAATGTGCTCTGTGTTGTGATTGAGTATTGTGAGATGTGCTATGTTGTGAACTATGAACAGAGTTGTTTGTGACGTGGCTGTGTAATAGAAATGATGGACATTATTGTGTAATTGTGTTGTGGCTGTAAGCAATGTGAAGTGACGAGGTTCTTGTATAGCTATGATGTAGTTGGTGATATGGCATAATGTTATGAAGTGTTGGGATTAAATGCAAAGCTGTTATGTGAAGTTGTGATGTGGTTGTTCTTTGTGAAGTGTTGGGATGGTTATGTAGTTGTGAAATCTGTTTTGTGGTTGTGAATTGGAAATGTGAATTTGGTATTTGTATGTGTCAAATGAAGTGATGGGATTAGATATGGATCACTATGCAGTTTGTGAAGTGGTTAGATGCCATGTAAAGTGATGGGATGTTGTGTAGTTTGCGATGTGGTTGTATGTTGTGTATCTCGTCTGAAGTGTTGGTTAAATTATATAGTTTGGACATGCTGTATACAATGATGTGTTGGTTGGAATTGTATTGGCTGCTTGGAAGCTTGGAAGCATGTGGGCATTTGGGTAGCCTATATGTTGATCTTAGGTGATAAAAAGGTAGGGTACATGTGTAAATTGGTTAAACGCATGTGCATGATAGATTTACCATATGTAATGGATAGTCTATCTTAAGCATTAGTACACGATGTTTAAGCCTCAAGGTTGGCTGAAAGTTGTGTGTTATGCATGGTTTAGATTACAATGAAGTGTTGATTAGATTATACATGAATGAATGAAGGGATGTATGTATTGACTAGGATTGAGTTGTAAAACTTGGTCAATTCAAGTTATACGTTGGAATGGATGGTTTGGTAGAAAGAGTGTGATGGAGATGGAAGTCATAGTGTGTCTTAACCTTTAAAATGAATAATGGAGGTTCACTTTAAAGGATAAGAACTTGAAGTAGAATATTATGTGTTGGAAATGTGACCACAAGTGGGTCCCAAGCTATGGGTTTGAGAATTTATTGGTGGGTGATAAAGGAAATTATGGAGGATGGACTTGGATAGTAGAGTATGTCTAAGTTAAGGAAGTCCAAGTCAAGAGTAGTTTATGCATTTTCTAAGTTTTGCTGCTTCTACACTTGAGGAAATGAATGATATAAATTTATGTATGCATGTAGGTTACCATCTAATACGCACATGAATGGACTGCATGAAATGAAAATAGCATGGAGTTTATGTAAGTATTATGTTCATATGTTTTTAGAGTTTTCTAAATATTATGAAAATGAAAATGAAAAGCTTTTATGAAAAATGTTTTTTTATGTGATGAAGGAAAATGAAATGATGTTTTATAGAAGTATGCTAAGTATATGTATATAAAGGCCTTCTTTGGAGTCCCTATTTATGCACCCAAAGTAATAGTTGTATGCATTTGAATGGATGTTATATGTAGTAGCTATTGTCTTTATTTTCCATGAAATGATTTGTTGAGGTTTATGCTTAATGTTAAGAAATGATGTTTAAATGATGTGATGAAAGTGTATTTAAATGACGCTATGAAATGAATTTTAAATGAGGTTATAAAATGAATTTTAAATGATGCTAAGAAATGATGTTTAAGGGATGCTATGAAATGATGCTTAAATGATAATGTTCATGCTTATTCTTTTAAATGATGTTTATGAAACGAAATTGATTGTTTATGAAATGGAAATTGATTGATGAAAGGAATGAAAGAAAAAGAAAGGACTGGAAGGAATGACTAAATTAACGAAAAAAATGAAAGGAATGGAATGAAAAATTTTAATGTATGAAAATACGTAACGGCTATGGCTAAATGAACGAATGATAGTACCAACAGACTGGGAAGAATGTCATTCCTGGTAAGTAGTGCTAGTAGTGCACCTACTGCTACCCCCTAACTGAATGAGATTCCTAATCCGTGACCACGCTTGAAATCCATGTCCAAAAGACTCCTAACCCCAATACACCGGACATAACAATGTGTACAAGTTAGAGGAAAAGTAAAAAGATTAATTGAATGCATGAATCATTTAGTTCTTTATGAATGAATGTAAAAGGTGTAGGAAATGCTTTATGAGAAAAAAGAAAAAGCTTTTTAAAGAAAAATGTCACCTTGTAAAGTTTTTAAATGAAATGACTGCTTTTATGTAAAGTATATACATGAATGTCAAATGCATGCAAAATGAAAATCTATGTTAGTATATTTTTACAATATGAAATAATGCTTATTGAATATTCGACTCATTTTGTTTCTATATATATCCCTCTCCCTCTTGGGAACAAAATGAGGACCAACATGGTCCATGGAAGGGTGACTAAAGCCAAGATATGTTTTACATAATGTATGAAAGAATATTTTGTAAAAAGACTTTCAGTTTTATAATTTAATGATCTCCACTATAAACTCTCATTTAATTTATAGAATAGGTTTTAATTTTAAACATAGAATCTTCTATATCCGAAGAAAGAAATGAAAAAGTTTTAAAACATTCAGTAAAGTCCCACTACAAGGACGGCATCACATCTAGATATTGGATTTCGGTTAGACCTCATCATCATTCACACTCATAAAATTTGTCGAAAATTTCGGAAACATGTTGAGGAATGATGAAAACTGGAAAATGATCACAAGTTTATATTGATGAGGAATTTAATGATTTATAAAAACAAAATATTATTGTTCAGTTTATATTGAGAGAGACATTATTTAACAAATAAATTAAATTTAGTAGGAATGTAATGATCCGTATTTAGATTTTGATTGGTATGGAACGAGAAAATTGATAACATTAATTATTATTGAACTGCACGTGAAGTTGAACCGAGAGAGAGAGAGAGAGATTCCAGAGATTGGTTGTGAATTTCTAGTCTGTCGTGTATTCTTAGACTTTGCGAGCAATTTCACAGTTTGGAATTATCATGGCACATGACGTTGAAACTACAGTTCGTGGAAAATGGTAAAAAAATAAGCCGTCTCTATGGCCATCATGCATTATGTTGGTCAATAAACGTGAATATTATTGAAATATATCTCATTATACTTAGTACATTTAAATATATCTAAATGCATCTACAAAACTCACCCAAATATCTTAAATTATTATTATTTACATATCAACTGAGATCATTGTAAATCAGTTTAGAATCCATACATAGCCTTAGTTATAGTCAAATCAAATTTAGGGCAAGTTTTAGTTTTAAGTTAAAATGATAATTATGTGAATAGCAATGAAAGGGTTTGTGAATAATAGCGAACAATTTGAGTTAAGATATTTTATTAAGTTTTAGAAAAGAAGAGAAAATTTTAAATAAAAATACTATAAAATTATGATATTATTAAAAATATTATTTTTTTAATATTATTTTTGTTTTATAACTTATAAAAATTCTATTATTGTTTACATTTTGATTGAAAATTTGAAAAATTTGTAATAATCAAATAATGGTTAAATGAAGTAAAAAATTAAAGATATGAAATTGGAAAGTGACTATTTTTTAATTTTTTTTAAGAAAATGACGATACTCCAATTTTATTGATAGCCCTTACTTCTAGCAGATGAAAATTGTGGTTAGAACCACAATTCCTGGGGGTTACAAATAAGCATAAAACCAAACACAAGTATAAAAAAATATTATTATAATCACTCTAATTATTACACAAAGAGTTTAACAATTGATATTAATGACAAATTAATAAAAATTGACAAACATACCTGTATAAAAACAATCAATCTGGTTAAATTAAAGACAAAACATTAAAAAAAGCAAACAAGTACGAATATGCTATCTACATCGAAGAAAAATAATCCAACTTGGTCCATTCAAAAAGTGCCCAAAATTGATAACTTTAATTATTAAACTGCACGCACAATTTCTCAGTTTAGAATTGTCATGGCACATGGTGTTGAAACTACAATTCGTAGTGAAAAATGGTAAAAAATTAAGCCACCTCTATGGCCACCATGCATGATGTTAGTCAATAAACGTGAATATTATTGAAATATTTCTGATTCTACTTCGTACATTTGAATATATCTAAATACATCTACAAAACTCACTCAAACATCCTAAATTATTACTATTTACATATCAACTGAAATCATTGTAAATCAGTTTAGAATCCATACACAGCCTTTGTTATAGTCAAATCAAATTTAGGGCATGTTTTAGTAATAAGTTAAAATAATAATTATGTGAATAGCAATGAAATGGTTTGTGAATAATAGTGAAACAATTGGAGTTAAGATATTTTATTAAATTTTAGAAAAGAAGAGAAAATTTTAAATAAAAATACTATAAAATTATGGTATTATTAAAAATATTATTTTTTTAATATTATTTTTGTTTTATAACTTATAAAAATTTTATTATTGTTTATATTGTGATTGAAAATTTGGAAAAGTTGTAATAATCAAATAATGGTTAAATGAAGTAAAAAATTAAAGATATGCAATTGGAAAGTGACTATTTTTTAATTTTTTTTAAGAAGATGACGATACTCCAATTTTATTGATAGCCCTTACTTCTGGCAGATGAAAATTGTGGTTGCAACCACAATTCCTGGGGTTACAGATAAGCATAAAACCAAACACAAGTATAAAAAAATATTATTATAATCACTCTAACTATTACACAAAGAGTTGAACTATTGATATTAATGACAAATTAATAAAAATTGACAAACATACCAGTATAAAAACAATCAATCTGGTTAAATTAAAGACAAAACATTAAAAAAAGCAAAAATGTATGAATATGCTATCTACGTCGAAGAAAAATAATCCAACTTGGTCCATTCGAAAAGCGCCCAAAATTGATAACTTTAATTATTATACTGCACGCACAATTTCACAGTTTAGAATTGTCATGGCACATGGTGTTGAAACTACAATTCAAAGTGGAAAATGGTAAAAAATTAAGCCACCACTATGGCCGCCATGCAGGATTTTAGTCAATAAACGTGAATATTAATGAAATATATCTGATTCTACTTCGTACATTTAAATATAACTAAATACATCTACAAAACTCACCCAAACATCTTAAATTATTACTATTTACATATCAACTGACATCATTGTAAATCAGTTTAGAATCCATACACAGCCTTAGTTATAGTCAAATCAAATTTAGGGCATGTTTTAGTAATAAGTTAAAAAGATAATTATGTGAATAGCAATGAAAATGTTTGTGAATAATAGTAAAATAATTTGAGTTAAGATATTTTATTAAATTGTAGAAAAGAAGAGAAAATTTTAAATAAAAATTCTATAAAATTATGATATTATTAAAAATATTATTTTTTTAATATTCTTTTTGTTTTATAACTTATAAAAATTCTATTATTTTTTATATTTTGATTGAAAATTTGAAAAAGTTGTAATATTCAAATAATGGTTAAATCAAGTAAAAAATTAATGATATGAAATTGGAAAGTGACTATTTTTTAATTTTTTTTAACAAGATGACGATACTCCAATTTTATTGATAGCCCTTACTTTTGGCAGATGAAAATTGTGGTTACAACCACAATTCCTGGAGGTTACAGATAAGCATAAAACCAAACACAAGTATAAAAAAATATTATTATAATCACTCTAATTATTACACAAAGAGTTGAACTATTGATATTAATGACAAATTAATAAAAATTGACAAACATACCAGTATAAAAACAATCAATCTGGTTAAATTAAAGTCAAAACATTAAAAAAAGCAAACATGTACGAATATGCTATCAACGTCGAAGAAAAATAATCCAACTTGGTCCATTCGAAAAGTGCCCAAAATTGATAACTTTAATTATTAGACTGCACGCACAATTTCACAGTTTAGAATTGTCGTGGCACATGGTGTTGAAACTACAATTCATAGTGGAAAATGGTAAAAAATTAAGCCACCTCTATGTCCACCATGCATGGTGTTAGTCAATAAACGTGAATATTATTGAAATATTTCTGATTCTACTTCATACATTTGAATATATCTAAATACATCTACAAAACTCACCCAAACATCTTAAATTATTACTATTTACATATCAACTGAAATCATTGTATATCAGTTTAGAATCCATACACAGCCTTAGTTATAGTCAAATCAAATTTAGGGCATGTTTTAGTAATAAGTTAAAATAATAATTATGTGAATAGCAATGAAAGGGTTTGTGAATAATAGTGAAACAATTTGAGTTAAGATATTTTATTAAATTTTAGAAAAGAAGAGAAAATTTTAAATAAAAATACTGTAAAATTATTGTATTATTAAAAATATTATTATTTTTAATATTCTTTTTGTTTTATAACTTATAAAAATTCTATTATTGTTTATATTTTGATTGAAATTTTGAAAAAGTTGTAATAATCAAATAATGGTTAAATGAAGTAAAAAATTAAAGATATGAAATTGGAAAGTGACTATTTTTTAATTTTTTTTAAGAAGATGGCGATACTCCAATTTTATTGATAGCCCTTACTTCTGGCAGATGAAAATTGTGGTTACAACCACAATTCCTGGGGGTTACAGATAAGCATAAAACCAAACACAAGTATAAAAATATATTATTATAATCACTCTAATTATTACACAAAGAGTTGAACTATTGATATTAATGACAAATTAATAAAAATTGACAAACATACCAGTATAAAAACAATCAATCTGGTTAAATTAAAGACAAAACATTGAAAAAAGCAAACATGTACGAATATGCTATCTACGTCGAAGAAAAATAATCCAACTTGGTCCATTCGAAAAGTGCCCAAAATTGATAACTTTAATTATTAAACTGCAAGCGCAATTTCTCAGTTTAGAATTGTCATGGCACATGGTGTTGAAACTACAGTTCGTAGTAGAAAATGGTAAAAAATTAAGCCACCTCTATGGCCACCATGCTTGATTTTAGTCAATAAATGTGAATATTATTGAAATATATCTGATTATATTTCGTACATTTAAATATAACTAAATACATCTACCAAACTCACCGAAATATCTTAAATTATTACTATTTACATATCAATTGAGATCATTTTAAATCAATTTAGAATCCATACACAGCCATAGTTATAGTCAAATCAAATTTAGGGCATGTTTTAGTAATAAGTTAAAATAATAATTATGTGAATAGCAATGAAAGGTTTTGTGAATAATAGTGAAACAATTTGAGTTAAGATATTTTATTAAATTTTAGAAAAGAAGAGAAAATTTTAAATGAAAATACTATAAAATTATGATATTATTAAAAATATTATTTTTCAAATATCATTTTTGTTTTATAACTTATAAAAATTCTATTATTGTTTATATTTTTATTGAAAATTTGAAAAAGTTGTAATAATCAAATAATGGTTAAATGAAGTAAAAAATTAAAGATATGAAATTGGAAAGTGACTATTTTTTAATTTTTTTTTAAGAAGATGACGATAGTCCAATTTTATTGATAGTCCTTACTTCTGGCAGATGAAAATTGTGGTTACAACCACAATTCCTGGGGTTACAGATAAGCATAAAACCAAATACAAGTATTAAAAAATATTATTATAATCACTCTAACTATTACACAAAGAGTTTAACTATTGATATTAACGACAAATTAATAAAAATTGACAAACATACCAGTATAAAAACAATCAATCTGGTTAAATTAAAGACAAAACATTAAAAAAAGCAAACATGTACGAATATGCTATCTACATCGAAGAAAAATAATCCAACTTGGTCCATTCAAAAAGTGCCCAAAATTAATAACTTTAACTATTATACTGCACGCACAATTTCACAGTTTAGAATTGTCATGGCACATGGTGTTGAAACTACAATTCGTAGTAGAAAATGGTAAAAAATTAAGCCACCTCTATGGCCACCATGCATGATGTTAGTCAATAAATGTGAATATTACTGAAATATTTCTGATTCTACTTCGTACATTTGAATATATCTAAATACATCTACAAAACCCACTCAAACATCTTAAATTGTTACTATTTACATATCAACTGAAATCATTGTAAATCAGTTTAGAATCCATACACAGCCTTAGTTATAGTGAAATCAAATTTAGGGCATGTTTTAGTAATAAGTTAAAATGATAATTATGTGAATAGCAATGAAAGGGTTTGTGAATAATAGTGAAACAATTTGAGTTAAGATAGTTTATTAAATTTTAGAAAAGAAGAGAAAATTTTAAATAAAAATACTATAAAATTATGATATTATTAAAAATATTATTTTTCTAATATTATTTTTGTTTTATAACTTATAAAAATTCTATTATTGTTTATATTTTTATTGAAAATTTGAAAAAGTTGTAATAATCAAATAATGATTAAATGAAGTAAAAAATTAAAGATATGAAATTGGAAAGTGACTATTTTTTAATTTTTTTTAAGAAGATGACGATACTCCAATTTTATTGATAGCCCTTACTTCTGACAGATGAAAATTGTGGTTACAACCACAATTCCTTGGGATTACAGAGAAGCATAAAACCAAACACAAGTATAAAAAAAATGTTATTATAATCACTCTAATTATTACACAAAGAGTTTAACTATTGATATTAATGACAAATTAATAAAAATTGACAAACATACCAGTATAAAAACAATCAATCTGGTTAAATTAAAGACAAAACATTAAAAAAAGCAAACACGTACGAATATGCTATCTACATCAAAGAAAAATAATCCAACTTGGTCCATTCAAAAAGTGCCCAAAATTGATAACTTTAATTATTAAACTGCACGCACAATTTCTCAGTTTAGAATTGTCATGGCACTTGGTGTTGAAACTACAATTCGTAGTGGAAAATGGTAAAAAATTAAGCCAGCTCTATGGCCACCATGCATGATGTTAGTCAATAAACGTGAATATTATTGAAATATATCTGAGTTACTTTGTACATTTGAATATATCTAAATACATTTACAAAACTCACTCAAACATCTTAAATTATTACTATTTACATATCAACTGAGATCATTGTAAATCAGTTTAGAATCCATACACAGCCTTAGTTATAGTCAAATCAAATTTAGGGCATGTTTTAGTAATAAGTTAAAATGATAATTATGTGAATTGCAATGAAAGGGTTTGTGAATAATAGTGAAACAATTTGAGTTAAAATATTTTATTAAATTTTAGAAAAGAAGAGAAAATTTTAAATAAAAATAATATAAAATTTTGATATTATTAAAAATATTATTTTTTTAATATTATTTTTGTTTTATAACTTATAAAAATTCTATTATTGTCTACATTTTGATTGAAAATTTGAAAAAGTTATAATAATCAAATAATGGTTAAATGAATTAAAAAATTAAAGATATGAAATTGGAAGGTGACTATTTTTTAATTTTTTTTAAGAAGATGACGATACTCCAATTGTATTGATAGCCCTTACTTCTGGCAAATGAAAATTGTGGTTACCACCATAATTCCTAGGGGTTACAGATAAGAATAATACCAAACACAAGTATAAAAAAATATTGTTATAATCACTCTAATTATTACACAAAGAGTTGAACTATTGATATTAATGACAAATTAATAAAAATTGACAAACATGCCAGTATAAAAACAATCAATCTGATTAAATTAAAGACAAAACATTAAAAAAAGCAAACATGTGCGAATATGTTATTTACATCGAATAAAAATAATCCAACTTGGTCAATTCGAAAAGTGTCCAAAATTGATAACTTTAATTATTAAACTGCACGCGCAATTTCTCAGTTTAGAATTGTCATGGCACATGGGGTTCAAACTACAGTTCGTAGTGGAAAATGGTAAAAAAGTAAGCCACCTCTATGGCCACGATGCATGATGTTAGTCAATAAACGTGAATATTATTGAAGTATATCTCGTTTTGCTTCCTATATTTAAATATATCTGAATATGCTCACAAAAACCACCGATACGTCTTAAATCATTACTATTCATATATCAACTAAGAACATGAAAAATTAACTTAGAATTCATACGCAGCCTTAGTCATAGTCAAATCATAGTAATTAGGACTTGTTTCAGTAAAATGAAATAAAATAAGAATTTTGTAAATAGTAGTAAAAGGGTTTGTAAATAGTAGTGAAACAATTTGAGTTAAGATATTTTATTAGATTTTGAAGAAGAAGAGAAAATTTTAAATAAAAATATTATAAAGTTAAGATATTATTAGAATATTATATTTTTAAAATTATTTTTGTTTTAGAACTTATAAAAATTCAATTGTTTTTTGTATTGTGTTTTAGAAATTTGGAAAAGTTCTAATAATCCGGTGATGATTAAAGGAAAAAATTTAAAGATTTGAAATTTGAAAGTGACTGTGTTTGAATAATGTTTGGGAAAGAAATTATAAAAACTTTTGAAATGATATGAGATCGTCCCACTTTCCAAATTAGCCCTTAATGTCACATAAAATAAAGCGGACAAAATTATAATAATTATTAAAAAAACTTATGTATATAATTTATCTTATTTACGATCAAGCATCTACTTGGATTGCGATAACGCTTTCAAAGAGATGGGTCAAAACTCTCATCACATTTTACCGACAATTTATATCCAGTAATATTTGATTATTTGATGATGGGGCACACTTTAATTGACGAATAATGATATGCTTATTACCCTCTATTCTATTATTTTATTTATTTTTTTATTTAATAGTTAATGAAGTGATTATTATTAAAGTTGCATATTTTTTAAAATTTTTTTTAATGTTTAAGAATGTTAAAAAAATACTTTTAATAAAATAATAATAACAAATAAAAGTTTCAACAACATTAAAGTAGTTGAGGAGTGATAAACGAATTATAAGTATATCATCATCCTTTAATTGACTGACATTTGGTTTATATTGAAACCACAAAATTGATGACATTATCTATTGAACTGCACGAAAAGTTGAAATGAGAGAGAGAGAGAACAGTTGGAATTATCATGGCACATGGAGTTGAAACTACAGTTCGAAGTGGAAAGATATTTTCATATATGAAAGATATTTTCCGATGAGGTGAAAGTATATTATTTATTTATTTTTCACTTTTTCATTTTATATGGGGTGGTTGGAAAGATATTTTCCACGAGGGCAATAAGTCCTGTGGTGGTGGCTTCTATCTATTCAATTCCGTGTGCTAATTGAAGTACTTATATGACTTAAATGCCATTCTCATTTTGGCACTAGCTAGGACATCATTTTGGCACATGCACACACACGTATGATCTATTTATATGCCCTTCCCACCGCAACCTCTATCCACTACCACAACCAAAAAGGAAATTATATGTACTCTTTCAATATCACTCATCAAGTACCTTTAATATGACTTCTATCATGGCCAGCATCTTTGCCTGCTTGCTTCTGTTTATCTTCTTTCTATTATGGAAGAGCATAGCCCAAAAGACTGCACCTCAAAGCACACTTCCACCAGAAGTTGGTGGTGCATTGCCCATTATCGGCCACCTGCACCTATTAGCAAAGCCAAAACCTGCTCATATAATCTTAGGTTATATGGCTGACAAGTATGGACCAATCTTTACCATCAAGTTGGGCATGCATAAAGCTATAGTGGTCAGCAATTCAGAGATAGCCAAAGAGTGTTTTACTACCAAAGACAAAGTCTTTGCCAACCGTCCAAAAGCTATGGCAACAGAGCTCATGGGCTATAACTATGCCTTATTCGGTTTGAGCCCATATGGTCCCTATTGGCGTGAAGTTCGAAGAATAGTCACGCTTGAATTCCTTTCAAATCAACGCGTTGAGATGTTCAAGCACATCGGAGAGTCAGAAGTAAACACAGCTATAAAAGAAACATATAAACTCCTGGTTAATAACAACAAACTCATTTTGGTGGAGATGAATGGATGGTTTGGCAAGATCATGCTAAACACTGTGTTTAGGATGGTTGTAGGGAAGCGATTTGCTTGGGCTGCCACCGACGATGAGGATGCAGGAAATGATCTTCGGTACCAAAAGGTATTGAAAGATAGTTTCATTTTGTTCGGAAAGTTTGTTGTGTCAGATGCCTTACCATATCTAAGGTGGTTGGACTTGGGTGGGGACGAAAGGGCCATGAAGAAAATTGCAAGAGAAATAGATCATGTGCTTAAAGGTTTGCTAGAAGAACATAAACAAAGAAATCTCTCGAGTGAGGTGAAGAATGGACCCCAGGACTTTATGGATGTGATGCTATCCATTCTCAAAGATAACACAGAAATTACAAATTTTGATGCTGATACAATCACCAAAGCTACTTGCCTGGTAAGATCATTAATTATTGTTTCATTAGCCAAGATGATTAATCAATTATCCACTAGTCACATCTAGTATCATATGCATTGCCATTCCTAGGATCGGTTCAAGGTTATAACTTGCTCATATTCTGGCAATATCATATAGAGAAAAGGACCCCACGAGAAGAAAATAACATTAATAGGATTAGTAATTTCTTTAGCACTTGAAAGTGTGATTTCTCCTCTCTCCCCTTAATGTTTAAGCATATTGTTAGTTTTGTATATTACAAGTAGCAATTTGTGACTATACAAGTTTAGAAATCCAAGTCCATGATCTCAAGCTCCATATATGTACATATGCACTTCCTAATACTAGATACTCGCCAACTTGACTATGACCTTAAAGGGATATTCTTATTGATCTCTAATTTTACCACTTTTGTAGAACCTTATCTTAGGGGGCTCAGATACAACAGCTGTGACCATGACATGGGCTCTCTCTCTACTTCTTAACAATCGAGATGCTCTAAAGAAAGTCCAACAAGAACTAGACCTCCAGGTTGGCAAGGAAAGGCAAGTGAGGGATTCAGACATACCAAACCTAGCCTATCTCCAAGCTGTCATCAAAGAAACAATGCGCTTATACCCTGCTGGGCCACTTTCTGTGCCGCACGAGTCTAGTGAAGATTGTACTTTGGCTGGTTACCATGTCCCAGCAGGCACACGTCTTCTTGTTAATCTATCAAAGATCCATCGAGACCCACACGTGTGGCAAGATCCAATAGAGTTTCGCCCAGAAAGATTCCTTACTACCCATAAAAATTTCAATATTAGGGGTCAGAATTTTGAATTGATACCATTTGGTAGTGGTAGAAGAATTTGCCCTGGAATCTCACTTGGGTTACAATTGGTTCAACTCACCCTTGCTTCCTTCTTACATGCTTTTGACATTTCAACTCCATCACCTGAACCAATAGACATGGTTGAGAAAGCTGGAATTGCCTCCATTAAAGCAACACCACTCGAAATCCATCTCACTCCACGCCTTCTTGAACAAGTATATCATGTATAGTACTGTTAGGCCACGACATTTGGAGAGAGGCCTAAAGCCAAATCCCAAGTATCAGGGATGAGGTTGGACATGAAGATCTCGTATGAATGTGGCGTGGACTAGGTCATTATGTGAAGATCTCGTATGCTTGCTTCGTGGACTGGGTCATTGGTAGTTAGAGTGAGGTTTATTTTTCTGCTTGTTTGTTTCATTAGTACGTGTGTTATGCTTTCTGTTACTACATGTTTTTGTACATGTATTGTGTTTGAGTTACTAGCTACTAGTAGTTTCATGTTGTCTTTTATTTCTACATTCTTGTACATGGCCTTGCTTATTTAAGCAACCAAGAATTATCAATAAAAAGTGAAAAGCAAGTTATCCAAATTGTGGTACATTCGTATCCGATGAGAATATTTCTTGTAAGTGTTCATAGTTAATCTGAAACGATTGGCCTCATAATCGGGTTTAACGGGAACCAACAAAGAACGCATTGAACATTTGGAGTCCAGGCTCGGTGCAGTGCAGGAGGGGTTACATCGAATGGAGCACGGTATGACTAATAAACTTCACCATTTGGAGGAAACACTCAATCGCCTCTCAAATGTTTTGCTCTCATATAAGGAGTCCTCAAGCCATGGTTGTCACAGTCAAGATAACAAAGATAGAGGCTGACATATTGTCTCCTCCAAAATAGAAAAGCTAGAATTTCTGAGGTTCTCAGGAGATAACCCAATGGAATGATTCAACCGTGTGAACTAGTTCTTTGAGTACCAGGGCACTGCTAAAACCCAGAAGGTGCCCACGGCAGCATATCATCTGGGAGGGGAGGCCAACCAGTGATGGTAGTGGATTCGTAGGACATTCTAGAAAGAGGGACATGTGATTTCTTGGGAGAAATTTGAAGAGGAACTCTGGGCTCACTTTGGACCATTAGAGTCTGAGGACTTCGACGAGGCTCTTTCACGAGTCAGGCAGCTTGGCACATTGAGAGAATATCAGTGCGAGTTTGAGAAGCTTCGCAATAGGGTTCGCGGATGGACGCAGAAGGCGTTGGTGGGGACATTCATGGGCAGATTGAAGGCTAAAATTGCAGATGGAATTTGGATGTTTAAATTGCAATCCCTCGAGGACGCCATTAACGTGGCATGAATGAGAGACGAACAACTTATACGATAGTGGAGATTTGTTCGGCCACCAATTGCAAGAGCTCCTCTAGCTCTTCCACAAGCCACTCGTGTAGCTCCTGCTACACCTACGACCCCAATTAGAAGTTTATCATGGGAGGAGATGCAAAGGAGGAGAGTGCAAGGCCTATGTTTTAACTACAATGAACGCTTAATAGCAAGGCATATATGCCAAAAACCTCAGTTATTACTCTTGGAGGGACACACAAGTGTAGGTAACATGGTCTGTGAGGACATTACTGATCAACAAACATTAGAGGCTGACCATGGTGGAGATATGGGAGAGGTGCAAGAACCTAAACTTGAGCCTGAAATCACATTACACGCATTGACGGGATGGACTGCTCCGAGAACAATGCATATGACAGCAAGGATGGGCTCTCATGAACTAGTGGTGTTGATTGACAGTGGGTCAACGCATAACTTCATTAGCGATCGCTTGGCAAGCCTGCTAGGTTTGCTGGTGGTACAAACGGAAATGTTTACTATTCGAGTTGCTAATGGCAAGTAGCTGAAGTGTCAAGGGCATTTTGATAAGGTAGTGGTGAATTTACAAGGCACTGAGCTTTAGCTCACCCTTTTCTTTATGCCATTATTAGGTCTTGATCTAGTGCTTGGCATTCTATGGTTTGTAATTGGAAGCAATTAACCATGGAATTCACCTAGGATAATCAAGCCCAAAGGCTACAAGGAATAGGCAAGCAAGCCAATCAGGAAGCTATATTAATAGAAATATAAAAGGATTGTCGACGAGGCCATGCATTGTTTGTAGTAAGCTTCCCACCAATCACAGAAACCGCATCACAGAGTGCAACATATGACGTGAAGTAGCAAGACATGCAACGGGTATTGTAGAAATACGAGGACATGTTCCAGGAACCCTCGTGTGTACCACCTTTGACTGAGGTAGATCACTGCATCACACTTAAAGAGGGCACTGAGCCAATTAATGTACTCCCCTACCGATATGCTCATTTTCAAAAAGAAGAGATTGAATGGTAGGTTTAAGAGATGCTGAACTTCGGGCTTATTCGTCCGAGCACTAGTCCATTTTATTTGCTGGTACTTCTAGTGAAGGAAAAAGATGGAAGTTGGCAAATTTGCATGAACTACCGCACACTTAATGGTCCACCATCAAGGATTGTTTCCCCATTCCAATGGTGGACGACATGCTGGATGAATTATATGGTGCCTTCTATTTCACAAAGCTAGATCTGAGGGCCAGATATCTTCAAGAAAGAGTAAATCGTCCCAATATTTCTAAGATTGCTTTTCATACTCATAATGGCCATTACGAATATCTCGTAATGCCTTTTGACCTTTGCAATGCACCCTCTACATTGCAGGCCATTGTGAACTCTATATTTCGAACTTAGATTCGAAAGTTTATTTTGGTTTTCTTCGATAATATGCTCATATGTTGTTCAACTTGGGATAAGCATGTGATGCACGTTGAACAAACTTTGGAGGTTTTGAGGTAGCGTAAAGTTTTAGCCAAGGCAATCAAGTGCATATTTGGCCAGCAAGAATTGGAGTCCTTGGGGCATATTACCACACCTCAAGGGGTGAAGATTGATGACCATAAAATTGCGGCCATGGTAGCATGGCCACATCCAACTAATATTTCTAAATTATGTGGTTTTTTAGGCTTAACATGACATTACAGGATGTTCATTCAAAACTATGGCATCATCACTCGACCCCTTACCAACTTACTCGAAAGGAAAGTTCAGATGGTATAAAGAAGCCAAAACAACCTTCTCAGCTCTTAAGCAAGCAATGACCACCACTCCCATTTTGGCTATGCCTAACTTCAATGATTTATTCACCATTGAAACCAATGCCTCATGAGAAGGGATTGGCATAGTCTTAACTGAAGGAGGCAAGCCCATTGCCTTTATGAGCCACGCACTAGGAATCACAAAAAAATCGTGGTCAACCTATGCCAAGGAGATGCTTGCAATTGTAGAGGCCATATGCTTGTGGCGACCTTATTTACTAAGAAGGAAATTTTCCATCCAAATAGATTAGCACAGCTTGAATTATTTTTTAGAGCAACATGTGGCGACACCTAAGCAACAGAAGTGGGTAGCCAAATTATGGGCTACGACTATGAGATTCTTACCGTCTAGGCTGTGAAAACTTAGTTGTCGACACCCTCTCATGCAAGCCTAATATTCCAGTTCTTCATCATCTACACGTGCCCTTTGTAACCATGAGGGATGAGATTAAAGGTGCCTACAAAGGGGATTCTTATATCTAATCAGGAGATCGGATGGCCAAGGCTCAACCCGAGAGGCAATATTCATAGCGCCAAGGACTCTTTTCATTCAAAGGAAGAGTGGTTATTCCTTCTCACGAGGCGCTAAGGACCAAGCTAATATGCATGAGTCTCACGACACAAAAATTTGAGGGCACTCTGGAGTATTATGAATGTTCAAGAGGCCGGCTCAACAATTTTATTGGCCTAAAATGCACCATGCAGTCCAAGAGTACATCTAGCGATGTGAAGTATGCCAAAAAATGAAGTCTGAGACACTCCGTCCTGCTGGACTCATGCAACCTTTGCCCATTCCTTACCAAGTTTGGGACAATATCACTCTCGACATTGTTGAAGGCTAGCCGACATCCCATGGCAAGGACACAATATTGGTAGTTGTCAATAGGTTAAGTAAATTGGCACATATCTTAACTTTAACTCATCCTTTTATTGCTAAAGGCATGGCTGAAAATTTGTTGAAGGGGTTATCAAATTACTTGGCCTTCCCAGATCGATCATTAGTGACCGGGACCCAATATTTATTAGTTGATTTTGGCAAGAATTCTTCCAAATGTCAAGTACTAAGTTAAAACTCAGCTTTGCCTATCATCTGAAAACCGACGGATAGACGGAAATGATCAATCATTGTGTAGAGCAATATCTTCAATGCTTGTTTCATCAATGGCCATGCAAATGGAGCAGCTACATTCAATGGGCAGAGCTGTGGTATAATACGACGTACCATGCATCTACAGGGATGCATAGCAGCTTATCTTTTGTGCATGAAGTGGACTAGAGTCTCGTGTCTAGAGATGAGTTGTTGCACCAACTTAAGGCTAATCTGGATACTTCCATTAATCATATGAAGTAGACAATGGATCAAAAGAGGCATGATTGGACTTTCAAAGTGGGAGATATGGTGTTTCTTAAGTGGCATCCCTACCAGTAGCAATCGGTTTCAAACGTGCCCACCAGAAGCTTGCCAGTCGATTTTACGGGCCATATCCAGTGATACAGAAAATTGGAGTAGTTGCATATAAACTTCAGCTGCAGGAAGGAGGTTGCATTCATCCTATTTTCCACTTTTCACTGCTAAAAGAAATCATGGGAGACTTGGTGGTGCCTTCTAAGGAACTCCTGCCAATGACTGATGAAGGTGCAGTTATATTGGAACCTAAACAAATACTGGACACTCATTGGGTCAAACGAGGAAGTAAATTTAAAGAAGAAAGATTGGTCTAGTGGAAGTGTCTATCAGCAGAGGAGGCCACATGGGAGACAACCAAGTCATTGCTTGTACAATTTCCATCTGTGGACCTTGAGGACAAGGGTCCACTTGTTGGGGAGGGGGGGAGTATTGTTAGGCCACATCATTCGGAGAGAGGCCTAAAGCCAAATCCCAAGTATCAAGGAGTAGGTTGGATGTGAAGAGCTCTTATACATGCTTCGTGGACTGGGTCATTGGCAGTTGGAGTGATGTTTATTTTTCTGCATGTTTATTCTATTAGTATGTGTGTTATGCTTTCAGTGTTATGCTTTGTTACTACATGTATTTGTACGTGTGTTGTGATTTGGTTACTAGCTACTAGCAGTTTCATGTTGTCTTTTATTTTGGAATTCTTGTACCTGGCCTTGCTTATTTAAGCAGCAAAGAATTATAAATGAAAAGGCAGAAAGCAAGTTATCCAAATTGTGGTGCATTCTCACCCAAAGACAATATTTCCTGTAAGTGTTCATAGTTAATCTGAAATAGGACCTATCAAGTACTTTGAGTACTTGAATATTAAATAATTTGTGTGAACAACTAGGATACATATTGTTTAACTAGGAATGCAATCTAGTGATGCATATATATATATATATATATATATTATGGATTCAATATGTGGATCTAATAAAAAAATGTATATTTGGGACTCGAGAAAACTCTAAAGAAGAATAATTATGTTCACTTTATAGATAATATTGTTGAGAGTATTGGTACATGTAGTCGTGAAGTGCATAAGCGCCGCATAATCATTTTGAAAAAGACTTTGACCAATTGTTGGAATATACAAAGCCACAGAGAGAGATTGGAATTAAAATCCCAAGAAGCCAAGCAAATGGATTTATCTATAGCTAGTTGATAGTTAAGTTAGTTAAAAGAATGAGATGAATAGATGTAAATTACTGGACCATGTGGTAGCCATTGTATACTCTTTATGTGTATAAATGTAGTCATTGTATATCCTAGTGAACTACGAAATTTTCCTATCATAATGAGAAATATTTAGTCTTTCCCTTGCTACTTTCTCTTTCAAGTTCTCTATTTCTAGTTTGAAGTTTTTGAAGAATTTTACATGGTATCATCGTGTATAAAGATTGCACTGCTTTCTTGATTCTTTTCTTGCAAATTCTTAGTTTCTTTCTTCTGCTTCTATGGCAAATTCCTCTCCTCCTTTGGGGAATCCTTCTGATGATTCCTCAAGTTTTTACTACCTGCATCCATCTGATAATCCTGGAGCTCTTCTAGTTTCTGAAATCTTCACTGGTGAGAATTATGTTGCGTGGAATCAATCTATTTCCATTGCCGTCATTGTGAAGAACAAGATTGCCTTTAATGGTGGAAGCTTGACACAGCAGATTGCCTTTATTGATGGAAGCTTGACTCAACCCAATCTTGATAATCCTAGACTTCAAGTTGCTTGTTTGAGAGCAAATAATTTGGTCTTATCTTGATTGATGAATTCCATTGCCAAAGAAATTCATGGCAATCTCTTATATTGCACAAGTCAATTTGATATTTAGGAAGAACTCAAAAACAAGATATCCTCGAAGTAATGGTCCATGCGGCTTTACTTTAGAGAAGTCTCTTAGCTCCATTTCTCAAGGATCCAAATCTATTACTGAATACTTTAGTGATTTCAAGACTCTTTAGGATGAGTATATCAGCTATCGACCCATTCCAAGCTGTCGACATGGAATTCTTGATAGATGTTCATGTGACATCTTAAAGAATCATATAAAAATGCAACAATCTGACTATGTGATGAAATTTTTGATTGGCCTGCATGATTCTTATTCAATGATGCAAAGCCAGTGACTTCTTCTGTCTCCACTGCCATCCATGAGCAAAGTTTTTTCTTTATTATTGCAAGAAGAAGGCCAAAGATCTTTGACAAATGCTGTTCGCATTCCCCTTGATTCACATGCCATGATTGCTACACAACCACAGAGACAAACTCCAACAAATGGTGCTCGATTCACAAAAACAAAAGGCAAAGTAGATGTGATTTGTTCTCACTGTGGATACTTAGGTCACCTTGCATACAAATGTTTTCAACTCATTGGTTATCCACCTGGATGGAAGGGTCCATGAGGCAAAAGATTTGTTCCTACACAATCTGAAGGTGTAAATTCACGATTGCCCATTACAAACAATGCTTCTTCTTTGGAGTCAAATTCAAATTTTCCAAATATATTTTCTCAAGAAAAAATTCAAAATCTACTGACCCTTGCTAATAGTCTATCCAGTTCACATATTAATCCCAATTCAAGAGCTAACACTGCTTCTACCTTAGGTAATCCCTATTCGTATAACACTGTTTCATCTTCTAATAATCATTCTTCATGGATTCTTGATACTAGAGCAACATATCATATAATCTGTTCTCCTCATTTCTTCAACTCGATTCATTTACCTACTAAACCATCTCTAGTTCATATACCAAATGGCCAATCTGTTCCTATTGTGTTCACTGGAGATGTCACTTTCTGTTCTGATATAACCTTGCATAATGCTTTTTATGTTCCTTCTTTCAATGTTAATATCATTTCTGCTTCAAAGTTAACTAAAGAAAACTCTATTCGATTGTTCTTCTTTCAATCCAAATGTGTTATGCAGGACCTCAACAACTGGAAGATGATTGGGCTTGTTGAAGTAAAGTCTAGACTATATCACTTACAAAAGTCTTCTACTAAAGCAAAGAGTGAAGTACCTAATTTGATCCATTCACCTATTTCTTTAGCCAACAATTGTAATATCAATTATGATATTTGGCATCTTCGATTAGGACACATCCCACTTGCAAGACTACAAATCATTAGTGCATTAGATCCTATTGTACAAGTTACTAACAATCACATCTGTGAAATTTGTCCATTAGCTAAACAAAAGAAACTACCATTCCCTATATCAAATAGTCATTCAAATAAGGCATTTCAATTGATCCACATATGGGGTCCCTTTTCTACTACATCATATTCTGGCTACAATTACTTTCTAACAATTGTAGATGATTACACTTGTTTCACTTGGCTCTATCTCACAAAAGCTAAAATAGATACTCATATTATTCTCACCAATTTTGTTGCTTATGTTCATACTCAATTCAACACAACTGATCAAATTCTTAGAACATACAACGGGCAAGAGTTTAAAATGCCTACTTTTTATCAAGAACATGGCAAAATTCATCAACTGTATTGTGTTGAAACACCTGAGCAAAATGGTAGGGTTGAAAGAAAGCATCAACACCTATTAAATGTAGCTAGAGAATTGCTTTTTCAATCCAAATTACCTCTTTCTTATTGGACTAATTGTGTATTAACTACTACACATCTTATCAATCGAACTCCTTTATTTATCCTAAAAAATCAAACACCATATTTTCTTTTGTTTCAAAAACTACCAGATTATAATTATCTTAAGGTATTTGGTTGCTTGTGTTTTGCTAGTACAATCACCAGTCATCGAAACAAATTTCAACCAAGAGCCTCAAAGTGTCTTTTCTTGGGTTATCTACCAAAAATCAAAGGTTATAAAGTTCTTGATCTTCTCACTCTTAAAACCTTTGTATCCAGGAATGTGGTTTTTCATGTATCCGTATTTCCTTCTATACCAAACACTGTCCACACACCTTTTGTCTTTCCTAATTTTCCTCAAATCTAATATGCCATTTACTCAACAATCTTCTGATACACCTAGTGATATATCTTCTAATACATCTTCTGATATCCCTCAACAACCTGCTTCCTCAAATTTCCAAATTGAAAATCTTAGAAGGTCTGAAAGAATCAAGCATCCTCCTGCATATTTACAAGACCTTTACTATGACAGAATGACTTAGACAACTTCAGTAATTCAAGCATCTCTCAGTTGTAGTTCTCCTTTTTCCTCTGGTAAGCCTTACTCCATATTCCATTTTCTCTCTAATTCCCAATTATCTTCTCAATATAAAACCTTTGTTTCTACTGTGTCTTCCACCTTTGAACCCAAAACCTTTAAACAAGCCATCTCACATCCTCAATGGCAAACTGCTATGGCATAAGAAATCAAAGCTCTTGAATTAAACAAAACTTGGGAACTTACTATTTTACCTCCAAATAAGACTGAAGTAGGTTGTAAATGGGTTTATCACGTCAAATTCAAAGCTGATGGCAGAGTTGAGAGGTATAAAGCTAGACTAGTAGCAAAGGGATTCACTCAACAAGAAGGTTTTGATTTTTTTTTTTATACCTATTCCCCTATTGGAAAACTGACAACTATAAGAGTTTTACTTGTCATTGTTGCAATAAAACATTGGCATTTACATTAGCTAGATGTAAACAATGCTTTTTTGCATGGAGACCTCAATGAAGATGTTTATATGTAATTGCCACCAGGGTATTCAACTTCTAATGACCCTTGAGTATGCAAACTTAAGAAGAGTCTTTATCGTTTGAAACAATTCTCAAGACAGTGGTTTGGATTCTTCTTTGATTCAATTTGGTTTTACTCAAGGCAAATTAGGTTCATCTCTATTCATCAAACAAACCTCAACAGGTTTTACAATTTTGCTCATTTATGTTGATGATGTTATTCTTGCTTCTGATAACATTGATCAGATCAATCTTGTTAAGAAATTTTTGCATGATTTCTTTACCATTAAGGATCTGGGAGAATTAAAATACTTCTTGGGTATAAATGTGGCTAGATCAGCCAAAGGTATCACATTGTGTCAAAGGAAGTATGCCCTCAATATTTTGGAAGACAATGGCTTTTCTGGTTGCAAATGAGTAGCCTTTGCTATGGAATCAACTATAAAGCTAAGTACAAATGATTCTTCTTCTCCTTTACCTGATCCTACCTCATACAAAAGACTTGTTGGTCGATCATTGTATCTCACCATAACCAAACCTGATTTAGCTTACTCAGTTCAAAACTTAAGTTAGTTTATGGCTACTCCTAGCACCATACATCTTCAAGCTGCTAAGAAAGTACTTCGATATATCAAAGCTATACTAGGTCAAGGGATTCTCTTATCTGCAACATCTCCCTTACATTTAAAAGCATATTCTGACAGTGATTGGGGGTGGCTACCTAGATACTAGAAGTAGTGTGACTAGTTTCATAGCTTTTATAGGAGATTCTTTTATCTCATGGAAATCAAAGAAGCAACCTACTGTTAGCAGATCATATGTTGAATCCGAATATAAGGCTTCGGCATCTACAACTAGTGAGCGTCAACGGCTGTTTTACCTTCTGGCTGACTTAAATGTTCCTCATTCTCAAGCTACATTATTGTACACTAATCTAGTTCATCATGAAAGGACCAAGCATATCCAACTAGATTGTCATCTTATTTGAGAGAAAGTACAAGAAGGTCTTATCAAAATAATTCATATTCCTTCAAAGCATCAACTAGCTGATATATTGACCACACCTCTCGGATCTCTCAATTTTCACCATCTAACTTGCAAGATGAGAATAATTAACTTCCATTTTCATCTTGAGGGGGGTGTTGGAATATAAAAAGCCACATGGAGAGATTGGAATTTAAATCCCAAGAAGCTAAGCAAAGGGATTTATCTATAGCTAGTTGACAGTTAAGTTAGTTAACAGAATGAGGTGAATAGATGTAAATTACTGGACCATGTGGCAGCCATTGTATAGCCTAATGAACTACAAAATTTTCCTATCATAATGAGAAATATTCAGTCTTTCCTCTACTGCTTTCTCATTTAAGTTCTTTGTTTCTAGTTTGCAGTTTTTAAAGAATTTTACATCAACTATTAAAAAATTAGTTTTTTCTTCTTCTTTTTATTTTTTATTTTTTATTTATTATATGGGCCTTGTATTTACTCACTTTTTCAAAGGGATTGCATGGCGTTTGTGTACTCCACGACTACAAATATCATTTCTCAATAGTTCAAGTTCTCATGTTAAGATCACTATCCAAATTTTCTTGGATAAATCTCGCATTTTAAACAAATAATTAGTTTATTGGATAGCCATCCAAATTGCATCGGAGGGGATCATAATTTCTTAAAAATGTTTCCTTGGGGAATGATTGTCAAGCAAAAAGAAAATCGAGAAATACACGATATAGGTTTGTACGGAAAGCAAAATTTATAGACAGCCATATATCATAGCTTCAATGGATTTTCCTTTTATGATGAGGGAAAATTATATTTCTTTCATGTGTATTAGACTTGAATAGCCATTTTTCATCATACATAAGCAATTTTTGCAAGATTGCATGCCACATGTTCGATGCAAGTGCTTTAACAACCAAAATAAGGTTTTTCGGTGATTATATAGTAGTGGCAACTAATGACCATTTGCGGCCTGTAGCTTATCATTAAGGCTAGTGACTATTGCCTAAAAAAGGTTATGATACGACATTAACATGATCATTGACATCATGTGACAATGATAGTATTCATAGATCGATCATCTTCCGCTCGTTGACATTAATAGTCAAAAGATTGATGCAGTTAGTTAATGTCACATCATTCAACTAATTAATACTTTCCCAAACTATAATCCCTCTTTGTGGAAAACCAACTCAAATAATGAAGTTATTGTTCATCTGATCATCCCATTTCTAAGGGGTCGATTATTGAAGTTTAGACAGAGTTTTGATCAAGGGATCGATGCCAATCTGTGGAACATCATAGATCAACTTTTGATGTGATGTTAAATTGTTGAGTGATAATTAAAACAAAATCAACTCATAATTGATAGAGGAGAGAAAAAACCCGGACTCCAAAAACCAAACCTAAAGCCAAAAGGAAATACAAAGACTACAATACATATCTAAACAATGACCCAGAAACTAAAACAAAACCAAAAACTGAAACCTGCAAGCAAAAACACACATACAAATAAAAGAAACCAAAAAACACCTGCAAGAAAACACGGTTAGCACATGCTAAAAGATAAAGTAAATAAGAGCAAACCGAAAGACCATAATCAACCAAAGGAATATTAGCAGCAACGAAGAGAAGGGAAGATAAATCCAGTTTATCCAAACGAATGAGACCTTGAAGCAAACTCAGAACATCCCTAATAGAAATCCACTCCATGTGTTGACCCATTGCACCATATTTTGTGAGCCAATCTGCAGCTTTATTTCCTTCTCTGAAAATATGTTGCATGGAACAAACCATCGAATCCATAATGGCACTGATTTCCTCCCAAAAGTCTTCCAAATAACAAACCCCACACCTCCTTCAGGTGGAGATAGAAACCTATTACACCTTTGAACAACACCGCTACAAAGGATCCATGTAGAACACCCTCTACACTTGCAATCACCTCACACGTGGTGATTCAACTATTCCCTGTGTAGAACACTTTCTACACGCACAAGGGTTATACACACCCTTTTACTGATACAAGAATTGATAGTGGGTAGAATATCAGAAAACACTCATCAATGAGTGAAATAAGAATAATATAGCACAAACTATATCTCTCAAAATGAACAAGGGTTAAGGCTCAATGTTTAGAGAAGAGAGAATGAAAGCTTTTAATGAATGTTGTATGCTCTTGGTGTTGTTAATGTGAAGCTCTCAAATGATCTATTTATAGGCATATGAGACTTCATATTCAAATTTAAAAAGATTCACATGTCAAAGACATCATCATTCACTTTTCAAAAATTTCAAACCTAATCTTTTTACTTTTTGCATGCCACAAAAGGAGCATACTTTATTTTTCAAAAATTTCAAACCTAATCTTTTACTTTTTGCATATGACAAAAGGAGCACACTTTACTTTTTAAAATTTTCAAACAAAGACATCTTCATTTTGCATAAATCAAGAAAAGTATCAATCACTTTTGAAAATATTCAAATAAAACATGCACATGTGAAAGATGACAATCAATCATCTTTAATATTTTCAAAGTTCAAACCTTTAATCATGGCATGCACATGTGAAAGATGACAATCAATTATCTTTCAAAATTTTCAAATTTAATTTTCAAAATATTCATGCACATGTGGAAAATGTATTTTTTTTTTTTTGATGGAAAAATGCTTCATAGCATTAATTCATAAACGAAGTTACAGTTGTGACTTATCAATACAGGAGAACCAGACTATAAGCCAACTAACGCAACTGCTCAGGAGCTTCCCCGTCAATAAATTTCTTTGTGACGGACGTTGTCTAAACTTCTACACCATCTCTCTTGACAATAGTCAAAAGAGAGCGCTCTGTCAAAACAGAAAGCGCTCTGTCAAAACAGAGCTAAACCAACTTTTCTTCCAAAGAAGAAAAGTACAACCACGCTCCATCCTCCCAAGGAGGAGGAGTACAACCACACTCTCTCCTCCCAAGGAGGAAGAGTACCAACACCTACCATCCTCCAAAGAGGAGTAGGACAAAACACCCACAATCCTCAAAAAAGGAATGGGACACCAGACTATTTATTATATAAAAACATTAAAAATAAAAACAGATAAAGGGTTGTGAGCTCGTGGGGCCCAGCCCAAGCCAAGACCCAACTTGTGTGCACGTGGGGGCCCAGCCCAAACCAACCCGTTAGGGTTGCATCGTTTCCTTCTCCAGCCGCCACCCACTTCCCCGGTTATCCAACCTGCACACGAGCCGCTCCACCACGAAGGAAACACGGCAACCAAGGGGAGGCATCCCTTAAAACCACACACCAAAACAAAGCAGCAAACTCCGTCGCCATCTCCCTCTTCCATGGACGCTGACTCGCCCCAACCAAGGACCACCATCCTCGGCTCAGACCCAAAACCCACAACTCGAACCCCAAGCCGACCCTGTTATCCGAAAACAGAGCAACTTGCGAAAACGTCAAGAGCCAACGCCCCAGCACAAGCCGTCCCTCTGGCCACCGAAATCTCTCTGTCAGGGCAGCCCACGCAACACCATAAACGACCGGAGAAAGGGATTTTGGGGTAAGCCGAGACGAGGCCTTTGCGAAAGAGCCACAGCAAAACAGCTCCCTACTACCGACCTTCAACGAGAACTTATCCGGAAACCCAAAACAGGGAAAACACAAGAACAAAAACTAAAAACAAACCAACACAATCCGCTACTAAGAAGTAAAAAGAAGGAGAAGGGAGGGAGGTGAAGCCGAAGCCTCAATCCCCCCCCCCCCCTGGCGGCGCTGGTTCTGTTTTGGCTAGGGTTTTTTTAGAGAGAAGACAAATTACCGATCTAAAATAAAAGGATAGTAATTTTGTGAGATATACTTTTGCTCTTGGAAAATGTATTTTAATACTTTATGATAAAATATTAATTTTGAGCCTTAATCCTAATTTTGAATTTTTAAGAGATTTACAATATTACTCTATGACTTTAATGTGAACTTGTTCCCTTCTTGCTCATGCTTGGTTCCTTGATGTGCTTGATTCCATTGTGTGGATAACTTGAACTTAAGACTCCTTTATTCTTTGAATTCATTTGTTATCATCAAAATCCATGTGTAGATTTATAATTACACGAAACTTGAAATCTTGGGTTCAACAATAGCTATACATTAAAGAATATAATAATACATTGATACTAAATATATATAGTTATAGACTTATAATGATTTAGTTATTATGAATTTATGTAACGCCCGTCCTTGTAGTGGGTCATTTAGAAAATAATTTTATGAAAATAGACGGGAATTACAGTTCCTTTTGAAATTTTCTTTTCCTTTCGTGCCAGGATACAAAAGACTAAATGTTTATAAATAAAACTTGTCTTCTTAATTAAAAAGGTACAACAAAAAATATTATATTTCATAATTAAAGTTTCTCGTAAAAAATATCGTGCTTAGGCTTTCGTGCTCTTCCCCTTGGGCTATGCTCATCCTGGGAGGGCACACATTAAAACTAAAATGAGTCGATGACTCGTAAGTATTACTTCATACAGTTAAAATATAATAACATAGGTTTTCAGTCATGCATTCATCACTCCATACATAGACATTCAATTTATTTTAAAACGTTACGAGAAGCAGTTTTTTTCTTTAAAAATGTTTTCTTCTCATAAAATAGTTCCCCACGCCTCGCTGCCTTCATTTCTTAAAGAGTCTTTTCATACATACATGCATTCTTTCTTAACACGCATATATTCTTTCGTATCTCTTTCATTGGCCGTTGCACACTGTTGCATCCCGTGTGCTAGGGTTAGCGGTCTTTTGGACCTAATTCTGCTCGTGGCCATGGGTTGGGAAACCATTTCGTCAGGGTGCAACACTGGGTACACTACCAGTACTACTTACCCAGCATTGTAATTTGCCCAGTCCAGTCTTTTGGTACCTTTCCCTTTTCATTCATGTGGTCGTTATGTATTTTTATACATTAAGCAATTCATTCATTTTAGTCCTTTCTTTCAGTTCAGTCCTTTTATTACTTTACAGTCCATTCATTTATTCCAGTCATTGTTGTTCTTACAGTTCTTTATAGTTCTTTTGGTCCTTTCGTTCATAAAAGTCATTTTAAAAGCTCGTTCATAAAAGTCACTTTAAAAACATACGCTTAAACATCTTTCATGGCATCATTTACAACGTCAGTTCATGCATCCTTTAAAGCATCCGTTCATTTCATTTCGTGAACATACATACAATACATACCACGTATAGCATCCATCCACATGCATACACTTATGTACTTTGGGTGCGTGAAAAGGGGCTGCCAAGGAGGGCCGTTATGTACGTATACTTGAAAACTTATACTTAGCATTTTTTTCGTAAAGCGTATTTCATAAAGAAAAGCGTCAGTTCGTAAAGCATCTTAAACAATAGCGTTTCGTTTTCAATTTCTTTTATTTTGAAAATTCTAGAAGAGTATGAAAGCAATATTTACCTGAACTTCATGCCATATGCATTTCATATAGTCCATTTGTGTGTGTGTCAGATGGCAATCGACATGCATACACATAACCTTACATCATTCTCTATCTAATGCATAAGCAACTATACTAGAAATAGAACTATGCTTCACTTGGAACACTCTCCATCCATACTTGGGCTCTTACGTTCCATTTACTATGCTAAAACCTTCGGGGTCTTATTCCTTAAAGTGAACCTCGATAATTCACCTTAGGGTTAAGGCACTAAGACCTTCGTCTTATTTTTCTATCAACCACATGATGACGTATGACTCAGACTGACTAAGTCACGCATCCCAATCTTAGGCAACTTACCCATTACTACCTTCATGTATCCTAGCCCACACTCAATCCTCATTCCCATGCACACATGCCACATGACTTTAAGGAAACTCTGAGGCTTAAACATCGTGCAACCATGTTGAGGATAGATTACCCATTATATATGGTAAACCTATCTGGCACACATGTCTCTCTAGAGGCACATGTACCTTGTCCCTTTATCACTTAAGACTAACACACAGTCCATTGGTAGCTTGCTTATATGAACAAGCTCCATACTCCGATACCAACTTGCTCAAATCCAGTCAATAGGACTCTTCCTACTTCCCGACCCTATACAAGTTCATCCCACCACTTAATAAAGGGATTGCATCCACAAATGCACCTTTGTCACGTCACGTAACTCGAGACTAAATCCTGAGTTACAGCACGACGCCTGTCATGCTTCCGTTGCACTACTCTTACACTTTTCCACCACAAGGTGACACTCGTTATCTCGGACTACAGGCCACTCACAGTTACTTTGGGACACTATTACACAGTTCCTGAAGCTACACAATACACTCTACGCTCCTCAACTATGCAACGATCCTTTTAATAGTGACATGCCTTACAGTGCATCGCTACACAACACAGAGCACACTTCATGTGAACTCTCTTCCACTAATACTACCCCACGCATCACTACGATGCACGCCACACAGTGCATCGCTGCACTACATGGACTACGCTCCATGTGCACTCCCTTCACACTCCACACCGCATCACAACTACGGCATATGTCTTATACCCATACTTCATAGCACAGTCTACAACACTACACAATTATGCCCAACACTTCACTACACATCCACACTTCACAACAAACTCCACAATAATAATAGCACAATCCACAACCTATTAACTAACATATACCATAAATAACGAGAGATAGAGGGTTATACCATTGATGGGATAACTCATGCGTTGCTAGCTACCCGTCATGATCAAGGTGTCGGAAGAGTCATACGTGGCAGTTTACACCATGTACGATGGCTGTTTGGACTACTAGAGGTGGCTAAGAGTATGGATCTAAGCGAGGAAATGTTTGGTCGTGGTTCTAGAGTGGTGGCCTCAAGACGGTGCCGAGGTGGCACACAGAGGAGGCATGGTGGTCTGTGGAGGTGTTTTGGGCCATGTATGGCTAAACTAGGAAATGAAGAGGGAGAGCTAGAGGAGCATGGCTGGGTGTGTAGGAGCTTGAGGGAGGTGTGGTGGAGCTGTGGTGGTGAGGTGGTGGATTTGGTCGTGAGTGGTGCAAGCTGTGTGTTGGAGAGTGAGTGTGCGTGAGGTGGAGGAAGGCTATGGGATTTCGTTGGGAGCTAGGGGGAGGAAGAGTGAGGCTGGTGGTGGTGCTTGGTGGGGCCAGAACCGGCATACAGCTGCACTAGGGCCGTCGGTGGTAGATCTAGGCCATGAGAGACCCATTTCGGAAAGGGGCAAGAGGGGGAAAGAAAGGGGTTCACCATGGCTTGGGTTCCATGGAGGGAGTTCACAGGAGGGAGGGGAGGCCATTGGTGGTGGTGTGGTGGCCTGGGTGGCCACGTACGACAGTACACGGCTGGAAGAAATGGGTGAAACCCATTTTTGGATATTGCTGCCACATGAGGAGAGAGAGGCTTACGGAGGAGGGAAACCAGCATGGAGGAGAGAGGAGGTGCTATGGAGCTCGCCAGTGCTGGAGGTGACTAAGGGTCACCGGCGGTGGCCGAGCTGGGAGGACGAGAAGAGCAACACAGTGGAGAGGAGAAGAGAGCATACCGACATGCAGGGAAAGAGGGAGAGAGGAGAGAGAGGAAATGAAAAATTAAGGGAAAAAGGTAGGGGCTTGGGTATTTAATCTAGGTCCTTCGTTTTGGGATCTTCAAAACGATCTATCGGTGAATTTAAATACTGATTTGAAAACGAGTAAGTATTTTATTTAAATTAAACACTGAGAGGAATTAAGATAGAATATTATTTTATAAACTAAAGTTTATAAAATAATATTCCTTCATCATTAATTAAAATGATGAAGTCCCGTTAATCACTCGAAGAGAAAAAAATCATTTAAATTAATTTAGAGTTTTCAACATAAATTTAAATATTGTAATATTTTTAAATGACTAAAATATTTATTTAAATAATTTTTCACAATTATAATATTTTTAAAGTTGTTCAAAAATATTATAATGAGCTCCAAAAATATTATAATTGTGTTATTTAAAAACAAGTTTAGTCCAATAATACTATAAATATCACATATAAATATTTTCAGAATATTTAAAATATCCGTAAGGTTTAAAATATTGAACTTGCTTTAAAATCTGCTTGGTATATTTTAAAATATGCCATCGAGGTACGACATGTAGAATGAGGCTCTTAATTATAGAAGAAAGAATGAGTGGGTTATTACAATTTATGATTAGTATAACAATATAATAGTATTAATATTAGACTATTAGTAATTTAGTCTAACTATATTATATTAGTAATATTAATTATGTTAAATCAATCAATTAGTATAATTATATTCTACATTATTAGTATTAATATAAATATTAGCATTAGTTATATCTATAAAGCCTATATTAGAATTGTGAGTCTTCGACTATATAATAGACTAATAGTATTAGTACAACTGTATAAGTATACTGTATAGCTATATATTAGTATTAATTATAGTGATTAGTCTAACTATATAATAGTAGACTATTCCTATAGCTATATATTAGTATTAGTTATATTGTTATAGTGATTTTGTATATTATAATTTCGTATATTATAATTATATTATAACTCTTATAATATGTTAATATATTCATATATACTTGTACTATATATTATAGTTATACTTTAAAGAATATAATAATACTTTCTTACTAAATATAAATATTTATACTTGTAGTGATTTAGTTATTAACTTATAATGATTAGTATAACTATATAAATTATAATAGTATTAGACTAATAATATAGCTATATATTAGTAATATTAGTTATGTTGAATTAGTGATTTAGTATAACTATATAAGTATTAATTATAGTGATTAGTATAACTATATTAGTATAAATATAACTGCAGTCTATATTAGACTATTAGTATTTTTTTTTATACCATATATAATTATATACAACTATTATATAAATAATATCTATAAATAATAATTTTTTTTTAAATTTCAATTCAGTTGGGTTCGAGGTGAAAAGCCCCTGGATCGAGACTGGACCGAAAACACTCGATCCTATAAAATCTAAATCGAGACCGACCGAACCCAGCCCCAGGATGGTCCGGTCTGGATCAAAATGGCTGGTCCGGTCAGTTTATTTTGTCCAAACTGGCCGATTCTCACCCCTACTAGCCACAAAAATCCCCACTAGAGAAGAAGAGGATGCCTGACGAAACCATGTAGCCACTATCTCCTTCCAAGTACCGCCAAGAGGTAATCCAAACATAGCACTATAATGGTGCCACACCCAAGCCGCAAATTCTCATACGAATAGTACATGATTTTGAATTTCATATTTACCCCCATCACAACAATTGCACCGAGAAACAATGAGAATGCCAATTCAATGAAGACGATCATCAACACTTAATGCATTATTCCACGTCTTCCACATAGTAACCGAGACCTTTAAAAGGATTAGTTTATGCCACATCCAATTATGCCATACCATGATGGAACCTTTTATAAAGATATAGTCCCAAGTTGATTTTGTAGAAAAACAGCCACTTTCATGTTTCATCCAAATCAACACATATGAGCCCCTCTTACAAACAGCTAGAGAATCCAAGATATCATACACATTGTCATGCCCCACTAGCCTTGTCAGTAGATCTACATCCCATGAGTTATCCAACTTACAATCCATAACTTTAATCATAGGTCGATCTACAATTGGAAAATCATTGACTAAAGGACCCTGATCCCGCCATTTATCTACCAAAAGAAGATGTTACAATCCCTAAGACAACACTTTGAGTTATCAAGAACCAACAGAATACTTTTAACAATCATCTTCCAAAATCTTGTACCCTTGTTTGAATCAAGGAGAGTCCAAGGTTTGGAACCCACATATTTACCTTTAAAGAATTGCGCCCAAAGAGAATCACCTTGAACTAAATTCCATGCAAATTTCATGCACAAAGTTTTTTGCATTTCATCCTGGTTATGTAATCCCAAGCCACCCATTTTTTCTTAGCTTTACCATTAGCCTCTCCCCAAAATAAAGTACTCATCAGACGGTGTAACTCTTTGATGATTGATTGAGGTACATGCAATATAGCAAGCAAATGCAATGCCATACTAGATAGCACATGCCTAAGTAAAATAAGACGTCCTTCCAATGAAAGAATCTTCATCTTCCAACCATTGATTTTATTCTTGGCTTTGTTAATCATCTTTTCTAGGTGCACATGTTTGAGTTTTCCAAGAATAATAGGCACCCCTAAATATTTGAAGGGAATGAAACCTTCCGTGCACCACGTCCTATGCTTAAGAGCATTCTTACGACCCAAAGAGAAATTCAGAGGAAAAAACATAGTTGCTTTTTCTTTATTAATCCTCTGACCTGACCACTTCTCATACTCACAAAAAATAGTTAGCAGTTCTTAAATGGATCTCATACTACAATTAGTAAAGATCACAACATCATCAGCATACATAAGATGAGAAATAAGAACCGTACCTCAAGGTTGGGAAAATTGTCCAAACCTATTCTCCACAACACTATGTTTAATAAGTCTAGAAAGAACCTCTTGAAGAATGATAAACAGATAAGGAGATAAGCGATCCCCCTGATGCAAACCATGGCCTTCTTGGAAAAAACCTTTAGAGGTCCCATTCATCATAACCGAATACTAAGGAGAGGAAATACAAACTTGAAATAAATCACGTACCTGAGGAGAAAAACTGAAGCAATGAAGGACCTCCAACAAAAACTGCCAATCAACCCGATCATATGCATTTGCCATGTCCACTTTGAGGATGATATTGTCACCCTGAGCCTTTTTATTAATAGAATGAACCATTTCCTGCATGAGAAATATTTTCAAATATGCTACACCTAGGAATGAAAGCACCCTGCTCCAGAGATATCATTCTAGGAAGGAGACCCATCAACCGATTAACAATGATCTTGAAGGATATCTTGTAGAACACTGAGCAAAGGCTAATAGGTCTGAACTTGTCGAAACTCGTAGGCACATCCACCTTTGGAATTAAGTCAATGAAAGAGGTCAAGTAGAAGCATGGCAATTGCTTAGAGATAAAACATTCTGAAACTACTTCCCAGACATCGATTTTCACAATCTCCCAACAGCTCTTAAAAAAACCGACACAAAAACCATTAGGCCCTGGAGAGCTATTTATTGGAATAGAAGAAATAGCCTCCAAAACTTCATCCATAGTAGGAGGACAGCGAATACGAGCATTATCCTCATCAGAGAACATGGGTGAGATTAAATAAGAAAGGTTTGGAAGATCTCTTGTGATATCTGCTTCTTTCTTCTTCTTTACGTATGAGCCTCGATCTACGTGTCGAACTTCGGTCAACATGCCGAGCCTCGTTCTACGTGCCAAGCTTCGATCTACGTGCTGAACCGTGTCCTAAGTGCTGTATCTGGATGGTGTGTTTAGAAAGCAATCCAGCGGATTTTAAAGTAAGATAGATATTTTAAAGCTTATGGATATTTTAAATATTATAGAAATATCTATAGAAGATATTTCCAGTATTATTAGATAAGCTTGTTTTTAAAGTAACACAATTATAATATTTTAATGAGCTCTGAAAATATTATAATTGTGGATAATTACTTAGATTAAATATTTTAGTTGTTTTAAAATATTAAGAGGGTTAACTTTATGTTGAAAACTCTAATATTAATTTAAGTGGTTTTATTCTCTTTGAGTAATTAACGATACTTTATCATTTTAGATAAAGATGAAGAAATATTATTTTATAAATGTTAGTTTATAAAATAATATTCTATCTTAATTCCTCGTAATGTTTTATTTAAGTGTTTTATTTTAAATAAAACACTTACTCGTTTTCAAATCAGTGTTTAAACTCATCGTTAGATCGTTTGAGGATCCCAAAGCGTATGACTGAGGTTAAATACTCAGGCCCCTACCCTTTTGCCTTCACTTTTTCCTTTCTTCTTTTTCTCTCTTTTCTTTCCTCCCTCTCTCCCATGCACGTCCAGCCCATGCCTTTGTTCTTCTCCACCGTTCGGTTTGCTCTCCTAGCAGGCGCCACCTCCAGCCGCCGTGCCCCAGCTCCACCCCCGGCATGATCCTCCCCCACCGGCGAGCACTACTCCACCGGTGGTGAGTTACACCGGCCACCTCTTCTCCCTCTTTCTTCCTCCAAGCAAATGGGTTTTACACCCATTTTCTCCTCCTTGAGCCACCATACACGGCCAAAACGGCCACCAAGTACCACCAATGGCTTCACCATGTCATGGGCTTCCTCCCCATGTCCTTCTTTCTCCTTAACTCTCTCTCTTTCTCCGATGGATCTCCACATCTACCCATTTGGTTGCACCACCGTGTACCACTGTACAAGGCTACCCATGGTGTTTCACCACCACCACCTTGTTCCTCTCATCACCATGATCTTCTCCAAGAAATTTCATGGCCAACGGAGTTGTACATAGCTCTCACTCTCCCTCACTCTCCACGGCATGAAATCCACTTCAAGAGGCCGATCCGCCGCCGTGAGCCACCGTATAACCACCACCTCACCACCACAGCTCCACCACATCTTCCTCTACCTTTCCCTAGCTTGCCATGACGTTCTATGGCCTTCCTCCACCTCAAGCAAACACCCAGCATTTCGGATGCACTGTTCACGGCGTGATGCAGCCGTGCTCCTCCACTTTTAACCACCACGAGGCCACCTTGAGCCTTTCCAAGACCATGCCTAGCTATTTTGAAGCCCAAACTGCCACTTTATGTGGTGGACAATCACCGTACGCAGTGTTACCGCCACATACGCTCCTCCGACGCTTGATCGTGATGAGCAGTGAGCAATGCACGGGTTATCCCGTCGATGGTATAACCCTCTATCTCTAGTTATTTACATTTAAAGTAGTTGATTGGCTAGACTGTAGACTGTGTAGTTAGTATTTGTGGAGTTCGCTGCGTAGTTGTGAAGTGTTGGGCTTGATTGTTTAGTATTGTGGACTATGTTGTGAAGTATGGGCATGAGATGGATGTCGTAGTTGTGATACGGCGTATAGTGTGAAGAGAGTAATGCAGTGACGCGCCGTGTGACGTGCGCTGTAGTGATGTGTGGTGTAGAAGGAAGGGAGTGCATGTGGAGTGTACTCCGTGTTGTATGGCGATGCATCGTGTGTTGTGCATCGTGATAACAAGTGTTGTAGCAAAAGGAGTACGCGTGGCGCGTACTCCATGTCGCGTAGGGATGTACCGTGAGGCGTGTATCGTAGCGATGTGTGTTGTAGTGTAGATGGATGAGAGTGCATGTGAGTGTACTCTGTACTAGGTCGTGATACACCAGATGGCGTGTCACGAAGAGTTGGATGGCGTAGCATAGAAGTGTGGAGTGTATGGTGTAACGTCGGGAAACTGTGTAAGGTAACGGGTGATATGGCCTGTAGTCCAAGGTAACGGGTGTTGCCTTGAGACTGACGTATGGCTGAAGGTATGTGTGAAGCGGTGAAAATGTATCAGAGAGTGCAGCGGAAGCATGATGGGCATCGTGCTGTAACTCGGGAAATGGTCTCGAGCCGCATAATGTGACAGAGGCGCATTTGGGGATGCAATCCTCTTGTTATGTGGCGGGAACTGTGTAACAGTGTCCTGAAGCAGTGGTGATATGGCCTGTAGTCCGGGGTGACGGGTGTCACCCTGTGGTTGACTATGGCTAAGAGTATATGGAAGTGGTGGAAAAGGTATCAGAGTGCAGCGGAAGCATGATGGGCATCGCGTTGTTATTCGGGAATTTGTCTTAAGCTGCATAGTGTGACAGAGATCCATTTCTGGATGCAGTCCTCTTGTTAAATGGCGGGAACTGTGTAACAGTGTCCCAAAGCATTGGTGATATGGCCTGTAGTCCAGGGTGATGGGTGTCACCTTGTAGTTGACTATGGCTAAGAGTATATGGAAGTGGTGAAAAAGTATCAGAGCGTGTAGCGGAAGCATGATGGGCATTGTGCTATTATTCGGGAATTTGTCTTGAACTGCATAAGGTGATAGAGGTGCATTTCTGGATGCAGTCCTCTTGTTAAGTGGCGGGAACTATGTAACAGTGTCCTGAAGCATTGGTGATATGGCCTGTAGTCTGGGATGACAGGTGTCACCTTGTGGTTGACTATGGCTAAGAGTATATGGAAGTGGTGGAAAAGTATCAGAGCGTGTAGCGGAAGCATGATGGGTATCATGACGTGACTCGAGATTAGTCTTGAGTTGTGTGACGTGATAGAGGTGAATTTGTGGATGCAATCCCCTCCTATCAAGTGTTAAGATGAACTTGTACAGGGCCGGGAAGTAGGAAGTGTCCTATCGACCGGGTCTGAGCTAGTTGGTATCAGAATATAGAGCTTGTTTATACAAGCGGGCGTTCATTGGAACTATAAGTTGCTCTTAGGTGATAAAAAGGGATGAGATGCAGGTGTCTCTGGCGAGACACGTGTACTGGACAGGTTTACCATATGTAATGGGTAATCTGTCATGAGCATGGTTACATGGTGTTTTAGCCCCAAAGTTGGCTTGAATTCATGTAGCCTGACTGGTTGTGAATGAGGATTTAGTATGGGCTAGGATACGTGAAGGTAGTAAAGGGGGTAAGTAGTCTAAGGTTGGGGAGCATGACTCTGTCGGTCGAAATCATGCATCAGATTGTGGAAATAGAAGAATGAGACAGAGTTCTTTGTGTCTTAACCCTTAGGTGAATCACGATGGTTCACTTTAAGGAATAAGATCCCGAAGGTTTTAGTATAGTAAATGGCACATGAGAGCCCAAGGATGGACGGAAAGTGTTCCGAGTGAGGCATAGTTCTATTTTTAGAATAGTTACTTATGTATTAGATAGATGATGACGTAAGGTTATGTGTATGCATGTAGGTTGCCATTTGACACGCACACGAATGGACGTGTATGCATGTGAATGGATGCTATAAGTAGTACATATTGTATGTATGTTCACGAAAGGAAACGAAAAGAAGCTTTAAAAGACAAGCAAGAATTGTTAAGGAATGCAAGGACTGAAACTGTAATGAAAAGAAAGAAAAGAAAAGAAAGAAAACAAATGAAGTAAACAAATGTTTAAAGTATCTCTCTTTCCTAAAATGATTCTTTTCAGACTCTTTCTGAACAACGTTTCTTAAAATAAGAGAGTGAAAACCATTTTCTTAAGTAAAACTCTTATGAATCAAAAGAAATGAATAACCATAAGAACTGTAAGGACTGAAATGAAAGAATGGACTATAAAGGAAAGGAAAGGACTGTCAAGGAATGAATGGACTGGACTGAATGGATGATGTATGAAAATACGTAACGGCCACATGGACTGAAAAGGAATGGTACCAAATGAATGGACTAGACGGGGCAGATTGCAATGCCGGGTAAGTAGTACTGGTAGTGCACCTAGTGCTGCAGCCTGACGAAATGAATTCCCAACCTGTGGCCACGGGCAGAATCAGGTCCAAAAGACTGCTAACAGTGTGCTATGGCCAATGAAAGTGAAAATAATGAATGGATGCATGTTATGAAAGTAATGCATGTATGTATGGATGAATGCAATGCATGAACGTACATAAGTAAGAAAAGATGAACGAATGAATGTATGTATGCATGAATGTATGTAAAAGAACGAATAAATGAAAAGACTCTTTAAGAAATGAAGGCAGTGATGCGTGGGGAACTGTTTTAAAGAAGAAAACATGTTTATAAAGAAAAACCCCACCTTGCAACTTTTTCAAACGAAAAGAAAGACGTATGCATGCTATGTAAGATATGTACGTATGGAATGATAAATGCATGATTGAAAATCTATGTTATTATATTTTGACTGTATGAAGTAATGCTTACGAGTCATCAACTCATTTTAGCTTTTATGTGTGCCCTCCCAAGCACAAGATGAGCATGACAGGTTAGGACGGGCAAGGCCCAAGGGGGAAGAGCACGAAGGCCTAGGCAAGATGTTTTTATATGAAAACTTAAATTATGAAATTTAATGTTTTCCGCTGTAATCTTTTAATTAAGAAAATGAATTTTATTTATAGCATAGAGTATTTTGTATCCTGGCATAGATGGAAAAGAATTGTAAAAGGAATAGTAATTCCCATCAATTTTTATCAAAATTGAATATGAAAAGGACCCACCATAAGGACGGGCGTTACATCTCTAGAAAGGTCCGCTTGAAGAAAATTAGAAAAATAATCTGTGACAATCTCTCATATCCGAAATTTATTTCCTTCCATTTTAGCTTAGCTATCTGTGCCAATCTAGTATCCTCTCTACACCTCCATGCAGCCAATTCCATAGAAGCCCAATTTAATTTCCTATTAGCATATGCATCCCAACTCTGCATTAGTCTATTTTCAAGCCTCTTTATTTGCTCCTAAAGCTAATCAATCTTTGCCGTAGTTAGACCAAATATCACCTTATTCCACTCATGGAAAGGCACTCGGATGTTTTTTAATTTATTGGCCAATTTCCACAATCCCATACCTGTAACCGAACCCATCCAAGCTCTCTAAACACAAGCCATAAAATCTAGATGATCAACCCACATTTGCTAGAACCAAAACAGGGAAGGGCCAGAAGAAAAAGGAGCTTTGGTGAGAACAGTATGCATGGGGCAATGATCTGACGATGATCTCAGTAAGAAGGAACAAACAACATTAGCAAAATGACATACTAACGTGGCATCCAGAAAAACTTGATCAAGCTTTGCCTAGCTTCTTGTGAGACCAGCTTCTTGTGAGACCTCTTTAACCATTACACCAAGTAAACCTTCTACCCTTAGTTTTCATTTCAATCAAGCCCCCTTGGTGATTCCAACTGTTGAAATCTTCCATTAAAGCCTAAGGCCTTGGTCGACCACCCCTTCTTTCCGAGTCACTGTGAATAATATTAAAATCTCCTGCAAATAAACAAAGCTCCATCCCAAGACGGTGCAAACTAAGATCAGCGCATAGCTCCTGTCTCTCCATACGGCAACACTTAGCATGTATAAAATTACGCAAAAACTTATGAGGACTTGCCCTGACATGAATCAAAATAAATTGAGAACTCATGCTAAGTTAGTCCAGAAAATCCAAACTTTCCTGCCCACTTGAACCATTCTTTAATCGCAAGCATCTCATCAAACCTTGAGCTTTATCAAACTTTGGAATGGCTCAAACAGAACTACAATATATGGCTTAAGGGTGGCCATTAACTTCTTTAAACAACCTTTATAGGTACCAACCCCTCTAATATTCCATGCAAATATGGATCCAATCATAGAAAATGATGCACATATAGTTGTTTCAAAAAATGATGACGTGGCCAGATTCTCTCTAGGATCTACGTAACCCTAGGGTTTGCATGGAAAACCCTGTAGCGTCGTCCTCGTCCATTGTTGCCCAGCCGCTGGGGGTGCCTAGAACGGTGGCTAGAGTTGCTCTCTCTTCTTCATTGCATGCTTCTGGAGTTGGTTTTCGGAGGGGTTTTGCAGATGTGGTGGCTAACCGGCCACAACCTCTGCCTTCCATGGATATATCAGTTCGTGAACCCCGGTTTGTGGATGGGGAGATGTTCTTTACATTCTCTCCGGCTGAAGCAGCGAAATTGGCAGAGCCTTTTCGGTTTGCTGTTGTTTTGAAGTTTCAACGGGGCCGGCCTTCTTTGGACCAGATTAGAATATTTATTAAAAGTAGATGGGGTCTTAAGGATAAGCCGGTGGTTGGTCAATTGAGAAACACTCGGAATTATATTGGTCTGATTGATTAATGAGGGTGACTTTGTATCTGTTATGGCTAGAGGTTGCTTATACGTGAATGGTGTTCTGTATAAGATCTTCCACTGGACTCTAGGTTTTAATGAAGAGGATGAGCCCCCGTTGGTCCCTGTCTGGCTTACACTACCTGGACTACCACCAAATTACTTCCAAACGTCCATGTTGAAGAGTTTTGGTGATGGTTTTGGCCGGTTCTTGAAATGTGATAATGCTACGTTGTGTGTTACCAGACCGAAAGCAGCTAGAATTTGTGTTGAGTTGGATGTCTCGGTGCTGTTGAAGAATCATTTCTGGATAGGATCACCTGGGCTGGAGAGCAGTATTTTTCAAGAAGTTATCTTTGAGAACCTACCGTTGTATTGTAACTGGTGCAGAAAACAGGGGCATTCGGAAGGCTCCTGCAAATCTAAAAGTCAGTATAATTTGAAGGGGAAAAAGAAAGTGGATTTGGTTGCCAATGGGAAGGGGTTAGAGACCAAAGTATGGAAGGTGGTAGGGGAGAAGAAAACAGAAGAGAAATTGCAGGCTGGAGAGGAGGAGAAGGAAATACCGAGTGGACGACAGAAAGAAATTCTGGATCGGATTGCCCAGAAACAGAGTATTGCTCAGTTCGATCAGATGGAGATTTTATTTATGGATTCTAATTGTGTTTTATTTTCACAGACTGAAGCTTTCTTGGAGGATAATGTGATGAAGATGACTGAAGACACTTAGCTGATGGAACCGGAGGAAGAGCGTGCAGCGGAACAAAATGTGTATAGGAGTCAATTGGCTGGTAAGTTGTCTTGGTATGAGGATTCTGAAAATCTGGGTGAAAAGGATGAGGGTGTTGGTTTGGTAGACAACCGTGGGTCCCCTAGAAGCTCTCTAAAGCTAATTGATGAAGCTCTTGAAGGAGAAGTTTGCTGCAATGCTATAGGTAATGATAATTGTTTACGGTATCCTTTCTTAGCACATTCTTTGACTGATAATGATAATGAGGATGAGATTGAAGAATTGGCTACCAAGTGTTATGAGTCGGATAGTGAGATTGAAGTTCCGAAAAAAAAAATATAGTGGTAATAAAGCAAAGAACCGATTGTTGTTTTTGAACGAACAACACGTTCCAATAAACACTATTAATTGATGAATATTCTTGTATGGAATATTAGAGGGATTTGTTCCTCGAAGGCAAGTTTGAGGCAGATCAATAATAAATACCGTCCATCGGTTGTAGCAGTTTTAGAACCTTTTCTTCCAGTTAATAAGTGTGCTCATTGGGCACGGTGGTTACGTCTTCCAAATTTCTATAATAATGTGGAAGCAGGTGGTAAAGTTTGGTTGTTCTGGGCTAATGGCATTGAGTTTCAACTGCATTCAGTAATGGCTTAAGCTCTCTCAGGTTGGTTCTCTATTGGTAATTCTAGAGTGTTGGCTACTTTTATTTATGCAAGTTGTTTTCAAGAACAGTGTCGGGTCCTGTTGTTGTATCTTCAGGATTTAGATGGTGGTGATAATATACCGTGGTTTCTTGGTGGGGATTTTAATATTATCCGGTCGAAAGGTGAGAAAATTGGTAGAGTTTGTCAGTCTTCTCGGGGGCGGGACGAGTTTAATAGCTGTATTCAAGATTGTAGTCTTGTTGATCTCCCTTATTCTGGTAATCGTTTTTCTTGGTGTAATGGGAGGTTAGGGGGTGGAAGAATTTGGGCTCGGCTTGATAGAGTGCTGGTGAATATTGGTTTTCTATCAAGTTTTCCTAATAGTTGTTTGATGTATCTTCCTCGAACCTTGTCTGATCATTGCCGTATGGTTACTTCTTTATGGGTTGATAGGAGGGTTGGTCCTACACCTTTTCGTTTTCAAAGAATGTGGTGTTTGCATGAGGATTTTTTAGTTATGGTTAGTGAGTGTTGGAGGCAAGAATTTCAAGGTTGCCCGATGGTGAAATTTAGTAGAAAATTAAAAAAATTGAAACGAGTGTTGAAGAAATGAAATAGGGAGGTCTTCGATAAAGTGGAAGTAGATCTTAAAGTCATTGAAGAGGAGCTCCTTGCGTTGGAGAATAATGTACAGCAAAATTATACTCAAGATATGGAAGTTGAACTTTTGAGATGCAAGCAAAAGCATCTCCAATATTTGCATAAAGAGGAGATTATGGGGTGTCAAAAATCCAGAGTTAAGTGGATTTGTGAAGGTGATGAAAACACAGCTTTCTTTCATGTTTCTCTTAGATGTAAAAAGAAATTTAAGGCTTTAGAGAGTATGATTCTTGAAGATGGTAGTGTTCTTGATTCCGGTGAAGCAGTCCTTGAGGGGGCTGTTGATTTCTTCCAGCAGCAATTAACCATGTCGGCAGTGTCTTTTGAGGAGCCTGGTATGAATCTTATAACTTCTATTATTACTGAGGATGATAATCAGTTTCTTTGCAGAGTTCCAAATTTGATGGAGGTTAAGGAGGCGCTTTGGTCGATCCAACAAGATAGTAGTCTAGGGCCTGATGGTTTTTCTGCTAGTTTTTTCCATCATGCCTGGGATATTATCAAAGAAGATTTATTGATGTTGGCTATTGAATTCTTTGAGGGTAAGCCTTTAACTACTTTCTTTGGTGCCACCAATATTGTGTTGATACCAAAAGTGGATGACCCAAGGGGTTTCTCGCAATTCAGGCCTATCAGTTTATGCTCTGTTGTTTATAAAATTTTATCCAAGGTTCTGGTGAATAGGTTGGAACCAATCATGAAGAAAATAATCTCTGAGGAACAATCAGCCTTTATTAAAGGCCGAAGCATTTTTGATAATATTTCTATTGCTCAAGAAATGGTTCAGAGTATGAACAAGAGAGTGAGAGGTGGTAATGTTATGATTAAAATTGATATGGCAAAGGCGTATGACAGGGTAAATTGGAGGTTCTTGTTGGAGGTGATGAAGAGGTTGGGTTTCTCAGATCATTGGAGGGGCCTGATTTTTAATTGTATCTCTTCTCCTATGTGTTCGGTGATGCTTAATGGTTCTTTGAAGGGTTTTTTCAAACCTTCCCGTGGTATTAGGCAAGGGGATCCCCTATCACTTTATCTTTTCATTTTATCACAAGAATTGCTTTCTCGTATGATTAATGTTGATTTTCAACAGGAAAGAGTAAAGCCTTTTAATACTAATGGAGGTACTCTAATCTCTCATTTGTTTTATGTTGATGATGTGCTGATTTTTTCAAATGGGGGTAAAAGATCTCTTCTGCAGATTATGAAGACTTTGCAAGCGTACCAATCTATGTCTGGGCAGATGGTCAGTCCGGCTAAGTCATCTATTTTTTTCTCCTCTAAGTTTTCTGTTGCTAGAAAATTGGAGTCTTTGAGGATCACAAGTTTTATGGAGGGGAAATGGCCATGCACTTATCTGGGAGTTCCGCTACATGTGAGAAGGATGACTATCAAATTATTTGAACCTTTGTTGTTAAAGTTGCAGAAAAAATTGGCTGGGTGGAAGAGTAACATTCTCTCTTTCGGGGGAAAGATTATTCTTCTCAAACATGTCTTATCTAGTATGCCAATTCATGTTCTCTCTGTTATGAATTTACCTAAGGGTGTTTTCAAGGGCATCAAAAGTATCTTCTCTAATTTTCTTTGGAATTCGATTGATGATAAAAGAAAAAGAAAATGGGTTTCTTGGAAAAATATTTGTTTACCGGTTGAGGAAGGAGGACTGGGTATTCGGAACCTACTTGATGTGCAAAGGTCTCTTTTCATGAAATTTGCTTGGAAACTGTTGGAGGGGAATTTGGTGTGGGCAAAATTCTTTTTGAGGAAATATGTGGGTGGTAAGCACCCTATGGCTCTTTATATTTCCATAGGTTCAAGATTTTGGAAAGGTATTTTATCTATGTTGCCGATTGTGCAACAAAATTCATGTATTTTGATTAGAAGTGGTGCTTGTAATTTTTGGTTTGATAATTGGTTGGGGGATGGGGCCATTGCTAATACAGAAGAGGTTAGTGTAGATGAGAATTTATTGGTGGCTGATATTTTAAATAGTTCTGGATGGGATGTGGTTAAATTGCGTTTGCTGGTGTCGAAAGAGATGGTTGAGAAAATAATTGCTTCGCCAGTTCAAATCTCAGGTGGCTCAGATATGCGTATTTGGAAGCCTAATCCGGAATGTACTTTCTCTACCAAATCTGCTTGGCATTTAATTAGAGAGACAGGAACTATTTGTCTTTGGAAAAAATGGCTTTGGTATAGTTTGGTTCCAAAAAAAATGTCTTTTGTTTGTTGGCATGCTAAAAAACATGTTTTACCTGTGGATGATATCATTTCTAAGCTAGGTATTCCTCTAGCTTCAAAGTGTCATTGTTGTGTTTTACCACAACAAGAATCCATTGATCATATTTTTTGTAGTAGTGAGTTGGCTGCGGAGGTATTTTGCAGGTATTTTGGGGGTTCGGTTGCCTAACCTCCAAAACTGGACTGTGGTTATGAATGTTTGGTGGATTCGAGCGTCAGAATCTTCTCAAGTAAGTTGTTGTCGTGGTATCTTACCAATCATTATCACGTGGGCTTTGTGGAGAGCACGGTGTGAGCATAGAATGGAAGGAAAGATTACTGATTGGAAGGGTGTGGTAAGGAGGATTAAATTGATGTTAATTGATATTTTTTCTCCGCATCGAAAATTTGATAGATTGCATGCAAATGATATCAAGGTTTTACAGGAATTAAATTGCCCTTTTTCTCATGTTAGAAAAAAAAGTATGAAAGTTATAGCTTGGATTAAGCCAAATAGAGGTCAGTATAAACTCAATGTTGATGGTAGTTCGCTCAGAAATCCTGGATTAGCAGGTGGCGGTGGGGTTATTAGAGATCATGATGGTCGAGTGTTGGCGGGTTTTGCTATTCATTATGGGCAGGTCTCCAATAATGTTGCTGAGGGGAGAGCTTTACTGGATGGGTTAAAGTTGGCAAAACAGTTGGGTATTCGAGACATCTTGGTGGAGTCCGATTCAGAAGTTATTGTGAAATGGATTCAGGCTGGTAAATGCAGTTTATGGTATTTGTGGGATTTTTGGGATGACATCCAGAGTTTGTTTGTTGATTTACAGTGTTCCATCTAGCATATTTTTAGAGAAGCAAACATGGTTGCAGACTATCTTGCCAAAGAGGGGGCTTTTAATAGAGGTAAGTTTTTTATAGGGTTGGCCCTTGATAGGGGAATCCTTCGTGGGTTAGTACGTATGGATATGTGGGATCTTCCTTATATTAGGATGTAATTGTGCTCTCCTTTATGTTGTTAGCACTTTCTTTATTTTGTTTTCCTTTGATCACTGGGGTTTTTTGGTTTTGTTTATTTTTTGTAAAATCCCTGTTGATAGTGATGTAACCAGGGTTTTCCTCAGTCATATGTAAGGCTTTCTTAATAAATTTGGGACGAGGCTGCTATGTGGGTGGCTACCGGCTATTTCAAAAAAAAAAAAAAGGATCCAATCATAGAGAAAATTTAGTGGTACAAGTAAGGACTCAGGAAGAGCTCCTGACTTTAGCAAACTATTTCTTTTTTTGTATTTTTTCCTAGAAACATTACCCTCAGCTTGAGTTAGGTAATCTTTCTCTTGTGGAAAGACCTCTGAAGGAAGCTCAAGTTCTGGATTCGACATAGCCATTTCTTCCATAGAAAGGTCCTCCACACTCAGGTGATCTTCTACAGCTTGCACCCTATTTTCAGCCTGTAACTCCCCTGCATCCTCTTCCAGGAACTTTGTACCTTTTTGACTGACCGTGGAATATTTTGAGAGTTCGTGCCCAGAGCATCAGAACCAATTATAGCTAATTGAGGATTTTGCACCAGAACCGGCTCCTCATTTTGAGCATCTCCATTACCAAAATCATCTACCACCTTTTTGTCCATAATACTCACCGAAGATCCCCTGCATCTACCTCCTTCTTAGTTTTGTTTTGGTCCACTACAGGTTGCTCCACATCCACAGCTGGCTTCGGCTGGTCCTTTGATTCCTCTCTAGACGCATAAGCCTTTTTTTCGAAACTTGGATTTATCACCATTCACTGACTTACTAGCGCGACATGTCTGAGAATTGTGCCCCTGCACCTTACACCTATAGCAAAATGCAAGGAGTGTTTCATACACTATTTCCTACTTGCGGCTTGAAGCTAACCCAGGAACCCCAATCCAAAAGAAGGGGAGAGGCTCTTTAGTAGCATCCATAACCACACATAATCAAGCACCATCTGTTTGAGTTACACAGCAAGTGGGATTATCACACCGAATGAATTTTATTATTGGTGCAGTGATAATTCGCAATAAGGATTCATGGTAGAAATTAGGTGGCAAACCTGGCAATACTATCCATATTGGGACCGAAGATGGTTCTTCCTCATCACTGAACTCAGGCATCCATTGAAATGGACGATATGCAACACCATCAATGTCACAAGCTTCATGCGATAAAGCCTTCAAAAAGTCAGCTTCTTCAGACATGCGGATGAACACATTGCACGGACGCCTCATAGCAGAAACCACTGGTGTTCCCTTCAGTCACCACCAACTGCGTATCATTGAGATGAGGTGCACGTATAGACAGTGACCTCCATTGGCATCAATGGCTACCATGCAGCCCTATGTGGGAACCCAAAAGCGGCAAAAACTGAAGAAAAGGGTAGTTTTGGAAAGATATTTTAGACAGATCGCATGTTTAGGATTGCGGTGAGAAATATAACTTATAACTTTAGGGCTTATAATTTATAGTTTAAGTAATAAGTTCTATTATCAAAAAGTTATTTATTGATTGGTAATCGTATGTTTAAAACACTTTCAAATATGCTACATTTGTTTGGAAAGAAATTTAAAAAAAAAAACAACAAAGTACTTTCTAATGTAAAAATGAAGATCATTTTATTTTTTAAAAATTATGACCATATCATTTCTATTACACCATGTAAATTATTTTGGCCACTCTAACCCAAATCCCTCAAATTACATTCATTAATCACTTCATCAAAATTAGCCATCTGTCTCTCTAGCCTTTCCCTCCCCTCCCCCTCGAAAAAAAAATAAAAATTAGACATCTGTCTCTCTAGCCTTTCCCTCCCCCCCTCTTCCTCCCTTTAATGCCAGACATGCTTCACCCTCCCTTCTACATAACGATATGATTAGCTCCCACGTTGTGACGCCCCTGACTCCCACATACGGAAACGTGGAAATTGTGACGTCGACATGATGACAACATGGGTCACTCACCCCAAACAACAAGTGCTAAGTGTGTGCTCTTGCAAAAAGTATACAACAAAAATCGCAGCGGATCAATAAAGGATAGTCAACTAAGTACCATAATTTTAAATACAGATTTTCCCAAAATAAAATGCCTATAAAAGGTTATACAGTTATCCAATAAAATTATAATACAAACCAAAATACATAGGTAAAAAGGGGAAACAAACCCCAAGCCAATAAGCGACCCCAAGTCACTCCTCTAGTAGAGCTGGAGTCTCAGGCTCAACGTCCTCATCTGCATCAAAATCTATAATTCCATAAAATAGAACCATTGGAAACAATACCACGTGAGATTATGAGTCTCAATAAGTAACCAACCAAACAACCCAAGAGATAAAATTACATTAATGCAACCAACATGTATGTGTGCACATGATGAAACAAGTAGGTGACCAAAACCACCATTTTCCAATGCACACTAAAAATCCCATTTGACTCAAAACACGTTATTGATTACCATCTGCCATTTTTCCATAAAATGGCCCAAACATAAACCACTCATATGAATTTAATCATAAACTTCCATTTTCCTAAAAAATGGCCCAACTTATCCATTTATCAGTCACTGTAGGTGAGAATTGTAGGCGAGATTCTACCACCATCCTTGCTTACCAGCATCCCTACCGTATGCACTGTAGGCAGGACTTACCACCATCCCAACTGCTTGCACCATAGGCAGGAATCGTAGGCGGGACTCACCACCATCCTTGCTTACCACCATCGCTACAGCTTACACTATAGGCGGGAATCACATGCTAGACTCTACCACTGTCCCTACTTACCACCATCCCTACTGCGTGCAATGTAGGCAGGAATCATAGGTGGAACTTTACCACCGTCCCTAGTTACCACCATCCTACAGTTCATTCTTCCTCTCTTTCATTCCTTTCAATTCATTTATTACAAACATACGAAAAATCCTTTCTCACATGAAAACCCAGTTTTCATTTACAACACATAACCATGCTTGAACATATGATGAATGTCATGACACCAACACCACATATAAAATATCCAAACCCAATCCAAATCTACAAACAATCCCATCCTCCAATTTGACCCAACCTTTATACTCCTCAAACCCAAGGTCTTGCACAATCAACCAGACTACAAAAAATATGTTAATGTAAAAATATATTTAAATCTCAAGAAAATTGTTTGGAGAATTATTTACAATGATGGAATAACATTTTGGAGGATCAAAGGTGGTGCTAAAGGTGGCAGCGCAACGATGGAACAGTTTTATTTTGAAACATAGTTGTGGTTTTCAAAATGCCAAATTTCGAATGGGAACAAATGAGGGTTTGGGCTGGCTATGGAAAGCTTAGAGATGTTGGAGAAGCAAATAGTGGTGGTTGTTGGCCATGGGTGGTGGTGTGAGCTGCGGTTGGAAGCCAAAATGGACAAATCATAAATGGAGATAGAGGGGCATCAAAGGGGTTAGATCGAGGCTAAGGATGGGTGGGTTACGTAGCTGAAGGGTCACCGGTGCTTTGGTTAAGAGATGGTGGTGAGTGGTGGGGGCACGGTGGTGTTGGAACTCAAAGAAGCCATGGCATTGAAGTGGGCGTGGGGAGGAACGACAGTGCGGTTGGGGTTGAAAATGGAGGGGTTGGTTGTCGGCAGGTAGGGAAGAGGATGGGCTGGACGGTGAGGAAGAAAGGTTGTGCACTGTGGAGCTAGGTGGAGAAAATGGAGACACAAGGAGGGAAAGCGCACACGAGAAGGAAAGCAGTGGAAGAAAGAAAAAGAAGGAAAAAGGAAAGAAGAAAAAAGAGGAAAGGGAAAAAGAAAAAAGGAAACAAAGAAAAATGAAGGGAAAGAAATAAGATGCAGCCTTTCAACTCGGGGTCTCAAAACTGATCCAGTGAAAAGAATTTTCAAAATGTCAAGTTTAATAAAATAATTTAAATGTAGTGACTAAGTAAAATAAAATAATAAAATCCAACAATAAACTAATTTAAAATAAAGAGCATTTTAAAGAATGGACAATAATTAATAACAATAAAGCACATTGAATTAAATTTCACAGTTAAAAATCATAAAATAATACCACGTAAATCATCTAAAATTTAAAACATGGAAGCCCATAAACTTAATAAATAAAATAATTATTTAATTAAAATACCCAAAAAATATGGGGTATCACACATGTTCTAAACCAGAGGTTGGTATCAGGATTCCCATAGACACTTGTGATGTACCACTCCACCTTTCTAGTTCCCCCTTGCATAATACAAGCATCAATGTGCTATTTAGAAAAATTAAGATAGATAGATTAGCATCCTTCGCCCACAATAAAGCAATCCCCCCACTTCTACCATCACAATCTACAACTAAACAATTATTAAAGCCAATTTTGTGCTTACATGAAAAAAAAACATGAGCTTTCAATCTGGTTTCTTGGAGGAACATAATGTCGAGCACTTCTTTCTGGACTAAGTCCTGAAGAGTTCGAATGCCTAGTGAGTTCCCAAGCCCATGAGCATTCTAGCTGAGGATTTTCATTGCTCCCAGCGGTGCTTGACACCATCCATCGCCTATATACTCGATTGAGTCTCCTTTTGTTCCTCATCAGACCTTCTCCTTCCATAATTCCTCTTGCTTGATCTTCTCGTCTCTTCTTCCATCTCCCATTGATCTTTTCTTTTTTTTTGGTAAGTGCTTTTTGTTGGGATGCCACTGGTAGTGAGGAAGTCGTTTTGTGTAGTTGGGAATTGCATTTCCACTTATGACTTTCTACCACTTCCTGCTTCCATTTACCCATGTCACTTGGGCTCCTCACCTAGCCTTTTTTCATTTCGAGCCTTGGTCTATTAATATTCGCAACACAAGGCCATGAACTTTTTTTTTTCTTTTTTCTTTTTTTTTTTTATAGAAGATGATGGTACCCTAAATTTATTGATAAACCCTCACTTATGGCAGGGGAATACTGTGTAACAAGACAAACACCTGAGGGTTTACAAATTCACCAATATGACCAAAACCTAGATGCAAAATAATAATAATAATAATAATAATAATCCTAGCTGAACCAAATAAAAATAATGCAATAAATCCAATTCGCAAAAAAAATAAAAAAAAATAAACAATAAACATATCCAAGAAATAAATTCATTGCAAACTTATTAACTATTTCTAATGTAAGGAAAATTACCTTCATCCAGTCTTATTAAACCTCTTATTAAAGGAGGAGTATCTGAAGTTGAGAACCACAAATCGTTTGAACCATTAGCTCCCAATTTAGCCAAGCCATCTGCCACTGCATTTGTTTCACCATATGAATGAAAGATTGAGAAATTCATCCTGTCTAGCCTTTTTTAAAATTTCTTCCCATTAGTCTTCCAATTACCACAAACCACAATGTTTCTTCTGAAGCCAAGTAACTACAAGCATGAAATTCATCTCTATCTCAACATTTTTTAAGCCCATTCTATCAACCTGTCTAAGGCCATGAATCAGACTCATCACTTTAGCTGCGTTATTGGTCCCCAAACCCAAAGCCTTTGCAAAACAACAAATAACTTCATCATTCAAATTGCGGATTACCCCCTGAACCAGATGCTCCCAGATTTCCCAATGAACAACCATCTACATTAAGCTTAACAGCTCCTTCCAAAGGACGAAGCCATTTGCATGGTTCTGCACACGGTTCACAACCTGGTAAATAGAAATCTGTAAGCTACGAAGCAATTCTTCATCCCTCCGAAATAGAGATCTAGCATCTTTGAGTTTAAGAGCAACCCAACTCAACCAGTGTTTAATCGAACATCACACAAAGACAACAGATTTGTTCGGTCCTCCATCCTAGCTTTAACTCTTCACCACCACAATCTCCAAGTAATTAAAGTTGGCAATAAACCAATTAACTGACCTTTTTGAGATGAACTATTTGCACATTCCACTCGCTCCCTCCATGAGCGACCATTCATTCTCAGCAAACCAATGTGAACTAAGCATAAAGACCAAACCTGTTCCACAAATTCTCCTTGAGCAAGCACATGGTTAAGGTCCTCAAAACCTCCATTCAAGCAACAATTACACTTTGATACTAAAGGGATCCCTACTTGATGAACTCGTTCATCAACTAACACGCAATGGTGCATAGCCTTCCACATTGTAACTAAAATTTATTTTGTCCAAGGAAAATCTGGAAGACGAGTACAAATACACTCCTAAGCACTCCTAGCAGAAAATTTTCCATTAGGAGTTGGAACCCATATCAACACATTCGACCCTGTTTTTATATCACCCAACTTTTTAATCATTTCCAATGCTTTTTTAGTCATACTTTGTGTGCCCAACTGTATCCCTTCAATTATAGGCTTTTGAATCCCAGCTTTTTCCTCCAATTCATGCTCATTATTAGCTTCCCACCCCTTTTAAATTCAATCTTCTCTCCACCTAAATTTATGGCCTCCTATGTTTTCAACTGCATAATATCCTCCATGATTTCATCCCCTTCGCTAAGACCTATCCCGTTATCTTTGGGAATTTCCTTTGCCATCTCATCTAAAGAATCTGTTGATTGAGATTAGGTACCAGTACTCTGTTATCCTACATAATTGGTTCTTTCATTTTTTCATACATGTTGTGAAATTTCACGAGTGTACAAAATCGTACCAAGTAATATAATAATAAGAAAGATGTCGAATCCACGAGGACTATTTACCTATTAACTATTAAAATCGTTCTAATTCTAAGTTATTTGAAAATCAAGAAAAGTGGTAGATTTTGAATTAAAAAAACAGCAACAAATTAAATTAAATCAACAACTAAAGAATTGACCAAACACTTGAAAAGAACAAGATTTCACCCAAGAAGAAAACACTAAGGCATCCGACTCACCTAACCAATCCAATCCCAAATCCTAACCATACAATCAATCAATTATCATCCTATTTGATAGTGAAATATTCTAACTTATCTAAGACCCTCTTCTTGAGTAGAATTAGAATTACTCAACCTATTTTGTTCAATTCATGGCATACATCATACGACAATAAACTACATGCATCATCTCTCAAATTAACATGCACAACAAATCATTCAACTATTGGTCAAATAACTGAAGGCATTAAACTCAATGATTTATACTCAAAATGAATGATAAAATTATGATCACAATGAAATAAGATTCGCGATTGTCATGAAGAGGCTACATCATAGCGTTAGCAATAGAAATTAGTTCATAATCTAATCAAAACAAACCATAATAATTCTGAAATTCATAATAAGAATCATACAAAGAGAATATTAAAGAGTTAAGAAGGAAACTCTATGTAGATCAAGAACCTTTATCGTTGATGAACTCCAATTCTGTAGATTTTTGACCTCCTGCTTGAAGCGCCGTTTCGTCCTTGAAGATGTTCGTTTTCGGCCCTCCTTTAAACACAAAAGTTGTAGGTTTTTATCTCATATTTCCTTAGACACAGAGATTTCCCTTATTGGAGTTTTCTACAAGAAGTTATGCTCTAAATACTGAAGGGTATTTTAGAAATTCGGCAGTTTTGTGACTTTTGAATTGATGCGCCCTTTACGCCTTCTAGATATTCGTTTTTGGCCAAGGATTTAACACAAAAGTTCTAGGATTTTGTCTTGGATTTCTGTATTCACAAAAATTACTCTTATTGGAGTTTTCTAGAAAAAGTTATCTTCCAATTACCAAAGGGTACTTCAGGAATTTCGAGAACTGAATGTTTCCTATTCTCTTGATGACTCCTTCAATTTATTTATTCCTAAACAAAAATAAACAAAATAAATAAAAACTCTAATAAATAAGAAAGTTAAACACAAACTAGCATAAAATTAAGAATAAAAGTATGACAAAACTTATATAGAAATTAAGCATATCAAACACCTCCAAACTTAAGATTTGCTAGTCCTCGAGCAAAAAGTAAAGAGAAAAGAAAAAAAGAAAAATTAAACAAATAGAATAAGTTAATTTCTCACAATGATAACCCCACAGATTGCATAAAGAAATTGATTCAAGGAAAGTCTAAACATTTAACAAGTTTTTAGAGTAATTCAAGAGCATGCTTAGGCTACAAGAAAACCTTTGAGTGTGTGTGAGTAATCAATCCCAACTTGCTACTCTATTAACTCGGATCAATTTATGCAAACTCGATTGAATTATGATTGATCTCTATGAGAATGAGATTCTCAAACATCATATGCCTATTTTTCAAATCAACTCTCTCCTAATGTATTACAAACACACCACCAAAGATCGAAAGGTCTTAATAAAAGCTTGTAATGTTCGGCTTAAGGTGATGGAAAAAGAAAACATTTGGTATGGAATTCAAAGCAAGAAAATTCAACACAAGCTTCTTCAATGAAGAGAGAGACAAAGTTTTACATTTACTTCATAGAGCAACTTATGAGCAATTTATTCATCTCTTTTTTCCTTCTTTTTTTTTTCACAACCCCCAAACCTTTTTTTTTTTTTTTTTTTGTAATTCGGGTTGTATTACTTGTATTATTCTCTTTCATTTTTTTCTTATTTTTTAATTTTATTATTATTATTAATATTTTATGATAGAATAAAAAAACTTGCTCTTACTCTTTTAACTCTTTAACAAACTTTTTCTCTTCTCCAATGATTAAGCAAGTAACAAATTTTGTTGAAAATGTAGGATGATTGTTTATGGGTTAAAAGGTGTGGTAAATTTGGGTTAACGAAAGAAAAATAGCTAATGTGTTTAAGGCTCAAAGGGGTGACTAAAGATAGATAATTAGGGTAGGCTAGAAAAGCTCAAACGTTCCAAAGATGGCCTAGATTATTTCTCTAGTGGTGTGATGCCTAGGATTTCACCTCGAGAGATTATCAAATAGGTTCTAGAGTTCAGTGAGATCTTAGAAAATATCTAATTCACATAAATATACTCTATGCCAATAAAGCAACTTATTTCATGGTATTGTGCAAAAGTGTTCAAAGGAATTCAAATAACTCAAGCTAACACAAGAATTAAGCACAGACAAAACAAATTTAGCATTTTCCAAAAATCAAACTCAATTTCAATCAGGTATCATAGGCTTGTGGTCATCAACCCAAAAGAAAAAAAGCAAAAGGAAAACAAAATATTTTTGCGATTTTCAAAATTTTTCAATATTTTTTTTTCTTTTTTTTGTTTGTGAAAATAACTAGATACTCCCAAAATAATTGACACTTATCCCCAAACTTAAAGAACACATTGTCCCCAATATGAAGAATCAAAAGAGATGACAAATTGAAAGGATAAAAGTAAACTTCCCTGTAAATGTTGGATGAGTGCAATGCTAGATCTAGGGAACATTTGGGCATTGCGGTGCCGACTCTCAAGTGTGTGCACCTGGGTGTGTTTCAAAAGAATGCTGTGGAGTGGAGTTGCACTATTTGAAAAGTGAGAGCGTGAAAAAAATAAGAATAATTAGAAAAATAAATGAAAACAAAATAAAATTTGGGTTGCCTCCCAAAAAGTGCTTAGTTATAGTCTTTAGCTTGACATTTCCTTCTTTGAATCAACGATTAATCAAATCAATGAAAACTTTTTGCTTGTTGAAATGTCCTTTGAAGTAGGGCTTTAGACGTTGACCATTAACTTTAAATGTGCCTTTTGAGTCGTTAGAAACCTCAAAGGCACCATACGGAAAAACTCCTATTACCCTGAATGGTCTAATCATCAGGATCGTAATTGTGACACCCTTTTAATTTAATTAATATAATAGTTCTTTTATTTTAAATTATCGGATTTTAATTGGATTTTATTTCCTGTTGAATTTAAATTGCTGTTTAATTTATTTTAACTTGTCTTTGGATTTAAAATTTAATAGTTGGTTTTTACTAGTTATTTATTATATTTTAGCTTTACGATGTGTTTAAAATATTTTCTTGGTTTTATTGCTTTTAAACTTATTTTCGTTGGATCAGTTGTTGGACCCCAAAGGTGAGGATTGAACCTCATTTCTTTTCCCCATCTTTTTTTTTTCTCTTTTTCCTTTTTCCTTCTTCTCTTTTTCTTTCCTTTTTCTTTCTTTTTTTCCTTCTTCTTTCTTTCTCCCCCGAGCCCCCAACCCGTGTGACCCAAGCCCCCCTCTCCCCCGTCCGTTCCTTTAGCTCGCCCAACCGGCGCCACCTCCAGCCGCCGTGACCCACCTCCACCTCCGGCATGTCCCTCCCTCACCTCTACTGCACCGGTGGTGTGCTACGCCGGCCACCCAATCTCTCTCTTTTCTCCTCCAAACAAATAGGTCTTCTAGCCTTTTTCTCCTCTTTGAGCCACCATACACGGCCAAATTAGCCACCAAGCAGCACCAATGGATTTACCACATCAAAAGCTTCCTCCCCATGTCTTTCTTTTCCCCTAACTCTCTCTTTTTCTCCGATGGGTCTCCATAGCTAGAGTTTCGGTTTCACCACCGTATGCCACCGTACACGGCCACCCACGGTGTTTCACCACCACCATCTTGTTCCTCTCATCACCATGACCTTTCCCAAGAGATTTCATGGCCAACGGAGTTGTATATAGCCCTCACTCTCCTTCACTCTCCAAGGCCGAAATTAGCTTCAAGTGACCGATCTGCCGCCGTGCGCCTCCACCCAAGGACAAAGCTCACTTCCATTAGCTTCATAAACACCTCTAGGCAATTCCCTATCAATCCCGAGCTTTGGTTTGTCCCCGCTCAAAAGTGGGTATTTTACAACCCACGGCCACAATGCATTTGCACTGTTACGTTGCTTTCCGTTCACCGTTTGCTGTGCGCCGATCCTTCGAAAAATAATATATAGCGCTGTAAGTATTTTTCAAACTTCGTTTTAGATTTAAATGTATTATTGGCTTTACAATAATTTATTGTGATCTGGTTAGTTATTCCGAACAGAGACCGAGGAGTCGGGGGTCGGTTGGAATTGAGGAAGGAGTTGTTTGTTGGTTGTTATTGATGTTCGGAATGTGTTGGTTAATTGTGTGATTTTAATTGCACGATACGGTAACGCTGTCGTGTCGACTCCGTGATCCCTAGAGTGGCGGGGACTAGAGGATGGCCTGGCCAGATACGCGCTGGGCGCGAGTCTGGGCATCACTCGTGTAGTTGTCACACACGTAGTCGTTACCTGCGGTGTGGCACAGAGCTAGAGTGTGCGGATAATTCCTAGGGGAGATCATGGTGCATGCATAAGCGGATTGGTTTTATGGTTTTCGGATACGGGCCATTTTCTGGAAAAATGGCGAGGATGTGTTGAGACTTTGTGATCCATTTTCTGGAAAAATGGTGGTTTATTGATTTGGGCCATTATCTGGGATAATGGCGAGGACTGGTTTTAAAGGAAAGGTTTTGGGCCAAATGAGACTTTTGGCGTGCGTGGAAAAATATGGTTTTTGGGACTTGTGCATTGGGCATACTTCATGCATATTGTTTTGGTTGTAATATGTTTTTGTCTTACGTTGTTTGGATTTTACTTACCTACGGCACCATTTTTGGTACCGTAGATTTTTGATGCAGATCTAGAGGAGGAGGAGGTTGAGCCCGAGGAGGCGGCTCCGCCGGAGGAGTAGCTTGGATGGCTTTTATATAATATATTTGTCGATGTTTTATTTAGTATGTATTTGGATTAGAGATGATGTTGAATATGTAATGTTTTATTTACGCTTGTTTTAAACTGGTTTGTAGTTAAACAAAAATTTTGGTACTTAGTTATATGGCTTATCTATCTGCTGCGTGTTTTTATTTATACNTGCATAAAGAAATTGATTCAAGGAAAGTCTAAACATTTAACAAGTTTTTAGAGTAATTCAAGAGCATGCTTAGGCTACAAGAAAACCTTTGAGTGTGTGTGAGTAATCAATCCCAACTTGCTACTCTATTAACTCGGATCAATTTATGCAAACTCGATTGAATTATGATTGATCTCTATGAGAATGAGATTCTCGAACATCATATGCCTATTTTTCAAATCAACTCTCTCCTAATGTATTACAAACACACCACCAAAGATCGAAAGGTCTTAATAAAAGCTTGTAATGTTCGGCTTAAGGTGATGGAAAAAGAAAACATTTGGTATGGAATTCAAAGCAAGAAAATTCAACACAAGCTTCTTCAATGAAGAGAGAGACAAAGTTTTACATTTACTTCATAGAGCAACTTATGAGCAATTTATTCATCTCTTTTTTCTTCTTTTTTTTTTCACAACCCCCAAACCTTTTTTTTTTTTTTTTTTGTAATTCGGGTTGTATTACTTGTATTATTCTCTTTCATTTTTTTCTTATTTTTTATTTTATTATTATTATTATATTTTATGATAGAATAAAAAAACTTGCTCTTACTCTTTTAACTCTTTAACAAACTTTTTCTCTTCTCCAATGATTAAGCAAGTAACAAATTTTGTTGAAAATGTAGGATGATTGTTTATGGGTTAAAAGGTGTGGTAAATTTGGGTTAACGAAAGAAAAATAGCTAATGTGTTTAAGGCTCAAAGGGGTGACTAGAGATAGATAATTAGGGTAGGCTAGAAAAGCTCAAACGTTCCAAAGATGGCCTAGATTATTTCTCTAGTGGTGTGATGCCTAGGATTTCACCTCGAGAGATTATCAAATAGGTTCTAGAGTTCAGTGAGATCTTAGAAAATATCTAATTCACATAAATATACTCTATGCCAATAAAGCAACTTATTTCATGGTATTGTGCAAAAGTGTTCAAAGGAATTCAAATAACTCAAGCTAACACAAGAATTAAGCACAGACAAAACAAATTTAGCATTTTCCAAAAATCAAACTCAATTTCAATCAGGTATCATAGGCTTGTGGTCATCAACCCAAAAGAAAAAAAGCAAAAGGAAAACAAAATATTTTTGCGATTTTCAAAATTTTTCAATATTTTTTTTTCTTTTTTTTGTTTGTGAAAATAACTAGATACTCCCAAAATAATTGACACTTATCCCCAAACTTAAAGAACACATTGTCCCCAATATGAAGAATCAAAAGAGATGACAAATTGAAAGGATAAAAGTAAACTTCCCTGTAAATGTTGGATGAGTGCAATGCTAGATCTAGGGAACATTTGGGCATTGCGGTGCCGACTCTCAAGTGTGTGCACCTGGGTGTGTTTCAAAAGAATGCTGTGGAGTGGAGTTGCACTATTTGAAAAGTGAGAGCGTGAAAAAAATAAGAATAATTAGAAAAATAAATGAAAACAAAATAAAATTTGGGTTGCCTCCCAAAAAGTGCTTAGTTATAGTCTTTAGCTTGACATTTCCTTCTTTGAATCAACGATTAATCAAATCAATGAAAACTTTTTGCTTGTTGAAATGTCCTTTGAAGTAGGGCTTTAGACGTTGACCATTAACTTTAAATGTGCCTTTTGAGTCGTTAGAAACCTCAAAGGCACCATACGGAAAAACTCCTATTACCCTGAATGGTCTAATCATCAGGATCGTAATTGTGACACCCCATTTTTACGTGTATTTTCACTGAAGGAATATTTTAATTTAATTAATATAATAGTTCTTTTATTTTAAATTATCGGATTTTAATTGGATTTTATTTCTGTTGAATTTAAATTGCTGTTTAATTTATTTTAACTTGTCTTTGGATTTAAAATTTAATAGTTGGTTTTTACTAGTTATTTATTATATTTTAGCTTTACGATGTGTTTAAAATATTTTCTTGGTTTTATTGCTTTTAAACTTATTTTCGTTGGATCAGTTGTTGGACCCCAAGGTGAGGATTGAACCTCATTTCTTTTCCCCATCTTTTTCTTTTCTCTTTTTCCTTTTTCCTTCTTCTCTTTTTCTTTCCTTTTTCTTTCTTTTTTTCCTTCTTCTTTCTTTCTCCCCCGAGCCCCCAGCCCGTGTGACCCAAGCCCCCCTCTCCCCCGTCCGTTCCTTTAGCCGCCCAACCGGCGCCACCTCCAGCCGCCGTGACCCACCTCCACCTCCGGCATGTCCCTCCCTCACCGGCGAGCTCTACTGCACCGGTGGTGTGCTACGCCGGCCACCCAATCTCTCTCTTTTCTCCTCCAAACAAATAGGTCTTCTAGCCTTTTTCTCCTCTTTGAGCCACCATACACGGCCAAATTAGCCACCAAGCACACCAATGGATTCACCACATCAAAAGCTTCCTCCCCATGTCTTTCTTTTCCCCTAACTCTCTCTTTTTCTCCGATGGGTCTCCATAGCTAGAGTTTCGGTTTCACCACCGTACGCCCCGTACACGGCCACCCATGGTGTTTCACCACCACCATCTTGTTCCTCTCATCACCATGACCTTTCCCAAGAAATTTCATGGCCAACGGAGTTGTATATAGCCCTCACTCTCCTTCACTCTCCAAGGCCGAAATTAGCTTCAAGTGACCGATCTGCCGCCGTGCGCCTCCACCCAAGGACAAAGCTCACTTCCATTAGCTTCATAAACACCTCTAGGCCATTCCCTATCAATCCCGAGCTTTGGTTTGTCCCCGCTCAAAAGTGGGTATTTTACAACCCATGGCCACAATGCATTTACACTGTTACGTTGCTTTTCATTCACCGTTTGCTGTGCGCCGATCCTTCGAAAAATAATATATAGCGCTGTAAGTATTTTTCAAACTTCGTTTTAGATTTAAATGTATTATTGGCTTTACAATAATTTATTGTGATCTGGTTGGTTATTCCGGACAGAGACCGAGGAGTCGGGGGTCGGTTGGAATTGAGGAAGGAGTTGTTTGTTGGTTGTTATTGATGTTCGGGATGTGTTGGTTAATTGTGTGATTTTAATTGCTCGATACGGTAACGCTGTCGTGTCGACTCCGTGATCCCTAGAGTGGCGGGGACTAGAGGATGGCCTGGCCAGGTACGCACTGGGCGCGAGTCTGGGTATCACTCGTGTAGTTGTCACACACGTAGTCGTTACCTGCGGTGTGGCACAGAGCCAGAGTGTGCGGATAATTCTTAGGGGAGATCATGGTGCATGCATAAGCGGATTGGTTTTATGGTTTTCGGATACGGGCCATTTTCTGGAAAAATGGCAAGGATGTGTTGAGGTTTTGTGATCCATTTTCTGGAAAAATGGTGGTTTATTGATTTGGGCCATTATCTGGGATAATGGCGAGGACTGGTTCTAAAGGAAAGGTTTTGGGCCAAATGAGACTTTTGGCGTGCGTGGAAAAATATGATTTTTGGGACTTGTGCATTGGGCATACTTCATGCATATTGTTTTGGTTGTAATATGTTTTTGTCTTACGTTGTTTGGATTGTACTTACCTACGGCACCATTTTTGGTACTGTAGATTTTTGATGCAGATCTAGAGGAGGAGGAGGTTGAGCCCGAGGAGGCGGCTGCGCCGGAGGAGTAGCTTGGATGGCTTTTATATAATATATTTGTCGATGTTTTATTTAGTATGTATTTGGATTAGAGATGATGTTGAATATGTAATGTTTTATTTACGCTTGTTTTAAACTGGTTTGTAGTTAAACAAAAATTTTGGTACTTAGTTATATGGCTTATCTATCCGCTGCGTGTTTTTATTTATACACATATTGCATGTACACACACTTTGGGCACTTGGCGATGGGATGTGTGACCGTGTTGTCATCATCCCGACGTCTCGATTTCCACGTGGCCGTACGTGGGAGTTGGGGGCTTTATAGTAATTTTCCAGGGAAAAGGCAAAGTCTGGAATTATAGAGTAGAACTCTTTGGCCAACTTCAAATTTTCTCTTGAGAATGTGTCTATCATGCCATCTCTTGGTTCTCTCCTTGTATATGCGAGCATTCTCATAGGATGCATGTCGAAATTCATCCATCTCGTTAAGTTGTAATATCCTCTTCTCACATGCTACCTCCATGTCAAAATTAAGAGTCTTGATAGCCCACTAGGCTCCATCGGTAAGTGACATGCCTTCCCAAAAACTAGATGATAGGGGGACATACCAATTGGAGTTTTGAAGACTATCCAGTATGCCCATAGTGCATCGTCTAACTTTTTGGACCAATCTTTCCTTGAGTTGCTCACGGTTTTCTCCAATATTCGTTTCAGCTCTTAGTTGGAAATTTCTACTTGTCCACTAATTTGAGGATGGTATGGTGTGGCAACCTTGTGTGTAACACCATATTTGCTCAAGAGTGCCTCAAAATGCCGGTTGTAAAAATGTTTTCCCCCATCACTAATTATTGCTCTTGGAGTTCCAACCGAGTGAATATCTGTTTTCTCAAAAACTTCATCACAACTTTAGAATCATTTGTAGGGAGGGCCACGACCTCTACCCATTTGGAAACATAATCCACACTACTAAAATGTATTGATTACAAAAAGGAGGGAATGGCCCCTTGAAATCTATGCCTCAAATATCAAATAGCTCAACCACAAGTATATTATTTAATGGCATTTCATTTTTGCAGGAAATATTACCACTCCATTGATAGTTATCACAAGAAGAAACAGAAGCATAAGTGTAACAACCCGCTAGAAATTCAATGGTAGAATTTCTATAGAATTGAGGAACCTCGTGAAAACTCCGTAAGTTTTCACGAATCGGCTAATCGCAAAGGTTTTAGTCTGTCAACATAATCAGTGTTATCACTCACTATGGTGGCAGAAATGCAATTTTAATTGTTTGAGTTAGTTAGAAGTGTCAGATTATATTATAGTTTACACCACTAGACTCAATAGAATATTTAGGATTTTATGGCCCAATAATCTATTTTCATAATTTCGGACGAAACGACTGTTCGAAACTGTGAATTTATTTATAGAGGCACTTTGGAGTTGAGTTTTGGTAAACAGTTTTCACTGTAAGTTAATATGAATATTTAGGATTTTTCAGTACTAAGTTTATTGTGCGTTTTTTTTGGAGTGAATAGTAACCTCGATAAGCGTACCAAGTGCAGTATTTTCAAAATCACAGTGTGGAATGTCCAAATTAGGTTAGAGAAGTTTTATCTGGACACTTGGAAAGATCTTAACCACACATAATGTGACACCCCATTTTTACGTGTATTTTCACTAAAGGAATATTTTAATTTAATTAATATAATAGTTCCTTTATTTTAAATTATCGGATTTTAATTGGATTTTAATTGTTGTTGAATTTAAATTGCTCTTTAATTTATTTTAAATTTTCTTTGGATTTAAAATTAAATAGTTTGTTTTTACTAGTTATTTATTATATTTTAGCTTTACGTTGTGTTTAAAATATTTTCTTAGTTTTATTGCTTTTAAACTTATTTTCGTTGGATTAGTTGTTGGACTCCAGAGGTGAGGATTGGACCTCATTTATTTTCCTCCATCTTTTCTTTTCTATTTTCCCTTTTCTTTTTTCTCTTTTCTTTCTTTTTCCCTTTCTTTTTCTCTCCCTTCCCCCATGGTTTCCCCCTCCCTCGTGCGAATTCTCTCCCTCTCCATACCCATTTCGCCCGTTTTCTCTCTCCACCTTGTGCCGCCGCTGGCCGGCGACATGGCCCACACCACCATCACCAAAATCTTCCCCTCCCTCCGGTGAACTACCCCACCAAGTTTTATCCCCAACCGTGCCACCGTTTAGCCAGAAAAAGCCTATCAAGCCGCGGCGTCAAAGTGCTCCAGCGCCGCCGTCGCTCCACCTCCGGCCACCACCTTTTCACCACTTCATCACCGGCTCCTTGCCGTCCTAACCCACCCATTTCCGGCCCCGATCCGTCGTTGGAGCAGCTCCCACGAGCTAAACTCCGATTTGGGCGTTTAAGCCTTCCACCGCCATTTCCGCCGCACCCACGGCCAAACTCCAGATCTCTTAGCTTCATAAACACCTCTAGGCCATTCTCTAACAATCCCGAGCTTTGGTTTGTCCCCGTTCAAAAGTGGGTATTTTACAACCCACGACCACAGTGAAATTTCACTGTTACGTTGCTTTTCCTTCACCGTTTGTTGAGCGCCGATCCTTCGAAAAATAATATATAGCGCTATAAGTATTTTCCAAACTTCTTTTTAGATTTAAATATATTATTGCATTTACAATAATTATTTGTGATCTGATTGGTTATTTAGGACTGAGTCCGAGGAGTCGGGGGTCGGTTGGAATTAAGGAAGGAGTTGTTTGTTTGGTTGTTATTGATGTTTGGAATATGTTGGTGAGTTTGTATAATTTTATTTGCATTGCATTGTGCACTCATATGCATGTGTTAAATCTTGAAAATTGGGTTTTCGAGCGAGATATGGTTTTATTGGTAAAAGTGAACGTTTGGATTGATTGGTTTGATTCAGAGGCACGTGTAGGGATGGTGGTAGAGTCCCGCCTGCGATTCCCGCCTACGGTGCACGCGGCGTGGGGATGGTGGTAAGCAGGGATGGTGGTAGAGTCCTGCCTGTGATTCCCGCCTACGGTGCACACGTAGGGATGGTGGTGAGCAGGGATGGTAGTAGAGTCCCGCCTGCGATTCCCGCCTATAGTGCTCTGATGGTTTGGTTAATGGGCCATTTTCTGGGAAAACGGCGAGACTGGTTTTTGGGCCAAATGGGATTTTGGCGTGTGTGGAAAAATTTGTTGTTTTTGGGACATGTGCATTGGGCATACTTCATGCATATTGTTTTGGTTGTAATATGTTTTTATCTTACGTCGTTTGGATTATTACTTACCTGCTGCACCATTTTTGGTATCGTAGATTTTGGTGCAGATGTAGATGACGAGGAGGCTAAGCCCGAGGAGACGACTCCGCCGGAGGAGTAATTTGGAGCGCTTTTATATATTACATTCGTCGTTGTTTTTATTAGTATGTATTTGGATTTCAGATGTTGAACATGTAATATTTTATTTACGCTTGTTTTAAACTGGTTTGTAGTTAAACAAAAAATTATGGTACTTAGTTATATGACTTTATTAATCCGCTGCGTGTTTTTATTTGTACACATATTGCTTATGCACACACTTTTGGCACTTGGCGATGGGATGTGTGACCGTGTTGTCATCATCCCGACGTCTCGATTTCCACGTGGCCGTACGTGGGAGTTGGGGGCATCACAGGTGGTGTCAGAGCGGTTCGGCTCTGGGTAAAACCATATGTCCCATAGGTGGAGTACCAGAAAGTTTTAAAAGCTTGAGTTTAAATTATTTTATTTATTTAAGTTGAATTGTTTTTCTTTAACTTGATTCTATTTTATTTGATTTGAATTTATTTTATTTAATTCCATTTGATTTGGTTTGGTTTGATTTGATTTTATTTGAATTGCAAGTATGTTGTTTTATTTGTTTTATTTATTTTGTTTTAAGTTGTTTTGTTTTGTTTTGTCCGGAGTTAAAAAGTGGGGTTGAGGATTATGCTATGGCAGGAGGACGGAACTATCGAGAGTGTCGTTGGTAGGAATAAATACTTAGTATAGTATGGTTGAATTTTATAGAGGTGGATTACTTTTATAATATTGTGGCTAGAAGGGAACGACTTGGGTAAGGCGATCACTTGGGAGTAGGAATGTAAGTTGCAACTAACGAAGGGGAGTTAGCTTTAAGTCGCTTAAGATAATTGAGGTCTTAGGTTTTGTAGAATTTATGTAAAGAGGCTATAGAATAGGAGAGTGTAGGTTCAACGAACTTTAAGGATTGGTTTAAGAGAATTTTATCTAAGGTTTGAGGCCTTATAGATTTTAGGAAATAAGATTTTGGTAATTAAGGTGTTAGGTTCGACAAGCTTTGGGGGAAATAATTAAATTTCAAGTTTTAAATTTCGCTGATTCGGATAAGCAATTTGGTGGCAATTGGGGTTTTAAAATTTACAAGTTTTTAAGATGAATGTTTTGGATTAAAGCCATCGATCTTGAGGATTTCAGAAAGCGATTTATTATCCGTTAATGTTTTAGATTTTAAAATCTTTGGGAGCCGATTGTTCTATTATGGGGTGTAAGCTCATTGATCTTAGAAATTCTAGAAATTATTCTTATTTGATTTAAGGTTTTAGAATTGTAGAGTTGAAGGACCAATTTATAATAAGAGTTGAGTTCTTAGTTTCACAGACTTGGTGCGCGAGCTTGTTATATTCTGAAGATTGATTAGGCTGTAACCACAAAAATGGGGTTGATCATGGTTGAATGATAAATATAGGAAATTTTTAAGGAGAATATTTATTTGGGGAATGAAGGTATTAATTTAGTTTGTGTAATTATCTGAGGATTAAAGATTTGTATCGTATTCGGGAAAATAAATGTTATAGTTCGAAGTTTTAGTGGTAGGTTTTATGATTGATCTATATCGAGTTTAAGGATAATAAATGGTGCGGGTTTTTGGGAAATAAATTTTGTTTATTTCGAGGATATAGGTACGGATGTTGGAAATGGAAGTGGATTCGATGTGATGGTATTAAATTCATGAGATCTTAACTTGAGTTCTTAGTGAGTTGATTGGAGTGTACAGTTGAAGCGGGTTACCAATTGGAGTGATGGTTGGCATTAATTGTTGAGATTATCTTCAAGAATTAATTGTGACTTGAGGTCACATAGGAATTTAAATTTTGAGACTATACTTTCCTTTGGAGTTTGAGTGTCCAGTTGGGAGAATTATAAACATTTTCATTTAACTTGAAAAAAGATTGTTGGGTCGTCATGTATGGTGGATAATAAAATCTTGAAAGTGGAAGCTTAGGGATCAACTGTGATTAGCCTAACCAGATAAGTGAGGTAAGAAGCAGTAGGACTCAGGAGTTTAGTGCAATAGTTTTGGTGGATTGGAGTTTTGAATAGCATGGCCTATCTTGAGATTTAATTTTGTATGCAGTTGAAGGAAATAGTCGTGCTAATATTAGGGTTATGAGAATAGAAGTAGATAAGCGAGTTTACAAGAAGGGTTCATTAAGGTTATGGTGAATTTAATCGTTGTTCGTAGTGAATTTAGTCATCTCTAAATTAGACGATATTCAGAATTTAGGTGGTGATCTTGAAAGTGTAAGTTGTTGGGTAGGGGCTATAGGAGCTTTATTAGTTGGTCGGGACGGATTCGAGCCTTATGTTCTTTATCTTAAATGAGATTGGCGTATTTTGAGATAATGTTACTTGTTTTTAATTTGGAAGGTTGCAATTGATTGATATCGTCTTCTTTGTTGATGATCATGGGTGTCGTTGCGGAATTTTGATTTAATTAAGGTAGCTAGAGATAATTGAGGAATAGGAGTGATAGTTCATGATTTTGGGAGACTTTATTTTCTATCAAAATGTGGTAAAGGATTTTCTTGCTTCAAGGTGTTAGAGTTAGCTTGTACTCAAGGATGTTAATTTATGAGGATATAGTCTTTTTGCTTTTTGGCGAGTTATCAGAGTGCGCACGGAAGCGTGATATTTTGGAGATAATTAGGTGTGCTGATTTTGAGTAATTAGTGATGACTTAAAATTTCGAGAAGGTGCTTGTAATTGGAGAGTAATATTTTGGTTGGGCAAATTATGTTTATTCATGGTTTATTTTGGAAGTGACTATTAGGTTACCAAGATATAGTATACAATGAAAGTTTCGATGATATAGCATGAAGGTTGATTGAGGTTAATACAATTCATTCTAAGAAGTAATAATTTTTAGAATTTTCTTGGGTGTGGTTTTGAAGTTCTTGACGATATGGTGATTCCGGTTTACGTGGTTGCTTTAGGAGTTCTAGACGTGATGCGTCACTGGGAGACTAGTACAAATATGATGGAATTGCTTTAGGAGTATAATTGGAGAGAGCTTTAATCATACTTGTGTGGAAATGGCTGATGGTATGATTTTCTCAAGTATAATCTAAGTTGCGTACTGTATCCTGCTTGGCGCTGATATTGATCTCACAAATTTCGAGGACGAAATTTATTTTAAGGGGGGGAGAATGTGACATCCCGTTTTTACGTGTATTTTCACTGAAGGAATATTTTAATTTAATTAATATAATAGTTCCTTTATTTTAAATTATCGGATTTTAATTGGATTTTAATTGTTGTTGAATTTAAATTGCAGTTTAATTTATTTTAACTTGTCTTTGGATTTAAAATTAAATAGTTTGTTTTTACTAGTTATTTATTATATTTTAGCTTTACGTTGTGCTTAAAATATTTTCTTAGTTTTATTGGTTTTAAACTTATTTTCGTTGTATCAGTTGTTGGACTCCAGAGGTGAGGATTGGACCTCATTTCTTTTCCTCCATCTTTTCTTTTCTCTTTTCCCTTTACTTTTTTTCTCTTTTCTTTCTTTTTCCCTGTCTTTTTCTCTCCCTTCCCCCGTGGTTTCCCCCTCCTCCATGCGAATTCTCTCTCTCTATACCCATTTCGCCCGTTTTCTCTCTCCACCCGGTGCCGCCGCTCGCCGGCGACGTGGCCCACACCACCACCACCAAAATCTTCCCCTCCCTCCAGTGAACTACCCCACCAAGTTTCATCCCCAACCGTGCCGCCGTTTAGCCGGAAGCCCATCAAGCCGCGGCGTCAAAGTGCTCCAGCGCCGCCGTCGCTCCACCTCCAGCCACCACCTTTTCACCACTTCATCATCGGCTCCTTGCCGTCCTAACCCACCCATTTTCATCCTTGATCCGTCGCCGGAGCAGCTCCCACGAGCTAAACTCCGATTTGGGCGTTTAAGCCTTCCACTGCCATTTCCGCCACCACCCACGGCCAAACTCCACTTCCCTTAGCTTCATAAACACCTCTAGGTCATTCCCTATCAATCCCGAGCTTCGGTTTGTCCCCGTTCAAAAGTGGGTATTTTACAACCCATGGCCACAGTGAAATTTCACTGTTACGTTGCTTTTCCTTCAACGTTTACTGCGCGCCAATCCTTCGAAAAATAATATATAGCGTTGTAAGTATTTTCTAAACTTCGTTTTAGATTTAAATATATTATTGCATTTACAATAATTATTTGTGATCTGGTTGGTTATTCCGGACTGAGTCCGAGGAGTCGGGGGTCGGTTGGAATTGAGGAAGGAGTTGTTTGTCTGGTTGTTATTGATGTTTGGAATATGTTGGTGAATTTGTATAATTTTATTTACATTACATTGTGCACTCATATGCATATGTTAAATCTTGAAAAGTGGGTTTTCGAGCGAGATATGGTTTTATTGGTAAACGTGAACGTTTGGATTGATTGGTTTGATTCAGAGGCACGTGTAGGGATGGTGGTGAGCAGGAATGGTGGTAGAGTCCCGCCTGCGATTCTCGCCTATGGTGCACGCGGCGTAGGGATGGTGGTAGAATCTCGCCTGTGATTCCCGCCTACGGTGCACGCATAGGGATGGTGGTGAGTAGGGATGGTGGTAGAGTCCCGCCTGCGATTCCCGCCTACAGTGCTCTGATGGTTTGGTTAATGGGCCATTTTCTGGGAAAACGGCGAGACTGGTTTTTGGGCCATTATCTGGGATAATGGCGAGGATATGTTTAAGGAAAATGTTTTTGGGCCAAATGGGATTTTGTCGTGTGTGGAAAAATATGTTGTTTTTGGGACATGTGCATACTTCATGCATATTGTTTTGGTTGTAATATGTTTTTATCTTACGTCGTTTGGATTATTACTTATCTGCGGCACCATTTTTGGTACTGTAGATTTTGGTGCAGATGTAGATGACGAGGAGGCTGAGCCCGAGGAGACGGCTCCGCCAGAGGAGTAATTTAGAGTGCTTTTATATATTACATTCGTCGTTGTTCTTATTAGTATGTATTTGGATTTGAGATGTTGAACATGTAATATTTTATTTACGCTTATTTTAAACTGGTTTGTATTTAAACAAAAAATTCTGGTACTTAGTTTATTAATCCGCTGCGTGTTTTTATTTGTACACATTTTGCTTGTGCACACACTTTTGGCACTTGGCGATGGGATGTGTGACCATGTTGTCATCGTCCCGACGTCTCGATTTCCACATGGCCGTACGTGGGAGTTGCGGGTGTCACACATAATGAATCGTATTAGATATTTGGCATAAAGAGGAACTATTAGATGGATTTGTGAAGGAAATCAAGGTGTAAGATCATGCCACCTAAGCAAAACCTTTTTCATCTGATCAACCAAATTGAGTCAAATCAAAGAGGGTTTCAACCCTAGTGAAACCCTAAATGGTTGGAATCCAATTGAAACCCCAAAAACTTGGTTGAAACCGAAACTCTAAACAGTTTTCCCAAACCCTAAAATTGGCCTTTAAACCCTTTTTGATCCAATTTCTAACATTGTGTTTAATCAATTGATTAAATCACTTCCACATGCTATTAATTTCTCAAATTCTTGTTATGACATCTTTATCCATCCTTTTAAACCTTGGAAATTTGATTGGGCCAAGAAAAATTGGAGTTGGGCTTGATAGCATCTCAAACCCTAACCAAACCTCCTTTAAACCCCAAATTGAAGCCTACTTGGTTGGGGCCCACCAAGGCCCACGAATTTGGCCACCTTGGCAAGGCTTCTTGGAGAAGTTTCCTTTCCCACATGGCAGACTATTCACTGCCTTTGGCTGCACCCAATAGTGCCTTGATGAGATGGAGAAACCCACCCCATCAACCTCCATAACTCACAGCTGCTGCAGGCTGTCCTTTTCCCTCTCTATTCTCCACTTTATGTCACATATCTACCCCCAATCAATAGTCATTCAGGTCCATATCTTCCCCCTACAGAATTCTTGAGTCATGCAAGTCACACTTACTTCCCTTTCATCACTTCTTCACCCCGTTCTTAAAGAGAAACCCAAAAGAGCTCTCTAGGGCAGATTTCTGGGTCTTCTTGCGTGGAGCTTTTCGACCCTTTGTAAGTATTTTTACATGATGAATCCTTCATAAAATTTGTTACTCTTTGAGTCTAGTTTCCTTATAAATATTATTTGTATCATTCTATGGTCATTGTATTGGTCAAAAGTATTTTTAACCATGGAAAGGTCATTCTGGGCGTGAATCTGGAGAGTATGTTATATTTTGGAGTTTTTGACCAAGCTAATGGACATATCTTGGTCCGAAAATTTTATGGAGTGTTTTTAGCATGTGTTTAAGAGTGTTCATTAAGGTTTTGTTGCATGACTAAACCTTTTGATGATAGATTTGCTTAGATCTAGAAACATGAAAACTGGAAGTGGCAAAACAGCTTTTATTTGGAGAAAGTTTGAATATTTCGAGGTTTGATCTTACTCTAAAGGCTTTGATATTTTTATATGATGATCCTAAGTCTCTTATTTTTATGTTAGGATGTTAGTTTGAAGATATTTAGCATTAGTTTCAATGATATGATTTTTCTATGCAAGAGGATTCCGGTTAGGCCTAAGATTTGATGTGTTTGGGTTAGATCTATGTTTTATTGATTTTTAGCCATGTGATTTCAAGTTTGATGGTTGGATCCTATTTAAGACACATTACTAAACCATGTGATGCTTTATTTTGAAGATCTCACATTGTTAAGCCATTGATCAAGAGATTTATCAAAACTAGTTGTGTAAAAAGTTTCTGTTTTTGGACTAAGTGTAAAACCAAAAACTCCAAGTGTTATTTTGTGATTTTGGTGACTTTAGTTTGATGATTTAAAGCGTGGTTGATGTTAGGATGATGTTATGAATATGTTAGAAGTAAGATTTGATTTTTGGAATTCTTGGAGATGTTTTGATTTAGGGTCAAAGCTTGTGATTAAGTGTTTGGATCTTTTTACAAAAAGTTTGGTGTTGATTATTAGCTTTTCTAAATGGATGTTTTAAGTATGGTTTTAAACTTAGGATAGAAAGATCCTTGTTGCAAAAATTTGGGTTAAGCGTGAGTTTTGAAGTTGGAAGGAATTGCAACAAAAATTAGAGAAATGGCCTATGGAGGTTTTGGCCATAGTGTGTTTTCCTTAGTTGTGATTTGTTTTAAATTTTTTTGAGTTGATATTTGAGTTTAGGACAAAATTTACATGAGGAATGTAAATTTTGGAAACTTTTAGAGTTAAGATGTGAAATCCTTAAGTTAGGGGTAAAATAGTTATTTTCCTACATGTGGAGGGTAAAATGGTAATTTTATCCTAAGTTCGCTTGTTTCATGTTTCTAATTGTTAGTAATTAAATGTCTAACTTTTAGAATACATTCTTACAGTTCCTCGCATTTCGCGCTTTATTCTCGTAGAATGCGACGATCAAGGTAAGTTATCTTCTAACTTACTATCAGTTTATTATGTATGTATGATGGGTAAGGGAACTACGATTTATGTATGTATGTTATGATATATGCCATGCCATGCCACGTCATTACATGTTTATCTGTTATGCATGATTTATTATGTCATAAATATTTATCTGTTACACAATCTATTCTATCACGTATTGTTATATGCTATAAGTATGCCATGTTAAATATGAGTTACGTTACGTGTATGTCATATCATGTAATATTCACCATTGCAAGTATATCATGTTAAGTAAAGAAGTCAAATCAAGTTTTTGTTAAGTCAAGTTTCAGATCACGTTTATGTCAAGTTATTCATGTCAATCACGACCCTAAGTGCTAGTATGGGGTAATATCCTAGTGGAACTCTTTTGTTCACGCTGGAGTGTCTAAATAGGTGAGAAATTTCCTAGGTTGACGAAGTACAGTCAACAGGTTGCGAATGGGTCTTAATTAGCTAGTCACCGGAGTGCGTTAGGCACTAACGCTGATGGTACCGTATTTTATTTTTACGGGTGTTCACAGCAAGTGTGGCACAAACAATTCATGGGACCACAACAACTGTGGAGCATACATCACGTGAGACACAGCAATTGTGACACGTAGAATACGTGGGGCCACAAAAACTGTGGAATACGTATTAACGCACTCACAGCTGGTGTAGATACCTGTGTTGTGATGCGGTAATCAGCAGGGAGACAAGGCTCAAGGGGACCCTGTAGCACCCATATAGTCACGTTATTAATCAAGTCAATTGAATAAGATTCCAAGTTCATGTTAAGAAGTTAAGAAAAAGCAATCATGGTGACCCCATGAGATAAGAATAAGTTTCAGATCAAGTCCATGTTAAGACAAGTTTCAGATCAAGTTCATGTTATGTTATGTTATGCTCATGTACAAGTTATGTTCATGTTCACATTAAGTTTCAAGTTCATGTTCATATCATGTTATGTTCATGTTTATGATATGTTCAAGCTCACGTTCATGTTCATGTTATGTTCATGTTCATGTTACGTTCATGTTCATGTTATGTTTCAAGTTCATGTTTCTGTCATGTTATGTTCACGTACATGTTATTTTCAAGTTCACGTTCACATTATGTCTCAAGTTCACGTTTATGTCATGTTATGCTCATGTTTATGTTAAGTTCAAGTTCATATTTATGTTATGCATGTTCACGTTCATGCTATATTTCAAGTCCATGTTATGTTTCAAGTTTCACGTTCATGTTATGTTGCTAGTCCATGTTATGTTTTAAGCTCAAGTTCATGTCATGTTAAGTCAAGTTCAATTCACATTTAAATTCAAGTTATGTCATGCTATATGTCAAGTTATGCTATGCTTACTTACGACTTTAATTATGCATTCATGCTTTTACTGTCATGCATGCATCTTTAACCTGTGTGGGAGTTTCTTGTTAACTTACTGAGATTTGTAATCAAATCTCACCGTGGTAGTCCCAACTACCATTCCTCCCGAATGGTAGGCAATATGTCAGGATCAGAGTAGGGAGCGGACTTTGGTAGACTGAAGGAGGTTGACTAGACGCCGCAGACACGACGCGGAGCTTACAGCTTCCATAGTTAGTTTTTGGATAGTATTCTGGCCTCGTTAGTCGAGTTACACGAGTTACTCGACGAACTTCCTCAATAGTCTATTTTGGTAATGTAAATATGAAGTTTGGTCTCCCATGTTTTGTAGGTTACTGTCTCCTAAGATTAGTACTAAAATCGTGGATGTTTATTTTTTTAAGTATGCTTGGTTATGATTTAACTATTTGGGATATTATAAGTTTGGTGCATAGTATTGCTCAAGAAAGAAAGAAAAATTATCCACTGCGAATATTGTATAATGCTAGATGCATGTTAGGAACATTGCATCTTATATGTCATGAAAGGGGGCAGGTAACCATATGTTGCATGTCCCAACGCTTCAGATGTCCATTCAATCCTAAGCGGAATTTGGGGGGCGTCACAATAAGTATCTTTAAAAATTGTGGGCCAATAGAAACCTGATTGGAGCACTTTAGCTACCGTTTTGTTCACTCCATGGTGCCCATCAACCTCTAATGAATGGCAATGTCTTAGGATCGACTCTATCTCTTCCTCAGGTATACATCTCCTAATCACTTGATCACTACAATGCTTATAGAGGAAAGGTTCCTCCCAATAGTAGTGCTTGACCTCCGAAAAGAATTTCTTCCTTTGTTGGTATGTAAAATCCAGATTGATGACATGCTCATACCGAAGAACTTGTGTTAGAGATACAACAAAGAATTGGTCATCCGGAAATACCTCATTTATTGGAGAAAGTGGGGCTCCCTCTTCGGTTGTGTGCTCAAGTCTAGAGAGATGATCGGCTACTTGATTCTCGGTTTCCTTTTTGTCTTTGATCTCCAAATCAAATTCTTGTAGGAATAAAATCCACCTAATTAAGTAACCTTGGTTTAGCTTCCTTTTTAGCTAACAAGTATTTAAGAGCAGAATGATCAGTGTAAACAATTACTTTTGACCCAATTACGCTTCCTATTGCATGTTTCTGAATACCAATGCTTTAACAGCCATAACACTACACGGCTTAAATGTAAGAATTTCCAAGATTTGAAGACAAGATATTGAGCCCCAACAATTTAGTGGGTCGTTAGAGAATGGATCCAGCAAGATTGCTGCTAAAATGTTAGGAGATCTAGAATAGGTGATGGTAACTAGGATGGGTGTAATGCAAATATGTACTATTAACATTATTTTTTGGGTCGGGTGGTAGGCGCCAATGAGAATAGTACTATCTCATTTATGAAGTGTTGATCGTTTTCTTTTCTAGTTTTGGTGGGGATTCTTTAAGACTTTATGGATTGTATCATGGTTTGCCATTTATTGTATAGTACTATATTCTTGTGTGCCAAGTTGGAGAAGGAAATCATCTGTCTGAAGCTGAATAAAGGAAACCTATTTATTGGTAAATGGATTTCTGGGCATTATGTTCCAAACGAAGGCAAGTATGTTTTAACTAAATAATCCCTTTGTTTATTTCCAGGGCTACTTTCATGTGTGGGAGGGAACCCAACTTTAGCTTTCTGAGGAGGAGAAGCAAGAACGTTGTAAATTCAAGTGGGAAGAGTTCTTGGTCATGGTTCTTCATGCAATTTCACGCTTGAAGTAATCTTTCTGGGTAGACTTTATAATAATTATGATCAGGCCATGGTTTTTACTTGGATCTTTATTTGCTTTCTTTCAAATAATTCAAAACATAAGAGAAGGCTTGGAACAGGGTCTCAGAGGAGGTCCAAGTCCCCAATGGAGAACAGTAGTAGAAGATGCCAAGCAAGATCATATATATATAGAGTCTTTCAGCTTTAGAAGATGTGGACAATGACACATCTGCCTCTTGGAAAACTATGAAGAGAGACTAGGTCGATATTCTGGTTTGGACGACGAAGTTGTAGCTGATACTACCTCCATTTTTTGTGTATGACGGCCTTGTATAATGTAATAATGCTATATTTCACAAGTTCCTCTTAAGAAAATCCTTGTGACTTCTACACAATAAATAGTTCAATACTAGATGTACAGTAGTTATTTTTCACCATCTGCATTGAAGCTTAAACTACTTCCAAGCTCATGTACTGAAATCTTTTAACACCTTTTTTTCCCTTTATTTTTCTTTTTTTTTTAATAAAATGTACTGAAATCTTTAATTGTAAAATAGTTTGAGCTTTGACTTTTCCAGTTTGCTGATTATAAACTACTACTTTTCTGGTTCACTAATCAAATCTCGATCGTTTTATCTCATCTCTAACTAATAAATTTATGAAAAACATGATGTCATTAGGTCCTCTCTGACTTGGTTTAGAAACTCATATATCCAAATTAAGGTGTTAGGTCTGTGACTCTTTTGGATATATATATATATATATATATAGGCTTGCAGAATTTTGTCAAGTTTTTGTTTTTATATAACCAGAGAGCGAAACTCCGTAGTTTATTCAAGAAGAACCCCTTTATGGTAGGAGGAAACCGTTACAACGATCACTGGCTAAAGCCATCAACATCATTTCAAGCAAAAACCAAACAAGGCCGTCCCAAACAGATCCCCTACCCAGTACAAGAAGAGAAAGAAGTCCCTAAGACACTAGCCATAACGGATATACACAATACCCATCTTATCTATTTTTAAAAGGCCTCGAAGCTTCCAAGTTAGGAATTCGTAAACGTTCCAAGAAGTCGTGCATCCCTCTGAAGCCAGCCTTGCCAACATATCTGCTGCTGCATTTTTTTCTCTAAATACATGGGATATGCGAATACTCATACCAGCCATAATCGTTTTCAACTCCTCCCAGAAATCTTCAATGTACCAGAGGCCAAGCACTGATTTTCTCAACCAGTTTACGACAATAGCAGAGTCAAGTTCGAGGTCAATAAGAGACAAGTCCATACCTTTGGCTATTTTTAATCCATGGAAAGGAGCTATTTCCATGTCCCAGAAAAATTGAAAAGGCTGTCACCAGATTTCCTTTTGAGTCTTGAATCACTCCTCCTGCACCCGCTGCTCCTGGGTTGCCTCTACTACTGCCCACCGAGTTTATTTTATATCTCCCTGCCGGTGGGGGATACTATCGAACAATCTGCATCTTCTTTCGGTTGCCAGCTTGAGAAGGAATACCCAGTTCTTTAAGAATCATTTCATCTCTACGGGTGGCTATATTTCCGGCCTTTAGTTTTTCACCCATCTTTGCCACCCAGTATTTTATACTTCTCCACATCGTTTTCGCAGATTCTTCTACCCCATCCATTCGTGCCTTACATCTCCTCGTCCACAATCTCCAAGTAATAATAGAAGGTAGTAAGCCCATCAAATTTCCCATTTTGGACATTTTTTTGCTTTATTAAACCTGCCTCCGATGATTTCTCGTCATGACCCTCCTTCTCTCATCGACATGCCCATCTGTGAAGCACATTTTCTCCATATAAGTCTCGCAAACTCCCCTTCCGCAAGGACATGACTCAGATCTTCATAAGCACCGTGTACACAGCAATTGCATCTTGAAACAATAGGGAGCCCAACCTTTTTGATTTGATCATCCACACTCAAGGCATTGTTCAGACCCTTCCACATAGAGACTGCCATGAATTTAGGAAGGCAAGGATGCCATACCCATTCAGCCCACAAAACTCTAGGCATTCTCAACCGAACCACTTCCCAAGCACTCTTAGTAGAGAATTTTCCATCTGGGCTAGGCAGCCAAATGAGAACATCTGCTCCACGTTTACTGCCCCTCAATGACCTCCTGATCACCTCCAACCAATCAGGTCCAACCAGCCGACCAATACGGTCAAAATCCCAACTATCCTCAACCAAAAGCTCTTTCAATTTTAAATTAGAGTTACTTACCGGATTGTAGTGTTCAGAGAGAGGGCCTTCCTCCAACCATTTGTCATGCCAAAGAAAAGACTTTTCCCGATTTTATTTTCCATTTTGTGTGTTTGAGAATATCCGGGATACAACCTATAACCATCCTCCAAAAACTTGTCCCTTTGGAAGGATTGACTGGAGATATAGGAGAGTTCTTCATATATTTGGTTCTGAAATATTGTGACCATAAGGAGTCTTCCGTCACGAGCTTTCAAGCGAATTTCATATGGACAGACTTTAGAATATTTTCTAAGTTACGCAGCCCAATTCCACCTTCTTTTTGAGGTTGACAAACCGCCTCCCATGCCCTCCAATGTTTTTTCGGTTTCCCTTCATGAAGACCCCAAAAAAAATTACTAAACAGGTTGTTCAGTTTAGTTGTGACTGATTTTGGAACCTGCAATATAGAGAAAAGATGTATGGGCATACTTCCAAGAACATGTTTCAAGAGTAGAACCCTCGCCCCTGTGGATAACAAATTTGCCTTCCAACCTCCAATTCTATCTCTAATCTTGGACAAAATCTCATCAAAATGCATGGCCTTAAGCTTCCCAGAGAGGATCGGCACCCCCAAATATTTTAAAGGCAACATTCCTTTAGAAAATCCCATTATCCAGAGACATACTCTGCATCTTGCAGGATTGAATTGCTTTGAGAACAAGATTGATGATTTCTCTTTACTAATGGATTGACCAGACCATCTCTCGTATGTTTCTAATGTTTCCGAGATGCACTTCAGTGTTACCTTACTTCCATTTGCAAGTATGACAATGTCATCTGCATATAAAGGGTGGGAAATTAGGGGAGTGCCACGAGAGTGATAAAACGGGCTAATATTACCTTGGTCGATATTCCGCTTCAACAATCTAGACAATATTTCTTCCACAACTATAAAAAGATATGGAGAACGCGGGTCTCCCTGTCTCAAACTTTGTCTTGCCTTAAAGAAGCCCTTAGAAACCCCATTCATAATAACTAAGAACCAAGAAGAGGAGATACAGTTTCTGATCAAATGGCAGACCATATTTGAAAAGCCATAAGCCTTCAAGACATGGATTAAGAATTCCCATTCAATACTATCATTGGCCTTGGCCATATCTATTTTAAGAATGACATTACCTCCCCGGATAGGCTTGTGTAAATTATGTGCCAACTCCTGTGTTAGGCTAATATTATAAAAAATGCTCTACCCTGGAATGAAGGCTCCTTGTTCCCGTGAGATCAACCTGGGCAGTAATGGGGAAATTCGGCGCACCAAGATTTTGCTTCAAATTTTGTAGAAAACCGAGCACAAACTTATCGGGCGGAATTTATCGAAGCTCTTGGGATTGTCAATCTTTGGAATAAGCACAATAAAAGTAGCCGAAAACACTCTTGGTAGGGGAGATCCTCGGAAAAAATCATGAACTGCCTCCACGACATCTGCTAAGATAATATCCCAACAACATTTATAAAAACTATCTCCAAAGCCATCAGGACATGGGCTACTATATGAGGGAATGGAGAAAATTGCTTCTTTGATTTCTTGGATCGAATGGAGCTCACTGAGTTTTTGGTTATCGGCATCATTGATGGCCTGCAAAGAGAAACTAGAAAGATCCGACAATGAGTTAGAAAACTTGGACATTGTAAATTCTGAAAAATAGTCTAACGCCCCATTGTGCACCTCCTCTGGACTCTTCAAGAACCGCCCATCATTCAGTTTCATCTCCCTCACTACTCTATATTGCTTGGAAAGTAGAGGCTTAAAGAAAGAAGCATTAGCCTCACCAGACTAGAGCCATTGTTGTTTGGCTTGTTGACGAAGCCGAATATCCTTCCTATTCATCTAGGTATCCTATTCCACTTTTGTAACTAAGAGATCTAGTTCCGACTCCTCAGTAAAGTCATTTTGCAGTTTTTCTTCCTCAAGTCTTTTGATATTTTCAGTCGTAATCCCAAAGACTTTTTTATTCCATTCTTTAAATCTTTGTTTAACACCTTTAATTTCCCCGCTAGGTTGAGCATGCCTACACCTCCCCTCTGTGAGCCCCATGAGTCCATAACACACTTCCGGAAGTCCGAGTGGGTTTCTCACATCCACTGGTATTTGAAGGTTGGGATGCCATATTTGGTATTATCCTGCTCCATCCACACAACCATAGGGGAGTGGTCTGACGATGCCAACGGTAAATATTTCATGGAAGCTTCTGAGCAATGAAGTAAAAAGGATGAATTGATCATCACTCTATCCAAGCGAACCCAGCTACTTGAAAGACCTTGTTGCCCATTACACCAAGAAAACATATTACCTTCATAATTCATATCCACCAATCCAGAGTCCTCAATCAGAGAATTAAATTCTACCATAGCCATAGCCGATCTTGGCCTTCCACCTCTACATTCTCCATCAACTCGAATTATATTGAAATCCCCAAGAACCATCCACGGAACATTTCCAAGGTTAATACTACGAAGGTTATCCCATAAATCTCTTCTTTCTAGTTGTCGGCACTTAGCATAAATAAAGGAAATAATAAACTGACAATTGTTTTCCTCTAGACTGACCGTCAAGGATTGGGCTAAATAGTTCAACACTTTAACCTTGACTCTAGCTACCCATAGTAACCAAATCTTGCCTCCACTATCCTTATTAGAGACACTGTTCTCCATATGAAGCTTAGCCTGTAACCGACTCAGGTGACTAACATTCAAAAATGGTTCCGCCAATGCAATTGTCTTCGGTTTATACAAACGAACTAACTTTACCAACCTTCTCTTTGAGGTTCCAAGACCCCTAAGGTTCCAAAATAATATGGGCTCAATCATAGGTTCATACGGGAAGGCTTGCTCTTAGCCCTTTTGGAGTTTCGTCGTATACCTTTCCCCTCCTTGCCTGAATGACTTCTTAGGCCTTCATTATTGGACAAGTATTCTGTGTCTTTTTGAAGATGACCCACCTCCAATTCCTCTTCACCGTCTAAAGTAGAGATCCTAACCAAACATGGCCCATCAGCTAGATCCTTGTGAGCCAATGGGGAATTCGGTGCAGCAGGAATATCCCACGTCACAGCCTCCCCCCCCCCCCCCACTATCTTCAATCCTTACCAATTCATCAAACGCCAACTCCCCACCCTGTCTATTGTCCTAAACTAACTGCGTTCCCAACACCTGTTCTTCCGCCACTTCTTCAATCAAAATTAGCGACTCTTTGTTTAACAAAGTATCGTCTAAGGTCTCAATCTCTAACACTTCTTTTGGTTGTGGTCCCTCGTCATCATTAGTGCCTCTGTTCTCTACTCTCATCATTTTTGGATTTTCTAGCTCCCCTACTAAGCATTCATCTCCAAATTCATGGTCCACCTTTCCTTCCATATTATTGGGAACCCATTTTTTTAACACCTTGCTTCCTTCTGGTTTTTTTCGATCCCCATTCCTTAATCCCTCAGCCTTCCATTTACAAGTTTTTAAGTTATGCCCCTGTAGATGACAAGCAGAGCAAAATGCAGGTAGATTCTCGTACACTACTTCCTGGTACTTGGACGAGGATTGCCTAGGATCTCCAATCCAGAATCCAGGGATTGGGTCTACCACCGCATCCATCTCCACATAGACCCTTGCTCCATCAGTTCTTGTAGCACATCTCATTGCGTTGGCCCTGCGAATATATTTCCCAAACGGTAACACCAAGCTTTGTAGGAAGGATTCATGGCATAGATTCGGTGGCAGCCCAGGCAGGTTCACCCAAACTGGAACCATTGAAGGCTTCACCTCCTCTGAAAAATCAGGATCCCATGTAAAAATTCTATAATGCTTTCTGTCAATATCACAGTTCTCTCTAGAGAAAGCCTTGATGAAATCCCCTTTATTTGAGAACCGAAGGAAAACATTTCGGGGTCGTCTCATACTCGACATAATCAGCTATTTATCCAGACTCCATCGATTTTTAATAAACGCACGAACCTCATCTAGCGATGGCCTTTGATGGAGAAACTTCATCACTAACGAAAATAGAAAGCATTGAGCAGATTTTTCAATCTCGTCTCTCGTGAAAATCACACATGAAGCGCCATCTATGATCTTTGGTGCTCAAATCGGAACATCTACTTCAGGCAGGGGAGTTGGAGAATGAGAGACCATTTCCGCGAAGGAGCGTAGCTTCCCAGATGCCAGCGAGCCCGATGGGGGCCCAGCAGCAGCCATGGGATGAGGAACCTCCAGAAGCCCTAGCAGACCAAGAAAACCGCCATTTCCACATCAGCTTTCTTGATAACAAGCGATTGAGATATTTACATCTGCAGAATTTTGTCAATTATTACTACTATTTTATCTGAAATGTTTGATATGATATCACAATCAAAGATTTATTTATCCACTAATTTACCTACAAAGCAAGTTAATCCATGGCTATTACCTGAGATTGCTGGAGTTTCAATGATAATTTTTATAATGTCTTGTCAAATATGATATGATCAGATGAATGTTATGTTCTTAACCGAATATTAGGTTGTCTTCTAAAGTAAGGAACAGGGAAAAATCTGCCTCATTATATTATTACTCTAGCAGATTTTGGGGTTACATGTTTGCAAAAGTAGATTTCAAGATATAGTTCCTGTGGTCTTAACAGCAAACTTTGTCTGAAACTCTTTTTTCCATAAACGACAAGCATTATCATCATTAATAAGTTAAAAGGTTGGATCAAATGAAAAATAATTTAACACCTTGAAATTTCATATTCTAATGTGTCGAGAATTCATACATGTACAAATCTTTTACAATTATAATGGTAATGCAAAATTTGAACATTTATTTTTTAAAAGTTAACTCTATATCATCATTTTTATTTTTATAAGTTTTTGAGTCATTTGAAGTGTAAATTGACTCGGATTGTATGGATTTGCAAGTATTTTATTTATTTTTTGAAACAAAAGGAACTTCGTATTCATTCATTGATAACCTCTTCATTACATTGCTTTTCCTGTTTTATACAATCAGAAATGCAAACTGGAACATCTTCCATCCATATTAATTCTGTATCCAATTGAAGTGCTTTCTTAGCTAGCCTGTGTGCTACTTCATTTGATTCTCTGTGTACAAACTGCACCTTCCACCCTTGCTGTACCTGGAGCATCTTTTTAACATCCTGGATTACACTGCCATATAAAGGATAATCAGATCTCTCTTCATTAACAGCCTTCACAATTAGGTGAGCATCACCCTAAAAAATTACCCTGCCAAAGCCAAGATCTCTACATAACTCCATAGCTCTCCACAATGCTAAACAATCTGCAGTTGCTGGACTTAGAATGTTATTTTTCTGGCCACAGCATATAGTTAGGGCTTCCCCCTTCTCATCCCTTACAGCAATCTCAAACCCACCTTTTTTCTGTTTTTTATCGAATCCTGCATCCCAGTTTGCCTTCACATTACCTCTTAGAGGTTTTATCCATTTTTTTTGCCTCATGCTTTCCCTTTCTTGATTATTCTGCTTTACCACATTTTGAGCCATCTGAAATTGTCTAAGCTATTCCCCTGCTTCAGTTCTGAGCTGACTTGGGGAGACAAAATTATTTTCAAAAACTAGCTGGTTCCTTCTGTACCAGATGCTTCTCATGATCATTGCCACCTCCTCCATTTCCTCCTTAGTAAGAGCCAGTGACAAATTTCCAATCAACTCCATAAGACTAGATTCAGATGTTCTCCATTTCTGCACTTTTGAGCATGATTCTGCACATACATCAGTAGATGCAGCACATTGCCACAACACATGGATAACCGATTCCTGTTGAACCTTGCAAACTGGACACAGATCACTTTCCACTATTTTTTTGGTTTTCAGGTTGTTTCTTGTAGCTAGAAAATTATTCCCTGCTCTCCATAGGAAGATCTTCACTTTCTCTGGAATGTTTAGTTCCCAAATCTTGCCCCACCTCTTATCAGAAGAAAACTCAGCAGAAGTCTCCCCTCTACTCCTCCTTCTCCTATCCATCTCCATGAAATAAGCACTCCTAACTGAAAATTGGCCCTTATTGGAAGGACCCCAAACCATCTTATCTTCACTCCCCAGTTTGCTCAATGGTAGACTAAGAATTTGTTCCACCTCACTCTCTACAAAAATTTCTCGGATTAGTTCCTCATTCCATATCTTCTCTTCTTTCACAATAAGCTCTTCCACCCTTGCTTCCTTGTGCAATCTCGTTATTGGTGACTGAACTCGAAAGCTAGTTGGTACATTGAGCCATTTATCCTCCCAAATCTTGATTCTCTCTCCATTTCCTACTCTCCACCTCAATCCTTCTTTAATAAGCTCAGAGGCCTTCCATATGCTTTTCCAAATATATGAAGGACTGCTGCCCAGTTTGGCTTCCAAAAAGGAGGAGCCTTTAAAATATTTCTACTTGTAGATCTGAGTCACTAAGCTTGTGGGGTTTGAAAGGATTCTCCACCCTTGCTTGGCAAGCAAAGCCAAGTTAAAACACTCTATGTTTCTGAAGCCAATACCTCCATTTTGTTTCTGCTGCCCCAATCTATCCCAACTGCCCCAGTGCATCCCTTTTCCATTTTTCTGATTGCCCCATCAGAATTTAGCTAAAAGCCCATTTAATTCATTGCAGAGTTTTTTTGGGAACAAGAATACACTCATAGTATAAGTTGGAACTGCTTGTAACACAGCCTTGATGAGAATCTCTTTCCCTGCTGCAGAGAGGAAAGAATTTTTCCAGTTTGTCACCTTCCTCCAAACTCTCTCCTTTATGCCCCTAAACGTGTAGTATTTGGATCTACCTACAATTGAAGGCAGTCCCAAATATTTCTCATAAGATCCCACCATCACAGAACCTCCAGCATTTCTTATAAGAGATTGATCACTCATTTTAGTGTTGGAACTAAAGAAGAGTGCTGATTTTTCCTTGTTAAGAACCTGGCCAGAAGCTTTTTCATAGGTTTGTAACAGAGCCTGTATTCTCTTCCATTCCTCTATAGTTGCCTTGCCAAATAGCACACAATCATCAGCAAACAAGAGATGATTGATTCGACATCCTCCTCTGGCCACATTAACACCCCTTATTACCCCATGCACCTCAGAATAATTAAGAAGAGATGAAAGACCTTCAACACATAATAAGAAAAGATAAGGAGACAATGGGTCTCCTTGTCTTAATCCTCTTGATGGATAAAACCTTGGCCCTGGCTGACCATTAACCATAACAGAGTAAGAGACAGTTGTTACACACCTCATAATGATCTCAATCCATTTTGAACAAAAACCCAATTTCACCATAACAGCCTTTAAGAACACCCATTCTACTCGATCATAAGCTTTCGACATGTCTAACTTAATAGCCATGGTTCCCATTCTCCCCTTCTTCCTAGCTTTCATAGAATGCAAGAGTTCATATGCTATCATGATGTTGTCAGTTATCAACCTTCCCGGTATGAAAGCACTTTGATTTTGAGAAATGATAACATTCAGGAATTTCTTCATCCTATTTGCCACTACTTTGGCCTTGATTTTATAAGCCACATTACACAAACTAATGGGCCTGTATTCAATTACATAAGTAGGGCTCTTAACCTTAGGAATTAGAACTATAAAAGTATGATTAAGGGAAGGATCAAAAGAATTACCATTTAGCCAAGAGAACACTGCCTTACTGACTTCATCACCAACCACATGCCAGTGTTTTTGGTAGAAACAGGCACCAAATCCATCAGGTCCCGGGGATTTGAAGGGTGCCATTTGATTAATAGCCTTCTCAACCTCCATTCTAGTAAATTCCCTTGATAAGCCTTCATTCATATGGTTGGCGACCCGTGATTCCATATGAGCAATATAATAATCAATGTCTTCAGCACTTGGATTTGAAGAGGTAAAGACCTTCCCAAAATAGTAGTTAAAGGCTGACTCAATCTCTTCTTGATTTGACCAGCACCTATCATCTTCCCCCCTTACTTCCACTATTTTATTTTTTGCTTGTCTTTGAGTGGCACAGTAATGAAAAAATCTTGTGTTTCTATCCCCAAGCTGATACCAATTTTGCTTTGCTCGTTGCCTCCATTTCATATCTTTTTGTTCTAATAGCTTCTCCAACTCTTTCTGCAGACTCTTGATTTCTGATATATTGCCTCTACTTTCATTCATTTGTAGTAACCTCAGCTCATTTGTTCTGTCCTGAATTTCCTTCTCTGAGTCTGAAATCTTGATTCTGTTCCACTTCAGCAAAGTTACCTTACTGCTCTCAAGTTTTGATAGAAGATTGGATTCCCCCTCCTGATTCCATACTTTTTTTAAAACTTCATTACATTCCTCTTCTAAGGCCCAACTGGCTTCATATCTAAATACTCTTCTCCTCCTTATACCATTGTTTCTGGTCTGATACATACACCATAATAATGGTCTATGATCAGAACACCTTGCTACCAAAACCTCAACCCAGCTTTCCTGAAAGAAAGACTTCCATTTTGCATTGACTACAACTCTATCTAGTCTCTCTTTAGTGAAGGTTTCATCTGCATGCTTGTTGCTCCACGTAAACTTATCACCCCTCCACCCCAAGTCATACAAACCACCATCTTCCAAGGCCTCTCTAAAATCTGTCATTGGTTTTCCAGTCTTTGCCTTCCTCCCACTTTCTCATCTTGAGATACCACCTCATTAAAGTCACCAATTACTCCCCAGCCTATGTTTCTCTTAGGTTTAAGCAAAGTAAAAAATTTCCAAGAATCACTTCTCTTTCTACCATCTGGTTCTCCATAATAACCAATCAATAACCATTTTTCCTGCCCTTTGTCATCATAAATCCACAAGCTAATATGTCGATGTGAATAGTTTGCCACTTCAGCTGTGACATTTTGATCCCACCACATAATTAGGCCTCCCTTTTTTTCCACTGGTTCCACTACAAAGAAACCTTCACCTTTCAATCTTCTTTTTACTTTTTCTGCTTTTTTAGAATTCATCTTAGTTTCCATTAAGAAAACTAAATTGGGTTTCTTCTCCTTCACCAATTGGTAAAGGTCTTGAACTGTCTAAGGGTTCCCAAGCCCTTGACAGTTCCGACTAAGTGTTTTCATTAGTATAGGTGGGGCTGCTCTGCAGCCTCCACCTCTTGTAGAGATAAGTTGTCTTCCACCTCACCTTTCTGCCCCTCCTAATTTTTCCTCACTTTTTTCTCCCTTCCCTTTTTCTCATAATTACATTTTCTTTTTCTCTCCTATGGACCAGGGATTTTAACTAGCCCTTCATTGCCTATTCCCCTAGCTTTCCTTTTCCAAGATCCCCTTCCCCCATTATCAACCACCTCTACTGTAGGGACCTGAACTACAGATACCTCTCCTACAAGTTTTTGCCCATTATGTGTTTTATTAGCTATTACCTCGCCCTCCTAGACTAATACTTCAGTTAGCCCCTCCCCAACCTCCTGAACTACCCCTTCATTAATCTTATCCCCTTTCCTCATCACTTTAACAGCTGGTTCCTCCCTTTCTTCCCTCACTTCATGACCACATCCGTCACCAACATCTTATTCCTTCTACCCTCCCCTCTTTCCTTATCTTTATAAGTTTTCGATAACCCTATCCTTGACCCAACTCGAAGCCAGACTCCAAATTGATCTCCACTACCATCAGTTTTTTCCACACAAGACCCCTTTCTATGAATTATACATCCACACAAGAAACATAGATGAGGAAGTTTTTCATACCTTAGAGGTATCCAGTATTTGATACCCTTCACTGAGATGGTTATTCCCCTTGCTATTGGTTTAGACAGATCCATTACTAACAGGACCCTTAGAAAGCAGCCCCATCCGCTACCATCAACCTGTGTCTCCACCTCAATCACCTCCCTTATAGTGTTTCCAATCCTTTTTCCTTCACCTTTATTCATACCTACTAAAGGCATCTCAAGCAATTGAACCCACATCCTTTCCTTCGTGAAATCCATCCTCTGAGGTGGTATATCCCCATTCATTGGCATTAAGACAAACATATAATTGTCAAAAAGCCACGGCCTCCCATCCGTGACCCTCATTTTATCTGCCTCGTTAGCAAACTGTATAACAAACATATTGATCCCTACCTCTTGGAATCTTGCTTTCTGGCTTATCCTCCATACCCTCCCCATAGTATTTTCTACCACCGTGGCACTCACCCTCATTTCCATCCATATTTTTCCAACTATACTGCACTCTGCTTTGTGACGTAGCTCCTCTGGAACTTCTTCCCCACCACTATATCGCACGCTTCCTCCTCTGTTAGATGCAGCTTCCTCCATTGCTCCTCTATCTCGTTCATATCTCCACCTTAACCACCGTGAAAATTGGGAAGAATTCTCACCGGGAAAGTTTTTTCAGACTCTGTAACCGTTTCTCGCTTCTCACCACCCTGCTTCGTACCCACACTCCACCACCCACTACGCAATTCAGTTAGAATCTCGAGTGGACCCACACTCCACATCTTTTTCCTAGAGAGAAAAGGAGAGGAGACTCAGGCGGCTTTCCAATTGAATGGTTCTATTTGCGCGTATTAATTAAACAGATGCGGGTTTCTTTTTCAAACGAATATTTATTGGTAAGTATTATTTCTTATTATTTAATTGTCCACATTGAAATAATGCCCTGAATCTTTTTTTTCCTTCCTCTGATATAGCAATTAATAGATTTACTGAAAACGTGAATTCAATAGTGCCAAATATTTGCCGACATATGTTGTTCACAAGCAATGACAAGACCATTTCTATAAATAAGTTGAAAATGGTAAAACCAGGCTCGGGGCAAAACTCAACAAAGATAGAAACCCGATTCACTTTTTGCCTATTTTCTGCTATCAAGATGCCTGAAGTATTGTTATCGTACAAAACTGTGTTATGAAAAGAAAAAGTAGGCTTATTATAAACTCTAGAATTTGATAAATTATACAGGTATATGTGGCAAGTCTAGTAGGAGCCAATATCCAACAAAGTCATCAAAATCCAAGTCGATCTAATTGAATGGCAAGAAAATGTAACGTCCCTTCACAAGCTTTCTTTGCTGCTTTCCAAGCTTCGGCTTCAATGATCATGACCACCATCTTTACTAGCCTCACCATCCTCATCATTCTCCTCCTCCTCCTTAGTGGTGGTAGCTAATATATCTATCATTGCGTTGAAGGCTTCTTTCACTATTTGTTGGAGACTGAGGATGCAAGTATCCACACGAGTCTCAAGACTATCAAAGTGAGCATCGATGCGATCAAGATGAGTATATGTACCAAATACACGAGCATCCATTCTTTCAATGCGAGTATCCAGAAGATCCTTGATGTGATGTACAAGCATCCAGACTATCCAAGACCTATTTGATGTGATCAAACCGAGCATCGATGTGATCAAGCCTATCGAACAAAGTATCAATAGTCTGAAGACGAGCATCCATATTGCTCAAATTATCGAGGACCATCTGTATGTTTGGCTCATTAGAATCTTGTGCATAAGTGGATGATTTTGAGATAGATGGCCTGGAATGGGACGGATGCAAAGTGGGTGTAGAACGATTCTCAACATCCAATACATGAGGGTGCCAAATGTGTGCACGACTCAATTGAATGGTCTTACAACCAATCGAAGCCTTAAGAGGGATTCTAGGTTCATTGGAAAGAAAAGCAACTGACTAGTTCAAAGCAATATGGGTAACAAGACTTTGTACTTTGTTGGACTAATAAGCCTCAAGCATGACCCTACAAAGATGACTTCTCAAATCGATGGGAATGTCCTTGATCAGTGCATAAAGCAAAGTGGCTCTGTCAAGGCTGATATCACTCTGATGGGCTGTTGGGTAAAGGAGATCTCACGCTCAAATTATGTAGCTTCTTGGGTGCTCATAAATTAGGCCAAGATTTACTAGTTTGGCTTAACAATAAAGATGGTTGTTTCTCCACCAAAAGTGCATGGAAATGTATTTGTGCTACTGCACCTGCTGTGCCTTGGGCTAATTGGGTGTGGCATGAAGCTTTACCAAAAAAAAATTTCCATATTAATGTGGAAAGCTTTTCATAATAGTTTAAGTGTTGATGATAGATTGCGAAGAGTTGGTATTCCTATTACTTCCAAGTGTAATTGTTGTGCGCAAGGAAGATATGAGGATTTAAATCATGTTCTCACTCAAGATGGTTTTGCATCCGGGATTTGGAAGAGGTTTTCTTTTATCTTGGTTTAGACGTGCTTCTAGCAAGTCCCAGGTGGGTTGTATTTTGGGCCTTCTTCCTTCTATTATTATTTGGAAGTTGTGGCAACGCAGGTGTAAGGATAAGGAAAGGATGGAAGGTAAATGCATCTCGGTGGAAGAGATTTTGAGGTCTATTTGTGGGCAGATAGGGAAAGTGCAAAGTAGTTTGCCTAAATTTACAAAGATTGCCTTTGCCAATGAGAAAAGGCTCACGGATTTGAACATTTCAATTATTCCGATTAAATCTGCTCAGGCTAAATTAGTTTGGTAGGTGAAGCCAAGGCATGGAAGACTGAAATTAAATATTGATGGTTGTTTCCTCAGTAATTCGGGGAGTTCAGGCGCAGGAAGTGTAATTCGGGATTTGCATGGGGACATGGTGCTTTCCTTTTTGTGCTATCTTGGAGTGGCTTCTAATATTCTTGCTGAGATGAAGGCCTTGTTAATAGGGTTAAAATATTGCAATGCGTTGGGTCAACAACAGTGGACATTGAGTCTGATTCATTGGTATGTGTATCCTGAGTTTAGAAGAAGTGTTGTGGGGTTTGGTATTTAGAAGAGTTTTGGGAGGAGGTTATGAGATTGTTCAAAGGTAAGAATTTTGTTATTAATCATATTATCAAGAAGGAAATGCTCCGGCTAATTATTTAGCTAAAATGGGAGCTCAAGGTTTGACCTATGTTTGGAGATTTCTTTTGTATGTTCCAAAATGTCTTAAAGGATTGATTCGCACAGACAAATTGTCATTTCCTTATTTGAGAGGTCATTGAGTTGATGTTTATTGTTGGTCTCTTGTGTTTTTTTCAAGAATTTGTTTTGTTTTTGGTTGGGTTGGTCCTTTTTCGGCATGGTGCAGTTTGTTATAATCTTTTTTATGCTTGAATTGTAATCACGGTATTCTTCCGCCATAAGTGAGGGTTTCTTAATAAATATGGGAAGGGGTTGCTCCTGGACATGTAGCCCTAACTCTTTATAAAAATAAATAAATAAATAATGTTTAGGCATTAGACAATAGATCAAACACAGCCTTGATGGAGATTGATCATGATGTTGGTTCAAGGGATTGACCAACGGTACCAGCATATAATAATTACCACTAATGTGGTTGGAAGAAAATAGTTGCCATGCATGCTCTAGACTATAGGGATCAGTGGGGATGAGGATATTTTTTTGGATTAAATGGCTCATTAATCCATTATATATATATATATATCCACGATGTCAAATGTAGTTTTTTCCATAGTTTTTTTGTTTTTGTTTACAGATCATTTGTTTTGGATTGATCATACATGATCTTTTTCTGATGCTCATCATTAATTACAAACTTGGATTCGAGATCTTTATTCTAATTTCTGATCATAGTTTTTAGAATATAAAAATGTTTTCTTCCTAGCTAATACGCATACATATATGCTGCTACATGTACGTACCTGTACGTACTTCCCAAAATACATAGATGTAAAATTCTTTGGTAAGAGCAATCATACATGTGACTCTCCTAGGCAACGCATCGAGCATTTGGTGTGCATGCGCTGCCAAGCTTGGGCTTGAAACCGCCATGTTCCATGCAATGTTTTCCAAGTACACCAATTTTTCTAATTACCGATGCAACAACATAAAATGACCCCCGAAATTCAAATCGAGATTTCAAATCCTAATGAAAAACCGAAATTCATGCCCAACTCAATCAAACCCATCCAAAGTGAAACCAATCCCTAATGGAAGACAATGTGGAAAATATAATGTAAAAAGATTTGAAAAAGATATGTTTAACATGAGTGGACTTCTGATTTCGTTAGAGAAATCGCTCGACTAACGCACATAGAGGTGAGAAATGGAAGGAAAATCCTACAGAGGAAACTGGTTTTGGAGAATAGTTCAAATGGCTCGAGCGGCATGGGTTTGACTTGCCTATATGTTTGCTCAAGCGGTTTTAAAACTCTCGAGTGACCCACATCGAACGCCTCAGACAAAACGAGTGATAGTCAAGCAATTCATTGAGCGACTGCTCAATTTACTAGACGAGCTCCATTTTTTTCCCTAGCATCTACAATTATTAATTTTATCAAGTTTTTATAATTTTTAAAAATCTTTTCCGCTCTAGCATCTAGCACTCTCAATGGATTCTTCATCTTATCTTTTACAATATACCATGCATCTGCTTATCTATTTTTCTTTCATATCATTTAAATATTATATTTTTTAATATTTTTCCTCCAATGGAAAATCAACAAGAGGAGAGAGAAGCTAATTTAAAATGTTTACAATGATGAACAACACCTTCCATCTTTAGCGAGTTCCTGTAACAGAATGTAAAATGAAGGATGGAATATGTACAAGATCCCCACTGTAAGGCACCTTTAAGAGAATTTTTTTATATTTTTTTTAAAAAAATTCTATTATTATCACTCTCAATATATTATTCATCTTATCTTTTAAAATGCATCACCAAAATTCACTTTTTCTATTTTACATACTGACTTTTACAATATACATACATAAACTTATCTATTTTTTCTTCATATCATTTAAATATTATACTTTTTAATAGTTTTTATTTCATTTCAATATTTTCTCTAACTATTGATACTATATGCATATCTTTTAATATTTGCAATATCCCCCATGTACAATCTCATATTATTATGTTCTATTTTAAATTAAACTAAAATTGACATTGATTCAAAATATAACAAAAAATATATATAGAAAAAATTATGTCCTATTCCAAATTTCTTATAAAAAAAAACATAGAAAATTTTGAGAAACCCAGGGGTCGCTTTCAAAATTGAGGGTGAACTTTCATTGACCATGGCCAATGCCACACAGGGGTTGCAAAGATACAAGGAGAAAAATTAAGAGAGGGAAATAATTAAAATGTTTTACATGTATGAACAGTTGACTATAAATGTAGCGGAATTATTGTAGCTACTTGGAAAAGAAAGATGATTTATAACATCAGATCTTTATTTTGATAAAAAAAAATTTTATATTTTAAAGAAAATAGTATTTTAAAGCATCTTGGGAGTGCTAACTCAATACCATTCAATGCGTTTGTGAACAAATTAGCTCAACATTTAAACGCAGCTTCAATCTCTCGTTTACTCTATATTGTTCACTTATTTCACCCCACCACAGTGATTAGACACTGACAGCACAACCTGTGAGAAAGAAGACCATTTCTCCCGTGTTTGTCTAGCCCAGAAGTGTACGGCTCACTTCAGCACCAAGCTGCGTAGCAGCTGTTCACTGATTGACTTCAATGGTGCGCATCTTAGCCCTCATCCTAGTTCCTTAGAAACCATGTCGAAGAACAGTTGCAGGTCACGTGGGTGGCACCTGCATACCAATGGCTTGTCCTTGCTTTGGATAGGCTAATATACAAACTGTGCTTTTGGCCTCGACACCAGCCCACCAGTGAGTCCCCCAAGTTGTCTAACAGATGGTCTTCTCCCCTCTTTTCAATTCCAAAAGGTCACGTGGTTTTACAAAAGTCGAGAATCGATTGGAAATGCAATGTAACAACCCACTTATTTCTTTATCTATTGGTCACAAGACTCGATCAATGTGTCAAATCTTAACAGTGTATTTCTAAAGATATCATGTGATTTCTAGAACTAGTCCAGTATTTTAAAGCTCTCAAATATTTTAAATGTCATAGAAATATTTAAATGTGGTATTTCCAATGTTATTGAACCAAGCTTGATTTTAAGTAAGACAATTATAATATTTTTGAGAACTCCAAAAATATTAGAATTGTGGAAAATCATTTTTATCTAAATGATTTTAGTCTTTTAAAAATATTATGGGATTTAAATTATGTTGAAAACTCTAATTAATTTGATGGTTTTCTTCTCTTAAAAGATATTTAGCAAACTTCATCATTTAATTAATAATGAAAGATTATACTTTATAAGGTAAAGTTTAGTTTGAATAATATTTTATCTTAATTACACTCGGTGTTTTTTAACTTAAATTAGTGTTTTAATCCTCGTTGTCAAATCAGATTGAAGACTCCAATATGAAGGGTTGGGATTAAAACCCCAAGCCCTTAGCTTTTTCCCCCCATTTCCTCTCTTTCCCTCTCTCTCTGATCCTTCCTCTCCCTTCAGCACATCCCAACTCCTTGCACAGCCTTTCTCCCTGCACATCCAACTTCGTCGCAACCCAACTATATCACTGCCACCCATCAGCGTAGCTCACGTCAAAGAACTCCCCCACGCTAGCCTCCACCCTCATGGTGTCTCCCTTTCTCTCTTCATAGCATGCAGGAAACCCATGCAGGTTTCTCCTCCATGCACCACCCTATAGTGTCACCAACCACCACAATAGCTACCCCTTATGCCAGCCAACCCCTCATGGCCAGCTCCCTCCACAAGCACGGGATCTCTAGCCTCCAATGACAACCCTCAGCAACCTCCATGCCCAGTCAAGCTCTCCCTCCATTTCCCACAGTTGAAACCCACGGCCTCAACCCCTTTTTTGTTGTATGCCACCTTGTTCAGCCACTAACCACCACCTCGAAACCACCATGAACCTCCATTAGCCACCCCTAGCCCATCCCAATGCCGAAACAACTCCCAAATGCCCAAGTCAGCCCTCAAACACAGTGAACAACCACCCTCCACAATCACGTTAAACCCACCAAAGCCTAGATAGAAACCTTAGATCCGGCCTTCTGAGGTAGCGCCATTCCAAGGCCACGACGGTGACTACCACCACCCAAGCTAGTAGCTTCCGATGCCATTGGCCATACCAAGCAGTGAGCAACACACGGGTTAGCCTCAATGATGGTATAACCCTCTTTCCCTCTTATTATTTATGTGAAGTTGGTTGGTAGTGGAGTGTGCTATTAGTATTATGGAGTTCGTTGTGTAGTGAAGTGATGGGCATAGTTTTGTAGTGTGTTGTGTTGTGTTGTGGACCGTGCTGTGAAGTGTGGGTGTGAAGTATATGCTATAGTGGTGGTATGGCGTAGTGTGTTGTGAAAGGAGTACACGTCGTGTGTATTTTATGCTAAGTAGTCGTGATGCACTGAATGGGATGTCACGAAGGTTGGGATGATTGCGTAGTTGAGGAGGGTAGAGCATATTGTGTAGTGTCGAGAACTGTAGAATAGTGTCCCAGAGTAATTGTGATGTGACCATGTGGTCAAAGTGATGGATGTTACCATATAGCAGTGTTATTGCTATTGTATGTGTGAAGTGATGGAGTGGCATAACAGTGACATGACCAAGTGGGAAGTCATGCTCGTGATGAGTGAAGAGTTGGTGTAGAAGTGACATAGTGAGATGCCAAGTGACATGACAAGGTCACGATGTAGCTTTGGAGTAGTCTCGAGCTGCGCGACGTGACGGAGGTGTAGTTGGGAATGAGTCCTGTTATGGCAAGTGTTGGGATGAACTTGTAAAGGGCCGGGAAGTAAGGAAAGTCCTGTTGACCAGATTTGAGTAGAAGTTGGTATCGGAGTATGAACTTGTTTACACAAGCAAGCAATCAATGGATTATATGTTGATCTTAGGTGAGAAAAGGGAGCAGGGTACATGTGTAATCTGGTTAGGCACATGTGCCAAATGGATCTACCATATGTAATCGTTAATTTGTCTTAAGCAAGGATGGGAATGAGGATGAAGTGTGGGCTAGGATGCAGGAAGGAAGTGACGTGTGTATGGACTAGGATTGTGATGCATGACTTGATTGGTTCAAGTTATATATTGGAATGTGGTTAATACGAAGAGTACGATGAAAATCTTAGTGTCTCACCCTAAAGTGAATCATGAAAGTTCACTTTAAAGGATAAGACTTTGAAATAGAATGTTGCATTTGAAAAAGATGACCCAAGTGGGTCTTAGAAAGAGGAAACGTAATAAGGAATACATGGAAAACGGGATAGAAGGAGAGTGTGTCTAAGTGAAAAGTAGTCTGTGCTTCTAGTTAGTTGCAATGCACTAGATGAAGAATGACGTTGAGGTTGTTTATGCATGTAGGTTGCCATCTGACACACACATGAATGGATTGCATGAAATGAGTATAACATGGAGTCAAGGTAAATATAATGTTCATATGCTTCTAGAGTTTTCTAAAAAGATATGAAATGAAAATGAAATTCTTTTCCTTTATAAAGCTTAACGAAATGATAGGAACGATGTTTTACAAAAATATGCTAAGTATAATGTTTAAAGGTATATGTAGGTAACGACCCTTCTTGGCAGCCCCTTTTTATGCACCCTAAGTATCACTAAAAGAAATATGGGCTTTTCCCATTAATTTTTTTCCCAAGCTCTACATCTGTGGCAAATATTTAGCTTATGACATGAAAACTATTTGTGGGAAAAAAATATGTTTTTTTCCACGAGATCATGTCCACGAGCAAAATTTGGTGGAAAATACTTACCTAATGTCACAAATAGCATCTGTGGAAAAAGAAAATAACATTTTATTATGTAATCACATTGGACGATCAAAAATTCGTAAAAAAAATAAAAAACATTTTACCACGTAATCAAGTGGCCGCAAATAAGTATTTTTTGAGATTTTAAATCTCCACCCTTGGATCACTTAGATCCCTAATTCCCTCCCATATTTTCTCTCGTCTCTCCCCCTCCCTCCCAAAAATTGAAAACTCTCTCTCTCTCTCTCTCTCTCTCTCTCTCTCTCTCTCTCTCTCTCATTTGCCACCACAAGACGCCACTCATCCCTCTTGATTCTCTCAAATCTCTCTCCCTTCTATTCTCGTCTCTGTCTCTCTCTCTAGACTAGGACTCCACCGCCGCCATCTCCTCTGCATCCCTCTCTCCCTATCCCCTATGTCGATCAACCCACACTCACCCCCAATGCCTCCATCAAGCCGACAGCACCATCCCTCCCTCGCTGTGAATATTCCACCATGAGATGGTGAGATCCAACCAAGGCTCCCAATGCCAACAACCCAAGAATATTCCACTACACCACTAAGGGTAGGTTCCCTTTATTTGCCTTAGTTTTCTCTCTTGTTATGTGTACGCTTTTGAAGATTGAAGTGCCCTAAAGGTATTGTGGAGTAAATTTCCACAAGTCAAGGAACTGTTCTTTTATTATACTGCCTAGTTGGTTTTTAATGTAGTTCATTGTGATTATTCTGCTCATTCTATTGACCTCCTTTTCCTTAAAGCAAAATCTGATGATTGGTAATGACTGTATGTCTCATTTGCTTTCGTGAAAAGAGTTTTGCTTCAATCATGTTCTTTCTGTTAAATGTGAATTGGTCTATTTAACTTAATTAAATTAGAAACTGCTTTGATAATTAGCGTCAGGTCAATGCAGTTTTAACTTAATTTTGTTTCCATCATCTCATACTCATGAAATTCTTTATGAAAGAAAACATTTCATTGGTTCCTCATTTCTTAAATGTTTCTTCTTATTAAGTTTAGATCTAAATTACAAAAATTTCTTATTAAATTTATATCTAAATTATATGGTTTTTGTTTTCATTGACAATGTCCAGACACCAATTACCTCTTCATGGGGGAATATGTAGATCAAGGGTATTATTCTTTCGAAACAGTGACAATATGCAAAATTTGTACCAAGAAACTACATTTTCCCTTTTCTAGATGAAAGAAAACCACTTGAAATGACTTGAAGTATCAGTATCATAATGTTTGTTCTAGATTTTAGTTTTGTTTCTATGTTTGTCTTCAACATGACAAGTACAAAGCACCTACCGGCCATGATAAGCTTTTTTTTTTCTTAATAAGATGGGTACATTCTAGTTGTTGATTTTTGTTGTGCTCTATGGAATGCTATACATGCTCTGGATCACATTCTGTGTCTAGGAGGAATTACTCTTAGTGATAATCCTTCAGACTAGATTTAACCTTGTTTGTGCTAAAGACACAAAGAACGGGAACGTTTGGAGATGCTTGAAGGGCATACTTCGAAAGTGATGGACATTCTTAGTGAGGTTAACACTACCATAACCGAACCAAGGATGGCCTTGAATGCCACTACTCGAGACGATGAAGAAAATAAAAGAACCATGGATACAATGAGGAGAGAGACACACGAGACATAGAAAGATTGGAGAGAAGACTTGCTGAAGGCCAAGGGCAATGCCATGAGACTAATGGGCAAAGGCATGATGCTTTTGTCGATGGTGTAGAAACAAGTGTGACCGAATCTATGCATGAGCCACCTAGAGTTGAAATGAAAAGAGGAGGTCGTGTTGAGAATGACCATATGGTCGTGGAGAGATGGATCCATAATGAGGGGAATCGCACTAGAACTCCAAGCATGAGAAGAGAATACCAAGGGGTGAGGTATGAGTTCTAAGGCATGATGATAACCATGAGGCCGAGTATAAGCATGAGGAAGAGAGGCCTTTGGGCCATGACAACCGATTTGGGAGAAGACACCATGACCATGAGAGAGATATAAGACATCATGGTAGAAGAAATGGTGATGATTATTATGAAAATAGAAGAGGAAACTGGGCTTATGATCGGGGACCTAAGAGACCAAAGGTGGACTTCCCTAAGTTCAATGGGGGAGATCCATACCAGTGGCTTGACAAGGTAGATCATTATTTCCATACTTATGAGGTGCCAAGAAGTGAGAGAGTGCCTACGGTATGTTTCTATCTTGAGGGAAAAGCAAGTAAGTGGTGGAGATGGCTAAAAGACCAATATGCCAAGGAGAGACGAAGATTGGGATGAACTGCCTTTGAGAAGGAATTTCTCCTTCAATTTGGATCATCACCGACCATTGACCATGAACCATTAACCATCATGGTCAACTTGCCAAATTGAAGCAAGATAGCAAGGTAAAGGCATATGTCGAAAAGTTTCGGCAACTTCAAACACTTGTTAGAGGACCGCTATGACCCCATGTACCATAGGGCAGGTCTGTGCTGTATAGTAGTTGATCGAAAATTGAGGGTGTTCCAGTCTGTTTGGCTATCTCAGCATACTTATCTCCCAGTTCTCGTAGTTCTAAGTGCATCCATCGTCTTTCCTCATCCGCTGCCGCACTCGCTTGGTCACACCGTGACTCAACGTGCTCGTTGCCGCTAGGCTCGTCTTCCCCCACCAGCTCTTCATTGGTTTGCCGCAATGCAGTGTTTTCTCTGCACAATATTCCTACCTCCTTAGTAAGCTTCCTTCTCCTCTCCTCCATCTCCGCCAGACTTGCCTCCATCGCACTACTCCTATATTCCTCATCTCGTGCAGTTTGAGACCGTGTCGCTGCCGGTATGCGAACTACAAGCTATTAGGGAAAAGAAAGAGATCCCATAGATGGTGCCACTATTGATGTTGTGTTTCGCAGCCTGAGTAGTTCCCAGGGCCCATTTCGGAGAACCTACAAGACAAACAAAGAGTGGATTCAAGTTGAGCCCGTGAGTCCTCTGATGCCAAAGTCAGCTGAGAATTCTTGCATATCTGTAAACAAAAAGTATCCAAACCTTTTCTGTGAGAGGGGTTAGGATATTTATACCTGGCTTAGACGCTGTCTTCGAGGGGAAGCATGGGATTCCAAGTTGTGTCTAGGTCAAACCTATCCCATCCTTGATCTGGTAGTGTTATACCATACCATGATCAGTTGGTTTCAAGGGTACGCCATTGTGTGTGGGTATATTCTGTCATGCAATAAATGCAACATGTCCCTGGCTGTCCACGATTAAGTAGGTCATAAACGTGACGTGCCTTTGGCCGCCCATGTTTGGGCAAATCATAAATGCGATGTGCATCTAGCCGCTCACGCCTAGGGAGGTCTTAACTTTTGGCATGCCGCCCGTCTTCCTGCCCGATATGACCCCATTAGGCTCCAATTCTTGTAATGGCCTTGAGTGGGCTGGGCTTGTGATGGGCCTCTTAGCCGATCATGGCCAACAACCCAATGACCCCTTTCACAGGGCAGAGGGGTTGCTGAGACGAGCTCAAACCTTCTCTTTGTTTCTCCTAGTTCAGGGTTACTTGGAAGCTCTAGGCTGGGCCGTTGGGCCCATCCCCCTCACAGAAGGATTGAAAGAAGTTGATGAATTTGGTTTTGAAGGTCCGAAATGCAATGAAGTATGTGAATTCTTTCCTTATAAGACTTGATAAATTCAAGCTATATGCTGACAAGCAAAATGTATTGGGTGGTAGGCCACTTGCTCTTGATGTTCCAACCAGGTGAAACTCTACATATCTAATGTTGAGTGCAGCTTTCAAGTATCGTGTAGCATTTGGCCTGATGCAAAATGAAGTTGGTCAATTTGTACCACATCTCTTAGAGGTCGGAGAGGGGAACCAAAATCTAATGATTGGAAAACCATTGAAGCCTTTATACGGTTTTTAAAGATTTTCTTTGATGTCACGTTATGGATTTCAAGATCAACTTATGCAACGTCGAATTTGTTTATTAAAGAAGTTGCTATACTATATAGCCACCTGAATAAATTTTTAAAAGTATTGATAAGAAGTTTGGCAACCATGCCAGAGAGGATGCTATTGAAATATAACAAATATTAGAGTTATTTTGAGAAGGTAAACAAAATCTTGTTCATTGCAGCTATGCTTGACCCACGCTCCAAATTGGAAGTTTTGGAGTTTTGGTTTATTAACTTTCTTGGCCCCGAGCGAGCATCTGAGCTTGTTGCATGACTAAGGGGAATCATTGAGCAATTGTATGATTAATATTCAAGTAGAGGCCAATCAAGTGCTAGTGAGACGCAAAGCAACACTTATTATGATTATGATGATGATCTATACAATAGGTATCATCAATATCAAGCATCAAAATGTGTTGTAAAGTCCAAATCAGAATTGGCTCATTATTTCATTGGAGGCCCTGAAAGATTGACACCCAATTTTGATATTCTAATGTGGTGGAAGGTGAACTCAAGCAAATATTTGGTCCTTGCCAATATAGCACATATCTATAGTTGCTTCTGAATTAGCATTCAACGTTATGGGTCATTTGTTAGATTCATTTTGAAACTCCTTAGCCCCAAAAATAGTTGAAGCTCTTATTTGCACTCAAAGATGGTTAAAAGCTGCCTGTATTAATTATAACTTCTAAGACTTGATGGAAGAAGCCGAAAGCTATAAGCTGAAAATGGTAAGACTCATTTTAAAATATTATATATTTTCATGTGGTTTTTTTAATAATTATGTTTTTAATTTCTTCATGTAGAGATGAGTTTGAACAATGTTTTGAATATAGACAGTTGAAGAACACAAGGTATTGTAACTTCTTGGCTCCTTTTTAATTTTAATTACATAAGATTAAATTTGCATAACCAACCTGGTACAGAAAATTTTTCCTTTTCCCAACTCTGAGGAAGAGCTTCCATAACCAACCTAGTACAGAAACCCTTCAAAGTATTTAAGATCCATAAAACTACATCGACCAATTATCTCTCATATTTGTCATCACTTTCTCGACTTCTGCATTATGATGATTATTATTATTGCCCACAACATGTTTTCAGTAGGACCAACAGTACGGCGTTCAAGGACAGAAATACCAACAAAGGGGAATTAACCTTTCTATATCAAATTTTGCCATTCCTTCTAAGTATGGGAGTTATGGAATGGGCTACAGTAAAACATTAAACATAGGGTTGCAGATATTAAGAAAGATAGCAAAGAATTTTGTTTATGCAGATGCGGATCTTTACAGATTATAATTGATGTTTTTTTTTTCCTTCAGATATGCAGGTTGCTCGAAAGACCTTTTCTACACGAAAGGACTGCATGCATGCAGTGCGGTCTTCTTAAATGGGATTTGTGAAGAATTAGATGGGAAAGAGGCCAAGGAATTGGCCATGAAGGCATGGGCAATGGGCAGATTGGGTGTATTACAAATTTGCACATGTTTTGGAGTTATTAGCATATGTTGTCACGGCCTGATGTTTTGATAGAAGTGGGTGCAAACGTCTTGTGTAGAAGGATATTGGTTATGTATCCAACTTGTCCATAAGCATTAAGCAATATTAATTTTGAAGCCTAACCATTGGTAAAAGCTTTTTATCTTTTTGTGAGTTGATACAGATCAACCTCTTGTTAGTTTTAACGAGCTCAAGTCTTAATAAGAGAGGTACTTTATACATTATATAGTCAATGACCCAATCATGGTGTTAAATGTTAACAGATGTCAACATATATTCTGGAAATAGTTTGTAAATGTTTCGCTATTGTTTCATAATTACGACAATCCCAATTAATCTGATACATAGATTAATTCCAACCTAAACAAATATGCTCTCTCTCAGTAGAAGGTGCCAGAAGGCAGAAGAAACTAAATGGTGTACAAAAACAAAATTTGTATACCCCACTATAAAATTAGAGAGAGAGAGAGAGAGAGAGAGAGAGAGAGGATGAGAGGATCAGAATATCCGATCCCAATTGGGTTCCACTTTCTTATGGAAATCGAGTAACAGAAGTTCTGAAGCGGAAGTTTGCTTCAGAAGTCATATGATCGGGTCAGAATTACAAGATTCTGGCCGGGTCGGGCGACCATTCCTATACTCAACAAGTGTTAAATAACAACCATTAGCATTGGAACAACGTTGAGCCAAGTACAATCTGTTACCATCACAAGTGTGTTTGATGAACTCCAACTATCCCACTGCCTACAGCATCTCTTCAATCATGGCCACCAGCCACCCTATTCCAATACAACTTAGTAAGACAGACTCTTTACTCTTCTCCACAATATTCATTGTAGAAGCCCCCATTTCCATTGAAAGCTTGAAAGCCTTCAATTCAACACAAAAACAACTCAACAGACCCATTTCTTTCCTTTCTTAACTACGTATCAAGCTGTGTACTTATGCCAGCTGAATAATTTTGCTATCGATGAAGGATATCAACATTAGAACAGGTAAGTGATCTGTGTCTATTGTGGAAACACATTTAGAATTAATACGTACATACAATAATTGAACTCCACTGCCTCATCCCAAACACTTGAGAATTGGTGCAAACACCCTCCTGTCAACTAGAGTCAGTCCAATGCCGAAAGCAAGCCACCTTGTCATTTGCCTCAACCCCAATAACAAGTTTATATTCAGTGTAACTTACCCTCCTAATGTCTCCAACATAAATCAAACCACTCATTCCTATGAACAGTGTCTACGCCTTTACAAAACAAGACAGCCTAGAATCATTCTGGGTTTACGCATAATGATGTCCTCATTTTATATCACTGAGAAAATACCTGACAAACCTTTGAGTAGAAGTTTTTACCTAGCAAGCTCATAAACTAGTTTTCCGTGCGGAAGTGAATCTGGGAAGTCCAAGTTTTCTCAGGAAACAGAGAGTATGTGTGCTCTACAGAGAAATGAAAATCTGAGTATCGAAGCAACATTCTTCCCCATAGAAAAAGACACAAACTTTATTATTACATACAATGCAAATAAACTTGGATATTCAAATTTTCATTGACCCAAAATGCTGACAAATAATCGTGATATAAGCCAAAAGAAAATTAATAAACCAAAATCGAAATTTGAACCTAGTAGTGACGTATTAACACCATAAAAAAATGGCACTCGAAAACAAACCTAAATCAAAATGACACTGGAAAAAAAAAAAAGCAAAAACAAAAACAAAATTCCCCCTTTCCTCTTAAAAAACAGGTAAAGAATGCTAAAAGCCATAGCTCGACTGTAATGCTGGAAAACTGATTATTCATAGAGAAAACGAAGAATGCATAAACCTCGACCATCCAACATACAATATATGTGAAAAGGGATAGGAAAACCTAAAAGCGAAACAGTATGTTTCTGAAAATTATTCCAAGCTTCAGGAATAACTATTGAGAAAAGATTACATTACATTACACATGGGAAGTTGAAATCGCATTTGGAAAATGGCTTCTGAACAAAACAAAACTACCTCGACTTTAACTCACCAGTTTTATAACCTTCAGAACTCTTTCAACGGAGCTTTATTTGGCGGCGGCAGCTTCCTGGGGTGTCTTGGCCACTATAGAGACCGCGTGCAGTCCAGATTGAAGTTCATCGGCCAACGCATCATAGACAAGACGATGCCTTTTCACCAGGCTCTGCCCGTCGAACTTCGGTGACACGATCTTAACGTTGAAGTGAGTCTCGCTATCCGCAGTGCCCCTGACAGCCGCATGGCCGGCGTGCTGGTACGACACGTCGTCGATCTCCAAAGCCGTCGCTTCCAGTGCCGATTGCAACTTCGCCCTCATTCTATTGGCCCTCGATAGCACCAAATTCGCGCCTCTCGAACCCATCTTTCTGAAACCTTCCTTGGCTTGTTTCTCCGCCTTTTACCGCTCAAGGACGGGGTTAAAGATAAGAGCGAGAGAGAATTCTTGTCGCGGTTAATCCAGAGCAGTCGACGACCTTGCCTTATTAATATTATTATTATTATATTTTTTTGAATGTTACCCTTGCCTTGTTATTATTATTTTTTTTTATCAAAATGGAAATTGAGGCTACCAACGCACCAACTTTTTGGTGACCATAATGCCTTATTTGACCATACATATAGTGTTAAGGACGTGTCACACTTCTCCTCTATAACCATTCAACCACTGTTAAGAGGTTCTGGTATAATCCATTTAGGAAAACTCTGATGCTTAAGTTAGTTAGTATCACCAAATGATTCAAAATTCAAAAGATAGTTTCTTCCCTTACTATCAAGGGTTACCTGGTATATATGGGCTCATACATGATGCTTATCTTATTCAGAGTTTTTCAGAGTGGATCATTACCCGATATCTGGAATGATCACGTAACTGCATGAAATCTCTTTCTTTCCATGAAAGATGGTGTGGTGCATGTATAATTTTGATGAACTTTAGACTCCCTACTCCCTTTAATCAGCTACGGACCTTTTCTATGGGCTTCTCCCATATTGGGCTTTGAAGATAGAATGGGCCCTCGGCTTAAATAGGCCCTCTAGCTACCCCGCTAATTCTCTTTGCCCCCTGGTGTATGGAATTTATATTGAGTAATCATGTCGCCTTGTAAATGTCGTGAACATCGCTATGGGCCTCCTTCTTGTTTCCAACCCTATATCTTTTGATGGTTTACCACGGGCATGGGCGCACAGAAAACGAATAACTGTTGGTACATGCTCGGCCCATCTATGAACTCTTGAGTGCCCGCCGACCTTTCATATTCTCCTCCTACGCCGTTTCACTTTTTCAAAAATAGAGGAGCCCCCATGATTTCCTGCTATCGTGGTGAAAAGGGAGGGGAGCTTTCATGCGACTGTTACTTTTCTGCTTCAGTGTCAAGCCATGATGTCTGCGGCTATTGGCGTTCAGTATTCGTTCTTCTTTAAATACCCCCTCTCTATCTCCTTTAATTTCTCCTCTACCAGCTTTTCTTCCTCGTGCCTCCTTTCTTGCTTTTGCTTCTTGCCTATTTTGCCTTCTTGCTTCCTTTCTCCCTTCCAGTTTCTATGGCTGAATAAGGCGACAACTTCGTACAACTTTTCCAAGTCCTATAAGGCACAACCTTTGATGGATACGGGTGGTGCTCAGGCCTCTGAGAGAGAGAAACATTTACTATGGATTCGAGAGGAATATCGCATCCCCGAAACAACTGTGATGCCTTCCTCGTCTAGATGTTTTGATGACGAGGGTTTTGCTGGTAAAGTTGCCGTGACTATATCCCTTTTGTCACATGGGTTAAGGCTCCCCTTTCGCCACCCTCTTCGCAATATCTTGGACCTTCTTAGTCTGGCACCGGCTCAACTACACCCCTTTACGTTGAGGGCATATCCTATGTGCTTGCATTGTTTTCCGTACAGTCCTGGAGCCTCTTGGCAATCACTATGCCAATTTGACTGCCCGAGAGTTTTTGGCCTTTTACAATGTGAGGGTTGCTACCAAGGGCAATGTCGTCAGCTTTCACAAAAAGGATGACGAGCAAATCTTGGCTCTGTTTGAGACTCGGTACTCCAATGCCAAAGCTTGGACAACAAAGTTTTTCTTTATTACCGGTCAGGGCTGGGAGTTTCCCACCCAAGAAGACATTTTTAGAGATTTTCCAGTTAGAGTGATCTGGCGCCCTCTGACTTGGTTTCAAATGTGTGCTTCCAAGTGTAGAAGTGTCAAGTTGTATAAAGGATAAGTCCAGGATCGTATTCCACAGGGACAAAGGGTTATCAAAGTGTTTGTGAGAGTTTTGTGTAAAAAAAATATGTATTGATTATGAGATATGAAAATAAATGTGAGTCTATATTTCTAAAATTACCAAGAACCAAGAGATTTAAGGAAAATGTGTAGAAGTTGAGCTAAACTTGTAAGAAGTAATAAAACGAACACTTGGGATGCAATTTTCACCCATTTCTAATTTGAAGTTGGATTTTCTTCTAATTTCATCTTCTCTCAATTATTTTCTCATTCCAAGAGATTATGATCGGTTAATTAAACAATAAGCACACTTTTAAGTATAATCAAGGTACTTGGCAGATTTTATAACAAGTGTAAAAGTGAAAGAAAGCCATCAAAATCTTGTTACAAGTTCAAGCATCAATCGTGCCTTTATGTCTACGACTGATCAAGTTCAAAAATATAGAACTTTAATCCTTTCCATAGACAAAATGAAATACAATCTATCAATTTAATCATTCAAAATTTCATAACCTTGAAGAAAATCCAACTCAAAATAGTCAAGAGTTACTCATTGAATCCCAAGCTAAATAAAATCTAGCCTATCATTACTAAATTAGCAAAATGCCTAAAAATGATGAACCCTAACATTTCAAGTTGACTATCCTCTCTAAACATTTTTGCATATATTTAAAACTGAAGTAAAAATAATTAAGAGACAAGTAAATAAAAGGAACAAAACAAGAAAAAACAAGAAGCTATTGCATATAAACTAACTGCAGAAAAAAAAAACAAAATGCCTAGCTCTACAGACGAAAACTTAAACTCCAATTAAATAAAGCCAATCCCCCAAGTCTGGAACGAAAATGTTAGCAGAATAAAAACAATAACAGCCGACCAATGGTCTGAACCACAAACAGGAAAAGTAAAGAACAAAAAGCGAGAGAGAGAGTCCAACCGAAGAAAAACTCTGCTGCCGAAAAAAACTAAGACACCCAAGAACAACTTCACCGACAAACAGGAAAAGTAAAAAAAAGAAAAGAGGCCTGGCGTCCGATAGCTAACAACGAAAAGAAGGAAAGAAAAAAAAATGCTGCAGCTGTCTCCTCTCTAAACTAAAATGTAAAAGAAAAAGCCAAAGAAAAATAAATAATGATCTCCCAGCCGCCAAGGTCTCCTAAGGTCTAAAACTTCTCAACCTCACATAAAAGCATGGAAAAGTCAAAATAATCCTTCCAATCAAATTTTTTTGCCATCAAATAATAAAATCTCATAAATACCCTTTAGCTAAGAATTGAATTTGCCCCTTGAGTATGCCTGATTTCCTGCCGTGCCCCTATCTTCCAGTCCCTTCATCTTGCTCTACTACTAATTTCTTTGTGTATAGTTGGGTGATTCCAAAAATATCCATTTGTTCCAAAATTCCTCTCAAATGAGGTGTAGGCAGCTCATGTATTTTTTTCTTTAATAGTGTCCTGCAACATTTAAGTAAGATACAAAATGAGTAAAATACGAGGTATTAATTATGATGTAAAACAGCTGCATTATAAATCTTTTTAAATGCAAAAATATCAGAATTTAATAATTTACTCAAATGTCATAATCTACTCCATAATTAAGCGCTTAATTCATTTTGGTTAAACAATTTAGTTACTTTAGCAACTTAATTATGTAATTTTGACACTTTATCACCCTCTACCTGATGATAAGAGCTTGTGAGCTTCCATGGAACCTTTATCACGTCGGGAACTGGCCTGAATTGAAACTGTCCATTCTTGGGCTGAAGCACATCCTGATGATCTCTGGACCAACTTTTTGTTGACGCCTGTTTATATTGATTGGTTCTTGATGTCTCCCAACTGATCCTAAGTTCAAAGGCGTTCATTCATGATCTCGAACGCTATTCCCCCTCCTCTACTGAAATTCTCCAAAAAAACGTAAGAGGTGTGACCATGTTGTACAAGAAAAGAACGAGAAAAAGAGGCGATCTGAGAAGGAGGAGAATGCTGAGAAGAGGGAAAAAAAGAGCAAGAAAAAAAATGACGATGAAAGCCAGAGAAAAAGGACCCTCTCTAAAGACTCTTCTCTCCCCTTGCCACCACAAAAGAAAATTTTGGCACCCATTGCCCAAATGCTCACGTCGCCAGCCGCAACTATGCCTTCAGTACCATTACCTACATGAGCTTTGGCACCCTTGGAGGGCGCCCAGATTCGTCCACCTAAGCAGCCAGCCACCGCTGCGTTCTCTGTGCCACGGTTAGAGGAAGCTACCTCACCCTCAGGGGGAGATCAAGTCCAACTATCCATCCTGCCAGCTACTGCCGCACTCCCATCACCCAGCGGGTCCCCCGCCCAACCATGTTCCTCCGATCTAAGGGACATTGAGGGTTTAGCCAGCATGACCCTCTTTGATCTAGCTGGTTCCCTCTGAGTCTTGCCCGCCCCATAGGCGCACCCTCTCGCATCCAACCCTACATTTGAGTTTCCTATTTTAGAGGGTCCGATGAGGGAAGGCGAGTTGGATGCTGAAGTGGTGGCTGCCCTCAACCTAGACTCTATCACAGGTGTTAGGGCTTGCCCACCCCCCTCAACTGGAGCTGTTCATGGAGAGGTGGCCAGTGTCTTTTCCATTGATGGGGTGGATGAAGCTTCGACACTCTCATAGGGAGACCGTGGCAATGCAGCAGAGTGCACGTCCTCTTGTCACAAGGATGCATGTGATGAGACCAGGGCAAAGCAAACTGCCTAGAGACCCCGCCAACCACTATCTCTAGGGGAAGCACCCCTTCGCCGGTTGGCAGTGGTGAAGGCCTTTCTCTTCCTCCCCTCCATGCCTCATCATTTGGGGGAGACACTGACTCATTCTTCGAGGAGGAGTGGGGCAACTTGTTGCAGGAAGATGCTCGCCTGATCGAGGTCAACCTGGCTTACAGCACCCCCCTTCCACCTGCACGCCTAGGGTGTCTGTTAGAAAAGGTGGTGGATTCACCTTTGAGGCTTGTGAAGGCTTCCTCGCTCGGGGTGGTTTCTAGCCCTGGGGAGATCGTTGGGAGCAATGCTAGTGGCGGTGGCTCCTCTACTTCTGCTGGTGCCCAAGCTGAAGCCATCGCTCAAATGGCCAATCGTTTAAAGGATTGGTTCTCTGAGGTACAATGCAACTTGTTTTTCTTCCTTTTGTGCTTACACACTGTTTCTTACTTTGGGTTGTTTCACCTTCTTTCTGTAGGGCATTAACGATCTAACAACATGGATTATGGCAGATCGTGCCCACCTAGAGAAGGAGGTCAGGGAGAGGCATAAGTTATGCTACATTGCCAAGCGTGCTTCTGAGAAGTGGCGGGTTGACAAGGCTGAGTTGGAAGCCTTGGCTGAGAAGAAAAAAGAGTTGAAGATTCTGCTAGAGCAGTCAGAAGGCTACTCCCACTCGTTGTAGGGTGACTTGAAGATGCGAGAGAGAGAAGTCCTCGAGCTCCATGAAGCCGCTCACCTCACCCAAGAGGCAAAGGTCAGGGACAACTTTGCCCTTAAACTTCTTCAATCTGAAAGGGACTCGACCAGGTTCCAACTTTCTAAGGCTTAGAGGAATTTTAAAGCCGAGAAGGCCGGTCTAAACTCTAAGCTTCCCGCATACAACGGGGTGTTAAACTCAACTCGTGAAGAATTAGCTCGCTCTCAAGAAACCTATAGCGAGCTGTCACAGGAGTTGGCGGCCACCATGGAGAAAGCCTACCTTACTGCCCTTGACCTTTAAGAGGCACAGGGGTCCTTGGTAGAACTTCAGAATCACCATGAGCAGTACAAGGACAGCCGTAAAGACCTCGACGAGGCTCTTACGAAGGCAAACTTGGCTCTTGTTGCCAAGCACCAGAGGCTGACTGAGAAGACGAATGCACCCTTTTTTCATGGCACCACAAACTGCTAAGGTTTGCTTTTGGTGTTTAGGGGTGGTGTGGTCTGATGACCTCCACGCCCTTTTTCATGACACCACAAGCTGCTAAGGCTTGCTTTTGGTGTTTAGGGATGGCGTGGTTTGATGACCTCAGCGCCCTTTGATTTTTGTGCTTGCCAGACTTTTCACCAATGTCCACCCTTGGATGTTCTTTACCTTTTACCGGAAAGTTACTAATAACACTGAGCACGACAGTTTTTAAGCAGTGATAAGCAAACGCAAATATTTCCACAACATGAATATGAATCTGATATTGTAAATACCGAGAAAATGAATTTGATAGAAATGACAATGCTATAATCGCTACTGATAAAATTTCCTTAAGTGCTCCGCGTTCTATGGATGTGGCAACTCCTTACCTTGGCTGTCTTTCAAACACTATGATCCAAGCCTATTGTTAGCTATCACAAGATAAGGCCCTTTCCATCGAAGCCCCATTTTTCCCTCGCTTTAAGTAGTCACAGCCTTCTTTAAAACCAGATCCCCTACTTTAAAAGTCCTGGGCCTCACCCTCTTGTTGAAGTACTGCTCGGTTCTTCATTTTTCTAGCAACATTCTGGCTTTCACTATCTCTTTTTCTTTCTCCAATAAATTAAGGTATTCCTCCATCTTTTTATCATTTTGGGCAGCCGAGAAGTACCTCGTTCTGTAACTTGGAAGCCCTACCTTGACTAGTGGAACTGCCTCGCACCCATGCACCAGTGTGAATGGAGATTTCCCTGTTGGGGTTTTTACTGATGTTCTATACGGCCCAATCTCCCTTCTTCTCCGCAACCTTCTTCTTAAGGATTGAGAGTAACGCTTTGTTCGTTGCTTTTGCTTGCCTGTTCGCTTGGGGGTGGCCAGGCAAGGCGAGGAGTACTTTGTCTTGATCTTCAGGGCTTAACAAATGTATTCCTAGGCTCCGCTCGTCCGGAAGGATCAGCCATCTATGAAAATTTCTCATCCTATCAATCTTTCTATGTTGTCTGGATTCCTCAGGGTTTTTGCTAATGGAGCTTTTGTAAGCACCCTTACTGTGTAGGTTTGGAAGTATGGGCGGAGCTTTCTAGCCGTCATTACTAAGGTAAAGATGAGCATTTCCATTCGAGGATACCTTTCTTCTACTCCTTTGAGAGCCCAACTTACATAGTACATGGGATGTTGGGCCATCCCCTCCTCCTTCACCAAGACAGTGGACATGGCACGTGGGGAGACTGCTAGATATGCATAGAGAACATCACCTTTCTCTAGCCACTTTAGAAGGGGCGGATTGGCCAGGTACTATTTCAACTTCTCAAATGCCTCATCACACTCTTCATTCCAGGGATGCACTTTTTGCAGTACTTGGAAAAAGGGAGACATTTGTTTGTTGACCTGGCTATAAATCTTCCCAGTGCGGCTACCCTACCCGCCAACCGTTGGGTTTCGTTCCGACTTCTCGGTGGCTTCATATTGAGTATGGCTTCTATCTTTTCTAGGGAGGCTTCAATTCCTCTTCCAGACACAATAAAACCCAAGAATTTCCCGACTGGACTCCAAAGGCACACTTTGTAGGGTTCAACCTCATTTTATAGTGGCATAAGATCCCAAATGCCCTACGCAGGTCATCAAGGTGTAGGGCGGGCTCCTTTCTTTTTATCAACAAGTCATCCACGTAAAGCTCCTTAGACTTCTCAATTTCTTCTTTAAACATTCGATTGACCAACCTCTAGTAGATTGCCCCTACATTCTTCAATTTGAAGGGCATGACCTGGTAGCAATACAGTCCTCGGTCTGTTATGAACAAGGTTTTTTCCTCATCTGTTGCATGCATCTATATCTAGTTGTAACCTGAGTATGCATCCATGAACCTCAGCATACGGTGTCCTACCGTTGCATCCACGATAACGTCGATGCGTTGTAACGGGAAGCTATCCTTTAGGCAAGCTTTATCCAAATCTGTCCTTTGGGCAGGCTCTTCACTAAGACCACGTTGGACAGTCATTCTGGATAATGAGTTTCCCTAATGAAGCCAACTGTGAACAACCTTTCTACCTCCTTGTTAATGGCAGCGTATTTTTCCGTACTGAACGATCTTCTTTTCTGGCGAACTGCCTTGTGTGCATGGTCCACCCCAAGCAATGTTCAATGGCATTGTTATCTATACCAGGCATTTCTTCGTGGCTCCACGCAAAGACACCCATGTGTTCTATCAACAGTTGCTTGAGGGCTTTTCTATCCGCTAGCGAGACTTGTGTTCCAATGCGTGTGGTAGTGCCTGGGCGGTCCGCATATAATGTCACGAGCTCCAATGGTTCGTTAACTTCATCATGTTGCTTACTCTGGTCATCTTTGACCTCCACATCTTTTTCTAAAGTCACCAGCAATGGTGGTGCAAAGGGTGGTGTAGGCGCCTTGTTTTGCTCTGTTACAATACAAACTTTACTTCAGACCTTTCTTAATTCTTGCACATAGCACTCCCAGGCTAGAGCCTGCTTGCCCCATGATTACCCCACCCCACTATCGGTTGGAAACTTCATCTTAAGGTGGTACGTGGACGTCACTACCCTAAGATGGTTGAGTATTGGTCTCCCCAATATGACGTTGTAAGAAGAGGGAGATTTCACCACCAAGAAATCGGTCATGGTGGCCGTCGTCCTTGTTCTAGTCTTGGCAGTCACCGGAAGGGTGATAGCTCCTACGGGTTGGATTGTGTCTCCAGAGAAACCCTTTAATGGTGTTGGGGAAAGCCTTAACTTGCCAACAGCGATGCCCATCTTGGTGAACACCTCCCAAAATAGTATATCGGCTGAACTTCCATTATCAACTAGTACCCACCTGGTCGTATAGTTAGCTATCACAAGGGTGATTACCAAAGCATCATCATGCGGGTACATCACTCCTTCTTGATCCCCCTCTCTGAAAGATATTACCATTCGATCATTCTAAGATTTTGTTACTTGAGAGGGCTCTATCTATTCTACAAATACTTCTTTATATCTTGCCTTTTGTACATACGCTTTTCGACTGGATGCGAAAACGCCGCCCCCAGCAAAACCTCTTGCTATGGTCCTTATTTCTCCTATGGGCACTCTATTTCTATCGCCTCTTGGGGGTGCCCTGTCTCCATCGTTCCGGTGACCACCAGCTCGGTGCGTTTGTTCTGGACTACTGCTCCTCCTAGCCTCACACCTAGATTCCTAGCACCTTCTAGGCTTCGACTGTTCTGCCACCATCTGTTCCAATTCACCTGTTCCTGCTAGTTCAGCTACTCTCTTCTTCATGATTTTCAGTCCAATGTGAACCTGTCTGGTGATATTTGCAGTAGCAACTGCCCATCTTGTGCGGGTGCCATTCTTCCCTATCCTTCTCTTCCTCTCGTACATTTAAATTACTATGTATCAGTCTAGGATTGTGATATGGCCGCCTTTCTCGTGCTCTTTCCTTCCTACTTCTGTGACGCCCCAAGATTCCGCTTGGGATCGAATGGACATCTGAAACGTCGAGATATGCAACACAATGTTACCTACCCCCGTTCATGACTTATAAGATGCAATGTTCCTAACATGCATTTAGCATTATGCAATATTCGCAGCGGATAATTTTTTTTTCTTTAGCAATACTATGCACCAAACAAAAAATATCTCGAATACTTGAAACATACTTCATACATAAAGGCATGCTAAACAACCATGATCACAACACTAGTCTAAAATGGTTGTGATCAAAAGAGTACTGGAGATACAACTCCAGAAGTACAAGTAGTAACCCAAGTTAAATACTATGCCATCATCAACGTCGCACCGTAGCTTAGTCGATCGTGTTCAATTGTTAGGATTCCGATTCTCCTTTGGGTCCTATAACAAGATTTACCATTCAGGGAAAATGGTAGTTGAGATTAACATAATGAGATTTGATTACAAATCTCAGTAAGTTGACAGGAAACTCCCACACAGGTTAATGATGCATGCATGGCAGTAAAAGCATGAATGCATAATTAAAGTTGTAAGTAAACATAACATAACATGATATATAGCATGGCATAACTAACATAACCTGAATTGAAACAAAAACTGAATTTTACTTGACATGACATGAACTTAAACTTAAAACATAATATGGACTAGCAACATAACATGAAAGTGAACTTGAAACATAGCATAAACATGAACATACATAACATAAACATGAACATGAACTTAACATAAATCTGAGCATAACATGACATAAACGTGAACTTGAGATATAATGTGAACATGAACATAACATAACATGAACTTGAACTTGAACTTGAACATAATATGTATGTGAACATAACATGATATGAACGTGAACTTGAACATAACATAAACATGAACATGACATGATATGAACATGAACTTGAAACTTAACGTGAACCTGAACATATAACATAACATGAACACGAGATTGAACATAACATAAACGTGAACATAACATGATATGAACATGAACGTGAACATAACATAACATAACATGAACTTGATCTGAAACTTGACTTAACATAAACTTGGAATCTTGCTTCTTTACTTAACATGAACTTGGACTTGAATTCTGACAATCAAAATGATTCCGCCAGTTGTTTTGTCAGGAATATTGAACAATCAGAATGATTCCGCCCAATATATTCTATTAGAGATACTCAGACAATCAGAATGATTCCATCATGAGTATTTAAAATCATGTACCCTAGCAATCAGAATGATTACACCAGGAGTACCTAGTAATACTTTGATAATCAGAATGATTACATCACGAGTATTTTAAAATATGTACCCTAGCAATTAGAATGATTACACCAGGAGTACCTAGTAATATTCTGACAATTAGAATGATTCTATCACGAATATTTTAAATAAGATACCCTAACAATCAGAATGATTACGCTAGGAGTATCTGCATAACTGAACTTGAACTGCATTCTGACAATCAAAATGATTTCACCAAAAGTACCTCATGTGTATTACAAATGGAGATGCTTGGACAATCATAATGATTACATCACGAGTATCCTAAACATAACTGACTTGAACGTAACTCGAAAGACATGACTTACTTGATATAAAAACATTTCGTAACATGGTATAACATGTAATAGATAACATATTTAACATGACATAATTGCAACAATGAATATTACATGACTTGACATACAGACAATAGATATCATACTTAACTTGGCATACTTATAATATATAGCAATACATGACAGAATAGATTGTGTAACAGATAAATATTCAAGAGAGAATAAATCATGCATAACAGATAAACATGTAATGACGTGGCATTACATGGAATATATGGTAACATACATATATAAACTATAGTTCCCTTACCCATCACACATACACAGTAAACTGATAGTAAATTAAGAGTTAACTTACCTCGATTGTCACATTCTACGAAAATAAAGTGCGAAACACGAGAAACTGTAAAAGGATATTCTAAAAGTTAAAAATTTAATTACTAACAATTAGAAATGTGTAAAAGAGATGAATTAGAGTAAAATTACCATTTTACCCTCTACATGTGGAAAAATGACTATTTCACCCATAATTTAAGGATTTCACATCCTAACTCTAAAAATTTTCAAAATTTACATTCCTCATGTAAATTTTTTCCTAAACTCAAATATTAACTCAGAAAAATTTAAAATAAATCACAACTATAAAAAATACACTATGGCCGAAACATCCATAGGCCATTTATCTTGATTTTTGTTGCAATTCCTTCCAACTGCAAAACCCATGCTTAAACCAAAATTTTGCAAACAAAGATCTTCCTATCCCAAGTTTAAAACCATACTTAAAACATCCATTTATAAAAAACTAATAATCAACACTAAACTTTTTGTAGAAAGATCCAAACCCTTGAATCACATGTTTTGACCTTAGATCAAAATGTATCCAAGAATTCCAAAAAATCAAATCTTACTTCTAACATATTCATAACATCATCATCCTAAGATCAACCATGCTTTAAATCATCAAACTAAAGTCACCAAAATCACAAAATAACACTTGGAGCTTTTGGTTTTACACTTAGTTCAAAAACATAAACTTTTTTCTTAATTAGCTTTGATAAATCTCTTGATCAATGTCTTAAGAATGTGAGATCTTTGAAATAAAGCATCACTTGGTTTAAAAATTTATCCTAAAGAATATCCAGCCATCAAACTTAAAATCACATGGCTAAAAATCAATAAAATATGGATTTAATCCAAAAACATCAAATCTTAGGCCTAACCGAAATCCTCTTGCATAGAAAAATCATATCTTTGAAATTAATACTAAATATCTTCAAAATAACATCCTAACATGAAAATGAGAGACTTTGGATCATCCTAACATGAAATCCTCGGCATGCAATCTCGCCTGGAAAACCATGGAGCGTGATGTGGGCCTTGAAGTTCGCCCCATGTTTGCCTTAGTATTGCTTTGTGCCTCCCCCTCACCTTGCTTATTGTGAGCAAGCATAGCGGTTTACCAGATTCAGCATTCTTCTACCGTAGGTCGTTGTTTTCCTTTCGCAATATTTCCATGGCTTCCAATGCCTTCTTCAGCCTCTCCTCTACTGCTGCTAATCATGCCTCCATAGATGGTGGCAATGTATCCACCGCGCCATGTGAGAACCACGTTGGATAATTGTGAAATCCCACAGACAACACCAATGTTAAGGACGTGTCCCACTTCCCCTCTACAATTGTTTAACCACGTACTGATATGAGGCTCCGGTGTAATCCACCTGGAAAAACTCCGATGCTTAAGTCAGTAAGTGTCACCAAATGATTTAGAATTCAAAAGAGAGTTTTATTCCTTACTATCAAGGGTTACCTGTTTTACATAGGCTCATACATAATGCTTATCTTATTCAAAGTTTTTCGGTGTGGATCATTACCTGATACCTGGAATGATCACGTAACTGCATGAAATCTCTATCTTTGGACGAAAGATGGTGTGGTGCATGTATAATTTCGATAAACTTTGGACTCCCAAACTTCCTTTAATCAACTACGGACCTTTCCTATGGGCTTCTCCCATATTGGGCTTTTACGATAGAATGGGCCCTTGGCTTAAATAGGCCCTCCATATCATGTCTTTTATTTTGAAGATCTTTATCTCTTGTGAAATAAAAATTAGTAAATTATTTACATACTAATAAAAATAGTTTATATTATAATTTACTCCTATACTATTTGCCACTTGGATTCAGGACTCTTTGCAATTTTTTCAGTAATAGCTTCCTTATGGTTTGAGTTCTTTTACAATAGCACATTTCGTTACAATTTTCATGTCAATCTAATTTAAAAAATGAAAAAAGTTAGCTAAATGTTTTCTAAAAAATAAGAAATATATTCTTTAATAAAATAAAAAATAGGGGCTGGCAAAACTTTTGGCAGCTTTGACTCCAATAGATACTCGTTCCAACTCCGACTCTGTCGGAGTTGAAAAATCCTAAATTCAAAATTGAAATTGGAGTTACTCCAAAAAAAATTGTCAAAGTTGGAGTTGGAGACAATATCAACTATGCCTTCGCTCTTTGATATCCTCTCTCTCTCTCTCTCTCTCTCTCTCTCTCTCTCTCAATGTTTTCTCCACCAGATCTCGTGGAGTGATCCTTTGGAGATTAATGCTCTTTAAGCATCATCTCTCTACCCTAATAAAAACCAACCATACTTGGTAGTGCCACCAAAGGGACACCATAGTGGGTGGCTTCATTCCTTTTCTATTTTTCAAAAGATATAAAAATCATTTTTATTTTTAAAATACATTTAGTTAAAATTTTTAAAAAAGAAAATAAATTGACATGTGATTAATTTTTGTTTGGGTCACATATTCTCTATCTATGGTATGAATGTAAATTGTAACAAAAGTGGCTAAATATATTCAAACCATAAATGAGCTATTACTAAAAAAGTGCATAGATCCTAATACCACAACCCTAAAGGGTGTTTTGTGATGACCAGGACTTAGTTAATTCTTTTAGTTTATTTTGTGTATTGTTTTAGGCCATGCAAGGTGAAACAACCCAATTAAAACTTAGACTTGATGCTCTAGGCATCGAAGGTTATGAGGGAGGCCCAAAAGCCCATGTAAGTTTCGGTCTCTATAGAAGAATTAGTGTTTGAAGCCCAAGGGAACCAGGGCACACACCCAGCCTATTTCTTAGAACGCCACATGTCATCCAATGAGAACTGCACCTAGACTTGATGACTCTAGACTGAGTTGAGGGAAGAGCGTTGAGAGAGTTAAGGGTTTGAGCCTTACACACCTACCCTAGAAAATCACCCACCTTTTTGCCATGTATCATGCATGCAAGAGGACTTGCTTGTTTGTAAGAAGAAACATTATGACACATGTGACTAGTAGAAAAGGGCTTCTAGAAAAGGAAATGATGAGGTTATGGGGAAGTGGTGCCTAGGGAAGACCAAGGGACACAGGGGCATGGCAACCATGGGGAGAGTTTCAGTTTCTAAGGAGGCTTGCCACTTATCATACATGCAAGAAGGAAGAGGAAGAGTTTGCATTGGGAATGGGAAAAATCTTGCAAGGAAGATGGAGAGCCACACTCCTAAGGGTTTTCTAGAAGAATTTTGGAGTGAAGCTTAAGAGGTGGACAACATTTGGGAATTGTGCTTGCCACCCATATTGCCCAATCACACTCTTTCCAAGAACTTGGAAGATGAAAGATCATCTTGGGATATGAAAAGTGTGATGTCCCCAAATTTCGCTTGGGATAGACGGACATTTGAAGCGTCGAGACATGCAACACAAGGTTACTTTCCCCCGTTCATGACATATAAGATGCAATGTTCCTAACATGCATATAACATTATGCAATATTCGCAGTGGATAAATGTTTTTCTTTAGCAATACTATGCACCAAACTGAAAAATATCCCAAATGCTTAAAACATACTGTATACATAAAGACACATTGAATAACTAAGATCACAACACTAGTCCAAAATGGCTATAATCCAAAAGAGTACTGGAGATGCAATTCTATAGTACAAGTAGTAATTTAAGTTAACTATTATATTGACATTGACGTTGCACCGTCGCTCAATCGACTATACTTAGTTGCTTTTAGATCCCGATTCTCCTTCAGGTCCTGTAACAAGATAAATCATTCGGGGGGAATGGTAGTTGGGACTACCATAGTGAGATTTGATTACAAATCTCAACAAGTTAACAGAAAATCTCCACACAGGTTAATGATGCATGCATGACAGTAAAAGTATGAATGCATAATCAAATTCATAAGCAATCATAGCATAACTTGACATACAACATAGCATAACTGACATAACTTAAATTGAAACGTGAATTGAATTTGACTTATTTAAACTGAATTGGACTTAAACTGAGAATTGACTCGACATGAACTTGATCTAAAATTTGACTTAACATGAACTTGATCTGAAACTTAACTTAACATGAACTTGGAATCTTATTTATTTAACTGCTTAAACTCAACTTCTCAAGTGCTACATGGGTCCCCTATCTGGACTAGCTATGAGTACATTAATACATACTTCACAGTCAGTGTGGCCCTATGTATTCTACGTGTCACAATTGCTGTGACTCACGTAGTATTTGTGCCACAATTATTGTAACCCCATACTTCATGCTCTATAGTTGTTGTGGCCCCTTGAATTGTTGAAATGAAATGTGGCTCCATCGGTGTTAGTGCCTAGCGCGCTTCGGTGACTAGCTAGTTAGGTCCCTGCCTGCTACCCGTTGACAGTATTTCATCAACTCAGAGAATTTCACACCTATTTAAACACTCCAGTATGAACAAAGAAGTTTCATTAGGATATCATCCCATCCTAGCATTTAGGGTCATGCTTGACATGAGTAACTTGACTTGTTTGTTCTTGAAATACACAGCTGTACTAGAGACAAAAGCCTTGACATAACATAACTCAAAAGAAATGACTAACTTGAGATAGAAATATTTCGTAACATGACATAAACATGCAATAGACAATATTTTGTAGCATGGCATCACATGTAACAAACAACATACTTAACATGACATACTTGCAATAGTAAATTTTACATGACATGCATGTAATAGATGGCATACTTAACATGATGTACTTGTAATGTATAGTAATACGTGACAAAATATTTTGTGTAATAGATGAATAACTCGTGAAAGAAGAAATTCTATGTAATAGAATACATACACTGTAGTTTCTTTACTTATCACCCATACACAGTAATCTGCCAGTAAGTTAAAAGCTAACTAACCCCAGTCTTCGGGTTTTATAAGCAATTTCAAGTGTGATTATGAGGAAATAAAAATAATAATTTCTAAAGGTTAGAAATTAATAACTAACAATTAGAAATATGAAAAAAATACTAACTGAGAGCAAAATTACCATTTTACCCTCTACATGTGGAAAAATGACCATTTTACCCCTAACTTAAGGATTTTGCATCCTAATTCTAAAAATTACCAAAATCTACAAACCTCATGTAAATTTTGTCCTAAACTTAAATATCAAATCATAAAAATTTAACATTAAACAAAACCATAAAAAATCTATGGAGGCCAAAACTTGCATAGGCTTTTTCCCTTGATTTTTGTTGCAATTCTTCCAATTTCAAAACTCATTATCAAACTAAATTTTTTCAACAAATATCTTTCTATTCTATGTTTAAAACATACTTAAAAAATCCACTAAAATATGCTAATAATCAACACCAAACGTTTAGAAAAAGGATTCAACTTTTTAACTAAAGGGCAAACCATTGAATCAATTTGATCTATTTCCAAGCATCTCCAAGAACTTCAAAAATCTAAATCTTTCTTCTAACATATTCATAAAATATTCCTAAGAATAATCATGTTTTGAATCATTAATAAAATTCATCAAAATCACTAAAACAATACTTGGAATTTTTGGTTTCTTTCTAAGTTCTAAAAACAGATTTTTGTTTCGAACTTGTTTTGATCAACCTTTTGATCCATAACTTATAAAGATGTGATCTTCAAACCAAGACATAAAATTATTTAAAAAGGTGTCCTAAAACATATCTAAGCTTCTAATTCAAGATCACATGGTTAAAATCAACCAAAACATAAATTTAGCCAAGAACATCCACACATTGGCATATCCGAATATCTATTTGCATAAAATTTCATATATTTGAAACTAACATAAAATATCTTCAAAATAATATTCTAACATGTATATAAGAGGCTTAGTACTGTCCAATAAAATTATCAAAGCCATTGGAATATGTTTAAACCACTAAAGATTTAAACTTTCTCAAAACAAAAATTGTTTTTCCTCTTCCAGTTTCTAAGTTTCTAGATCTAAGACAGTATTTCACCAAACCTTTAATCATGTAACAAATCCTCAACCAATATTCATATAAACATGTTAAAATTACTCCATAAAAATTTCGGACCAAGATCTATCCATTAGCTTGTTCAAAAACTCCAAAATATAACATACTCTCCAGTTTATCGTCCAGAGTGACCTTTCTAGAGTTTATACAATATTTTTCGGACCAAATGATCTTCAAATGGAACAAATAGGATATAATAGTAAACTATACTCACAAAATAACAACTTTTATGAAGGAAAATTTGTGATAAAATACTTAAAAAAGCTTCTAAGTGGGCATGCAAAAGAACTCCAAAAAGTTGTCCAAGAGAGTCTTTGGCTTTCTTTCTAAGGAATGTGGGAACAAGAGGTAGGATGATTGTGAAATGAGCTGTAGACTTCTTAGATAAGTGAGGGATGAAGATAGGGCTGAGAGTGAGCTTGAGTGTCGCCCTTGATAACCCAAAAAAGTGGACAAAATTATCCTAAGATATTTCCTCATGGTGGAGTATTGAGTTGAAAGAGTGAGGTGACCCCTTAAGCTTATCCCTTCTAGAACCTTCTAGGCCCCTTTTTGAAAGATTTGGTCAAGCAATGGAGGGTGCAAAACTGAACCAAGAAGTAATGCTAATGAGGCCAAACTCGTGGGCCTTAATGGGCCTAAACCGAATGGGCCTCAATTTGGGGTTTTAAGAGGATTTGGGTTACTATCAAGCCCAAATCTAATTTCTCTTGGCCCAATCAAATATCAAAAGTTAAAAAGGTTAGATAATGATGTTCTAACATAAATTTGAAGGATTAATAGCATGTGAAAGTAATTAAATCAAGCGATTAAACACAATGCTAGAAACCAATTCAGTTAGGATTTTGAGGTCAACTTTAGGATTTTGGTTTTAACCATGCTTTTGGGTTTTCAATTGGATTCCAACTATATAGGGTTTTACTAGGGTATAAATTCTCTTTGGTTTGGCACAATTTGATTGGTCGGATGGAATAGGGTTTTTGCTTAGATGGTATGATCTCACACCTTGATTCCTTCAAATCCATCAATGTTCCTCATGGTGCCAAGTGTCTAAAACTATTCATCATGTGTGGCTAATAACTTCCCAAGTGTTGAAATAAAACTTCTCTAACCTAATTTGGACATTCCACACTTTGATTTTGAAAACACTGCACTTGGTGCACTTATTGAGGTTACTATTCACTGCAAAAAATAAATAATAAACTTAGTACGAAAAATTCATAAATATTCATATGAACTTATAGTGAAAATCGTTTACTAAAATTCGACCTCAAAGTGCCCCTAAAAATAAATTCACAGTTTCAAACAGGCATTTTGTCTGATCGTTTACTGAAATTCGACCTCAAAGTGCTCCTAAAAATAAATTCACAGTTTCAAATAGGCATTTTGTCCGAAAATATGAAAATGAGTTATTGAAATTTTAAATAATCAACTGAGTCTAATGGCACAGATCATAATGCATTCTGACACTTCTAACTACCTTAAATAATTAAAAGCGTATTTCTAACACTATAGTGAGTGATAACATTGACTATATTGACAGACTAAAATTTATACGATTGGTCGATTCGTGAAAACTTATGAAATTTTTGTGAGTTTTCTAAAACTTATAGAAATTCTACCATTGAATTTTAGCGGGCTATTACAAAAGGATTTCGGCAACCACACACACACATGCACACACACTTTTCACTTACCGCTTGGCCAGCATGCACTTCAAGGATGATTTAGGGTTTGAAGATTGACCATTCTCCTACTAGATTCAATGAACTTAGATGCTTGGAGAAGGGCTTAAGAGGAATTAGGGTTTTGGTTTGGTAACCCACACTCCACTTGTCCAGTTAGCTTTTAGTTCCCAACACAATGTAATGATGAGGGAGGGGAAGAGACACATGGTTTTAATGTCATTTGGTATCCATGCACCAAGCATCAGATTTTTCTAGAAGGAATTACACGCCTATAAGAAGGGAGGAGCCGAAAACCAAGAGTCTTTTGATCACTTGGAAGAAAACTTAGAGATTCTCGGATTACTCATTTTCTCTCTACTCTCTACCCTTTTCTCTCCACCCAAACACTATTCACGCCACCCTCTATCCACTCAAACATTGTTCTAAGTGCTTGAAAGTTAGAGTCATCATCCACAAGGAAAGCTACAAAGGTAAGGAAAACCAAAACACTTTCTTTTCTTGTTTCTCATACGCGACCAAGAGAATGAATGTTTCGGATTTCACAAGTTCTTCATGAACAAATGATCAAGGCACACACACGACCAAGAGAAGAGAAATGCTCTCAGATTTGATGAAGAGTTTCCACACGAGCACATGCACACACACTCGAGCACTTAGGGTTTTCTTCTCCATAGAATGAAAATCCAAACTTCTTTTGCTTAAGTTTTCAAGGATGAATATTTTGAGAGGGCGAAAGACCATGGCCGAAGTACTCATTTGAAAACTAGGGTTTTCATCCAATTAAGTTTCAAACCTATATGGAAGGTTTGAGTTTTCTTATCTTGAAGAAAAACCTAGAGCACACTCAATCATTCACACATGCACAAATAACGGTTTATAAGGAGTCGATTCTTATGAGTCTTATACTATATTTTTTTTCAACTTGCTTATTATTGGACATTGGGTTTTTGTAAGTAGATCTTTAACTTACTCTCAGATATTTTATGTATATGATATGTAAACTTTTTTCATGTCTTATATTTGGTTCTTTGAGTATTTGTTGCTATGTTATTGGATTGGTTTGTTGTTACTTGATTTACGTGATGAAAATGAGTTGCAATTCCACATCTAGTGTTTGGACTTGCATGCTTCAATGTGTGTATTGATACTTGATGCCTAACTGAACCCATTAGAAGTTTAAGTCCATGAAATGCTTGCTTTCTCACATGTATATGTACATGCATGAATTGGCTATATGTATGTTTATTAGTGATGCTTAACTGAATGCATTAGAAGACTCTAAGTTCATGAAAAGATTGAATAATCATGTATTTTAAATGATGACATGTTTTGGCTATGCCTATGTGTGATGTATTACCAAATGTATGTTTGAAGCTTTAAGTGCATAAAATGAATATCCATGCGTATTAGGTTTTGCATGTTTCGGCCAAGCATAGTTTATGTGGAAGTATAAGTGTTTTGTTCCTTATTTGTTGGTTAAATGTCTTTGAATTATTGAATAAAAACATGGTCGTATGTTTTAATATTTTCAAGCCATAACGCAAGATGTATATGGTTGTACGTGATTATATGATGTATGATTTATGTTGAGTTTCAACATGCATTAGTACATATCTCATGAAAGTACAAGGTATCATAGTCTATGTAACATGCATTGAGTTTGTGAAATTAATTTTAAAAGAAAAGGGTCATTTAAAGTTTTTTCACAATCCCAAATGCTAGGACGGGGAAATACCCTAGTGGAACTCCTCTGTCCATTCAAGAGTGATTAAAATATAGTGGTAGCCCTTGGGTCGACGAAGTACAGTCGATGGACCTTGAATGGTTCCTAAAAGGGAAAGGATATCGGAGCGAAGTTGCATCTAAAGCTAGTAGGATACTATGAAGGCAAAAATGCGAACTGCCGTATTAAGTATGACTAAGAATAAAATGTAGTCACCTTGGTCAAAGTGGGCCAATGGTCGATGCGGTAACTAGCGGGGAACACATGGTGCATAGGGGAGCCGTGAGGTATCCAATCATTTGTTTGAAGTCAAGAATAAGGCATTGAGCTCCAACATATGCTATGCTGTATTATATGATCAAGAACCCAAGCTCATATGTATTTTAATGTTCAAGAATGAAAAGATATAAAGATGTTTTCTAAAAAAGTCGTAAAGCTCTCTGTCACATGTTATGTTTTCAAAGGTCAAAGTGTATAAGTAAAAGTTCATGTCCATGCATTCATTATTGTTTGCTCTTATATGCTTATGATATCTATTGTACGTTACTTGTTTACTTACTGAGATTTCTGGAAATCTCACCGTGGTAGTTTCCACTACCATTCCCTATTCAGAATGATAAAAGTTGTAACAGGAATGTAAGAAGAAGACAATGGGGAAGCGTAAGAGACCAACTCCCTAGATACCTAGGGAGACCCTGAAGAGCTACGTAAGCTCATCGTGACACACCATATAGTGCATCGCTACACCACATGGAGTACGCACCAAACATACTCCCTTCGCTACATTGCGTATTATCACGACACACTACACGACATGGAGCACATGCCACATGTACTATCTTCAGACTACACCACACCACAACTATGGTACACACCTCACACCCATACTTCACTGCACAGTCCACAACACTATACAATTACGCCCAACACTTCACAGCGAACTTCACAATACTAACAACATAGTCTATAATCCAACCAACCAACTAAAAATTAATTAAATAATGAAGGATAGATGGTTATACCATTGATTGGATAACTCGTGCATTGCTCGTTGCCCGTCACAATCAAAGGTGTTAGAAGAGTCGTACGTGGTGGTTAAACTACGTACAGTGGTTGTTTGGGCTACTAGAGATGGCTAAGAGTGTGGCTCTGAGTAGGAAAAGGTTTGGTCATAGTCCTAGAGTGGTGGCCTCATGGTGGTGCCGAGATGGCACATGGTGGAGGCACAATGGTTCGTGGAGGGGGTTTGGGCCATGGGTCTCATGGCATGGAAATGGAAAGGGAGGCTTGGTTGGTTGATGGCTGGCAAGGGAGGGCTTGAGGGAGGTGTGGTGGAGTTATGGTGGCGAGGTGGTGGTGGCACGATTGTTGGAGGGTGTTGGATCTAAGCCAAATGGGTGGAGAAACCCATTAGAGAGTGAGAGGACCTGGGAGAGGTGGAGGGCTTAGCAGGGCATGGGAATAGCTAGGGGAGGTTGTGGTGGTCAAAGGAGGCCATGGGTGGCTGTGTGGTGGCCTGGGTAGCTGTGTACAGTGGCATTGGTGGAGAACCCTTATGGGTTTTGTGCATGTGTGTGGTGGTGCAATGGAGAGGGAGAGAGTTGCAGAAAAAGGAGGCCATGGAGGTGGAGCCCATGAGTTTGTGGTGCCGATGGAGGTGCTTGATGGCCCAGCTAGCCACGCACAGCAGCGCAAGGAGGAGAAATGGGCTTTGAAACCCATTTTGGTTGGAGGGAGGAGAAAAGAGAGAGTTGCCGGTGGGACTCACCACCGGTGGGGTTGGACTCGTTGGCGTGAGGGGGACACACTGGCGGTAGTGGTGAAGGTGGATGGTTGACGGTGGCTTGGGCTAGAGAGATGTGAAGCACGACCATGGAGGGGAGGTGAACTGTCGGGCTGGAGAAAGGGAGAGGAGAGAGAGAGAGGAAAGGAAAAAGTGAAGGGAAAAAGCTAGGGGCTTGGGTATTTAATCCAGACCCTTCGTCTTGGGATTCACAAAATGATCTAATGGTGAGTTGAAATATTGATTTGAAAATGTGTAAGCATTTATTTAATTTAAAACACTGAAAGGAATTAAGATAGAATATTATTTTATGAACTAAAGTTCATAAAATAATATTCCTTCATCATTGATTAAAATGATGAAGTCTTGTTCATCACTTGAAGAGAATAAAACCATTTAAATTAATTTAGAGTTTTCAACATATTTTAAATCTCATAATATTTTTAAATGATTAAAATCATTTAATTTAAATAATTTTCCACAATGACTCTTTGCCTAGTGTTGATCAAGAAAGAAAGAGAGGAGGAATGATGAGCCCCAAGGTGGACCGAGCCTTAGATTGGTGCAAGGAACGAGAGCTAGGAAGAGCAAGGAAGCAATCCAAAAATTGGTGCAATCCACTTGGGATGTGTCTAGCAAGAGCCCAACATTCAAGATGGGCTTAAAGGAAGAAAATCCAATTTCATTCATGTGATACAACAAGTTATGGAAGACATGACTTAGGCCTATTGTTATTGAAATCCTTGGACTTGTTTATTTCATTAAAAGGGCTTATTTTATTAGTCATAGAAATTAATCTTGAATAATTGGGCTTGGAGGATGTCTAGCCCACGCATGTCTTATTTCTAATGAACTAGGATTTTTGGAAAGGCCTTGTATTTTGGCTAAGGGCTTATTTGGAAAGTTATTATTTATTTGAACTAGGGTTTTAGAAGTTACCGCACTGTTCACGCTACAGTACTGAAACACTATTCACGCTACAGTACCGCAATACTATTCACTAGGGTTTTGGGGGATGGTTTATTTAAACCACTTGTAGCCTCATTTGAGAAGGTCAGACAATATGAAAGTTCATGAAATTGATGAATTTTATTCATTGAGTTGAGTTTATCTCCTCTTGTTTTTGATTGAACGTTTGAACTTATCAAAAGTAAATCACAACCTTTGTGGTGTTCCTCCTTTATAATTTGGGTTCTTAAGACAGGTTCTTCAACAAGTTTAGATTTTCATATAATCTAGGTTTTTGAAATGAGTTCCTCAATGGGTCTAGATTTTCCATACATTGACTTGATTTTGGCTTTCTTAGGATGAGTTTTCAAATTGATTGTGGGTTCAAGGGATTCTCTTCCCGCGAGTTCATATCAGGTTGGGTTGTTACAAAGGAGCTGTTGCTTATCGGGGGTAGTTATGACTAGTGCGACGGAAGAACGTAAAGGAGTTGAAGGGATTCTTGTGATAGAAGAATTTCTTGAGGTGTTTGCTGATGATCTCGGCCCCAGTGCACAAGGCACCTTATCGAATGGCCTTGGTAGAATTGAAGGAGTTGAAGGTGCAAATCGAGGGACTCCTCGAAAAGGGATATATTCGCCAAAGTTCATCTCCTTGGGGTGGTCCAGTCCTGTTTTTGAAGAAAAAGAATGGAATCATGAGGTTATGTTTCGATTATTGGGACTTGAATAAGGAAACTATTAAGAATAAATACCCCTTAGCTGGGATTGACGACCTATTGGATTAGTTGCAAGGAGCATCAGTATTTTCTAAGATAGACCTACGATCAGGGTATCATCAATTAAAGATCAAGGACCAAGATGTACCTAAGACAGCCTTTTGGACTCGCTATGAACACTTTGAAGTTTTAGTAATCCCTTTCGGACTGACGAATGCCTCAGCCATGGATTTGATGAACCAGATCGTTAGGTTGTACTTGGATAGCTTTGTAGTGGTGTTCATTGATGACATCTTAATTTATTCTTGAAGTGAGGACTCTGCAAGAGCACCATCTTTATGCCAAACTTAGCAAGTGTGAATTTTGGCTTAAAGAGGTGAAATGTTTGGGACATGTCATTTCTAGTGAAGGTGTGGCTATACCCTGCTAAGATAGAAGTAGTAATGGAATGGCAAAGACCAACCAATGCCCACGAGATAAGTAGCTTCCTGGGTCTAGTAGGATACTATAGAAGGTTCGTTGAACGATTTTCAAAACTTTCTAGTCCACTAATGACATTGATAAAGAAGAGTGCCAAGTATGTTATGAGTGAGGAATGTGAAAGGAGTTTCCAATAACTCAAAAGGAGGAATGTGAAAAGCCAATGTGGTAGTAGGACCCTTAGTCTCAAGACTTAGGCCGACATGAAATCACTTTTGGTGGGAATGCAAAGCTTGGATAGATATATTGGAGAAGCTTGGATACATAATTCTAAGATTCGAAGGGCCACAACATTTTTTGATTAAGAAGGAATGCTATGTTACAAGGAGAGGAAAGTGATTCCATATGTTCCGGAATTAAAGGAGAAGATTTTGATGGAAGCCCACTGCACACCTTACACTGCTCATCTTGGTAGCACCAGGATGTACCAGGATTTGAAGGGTTAGTTTTGGTGGGATGGAATCAAAAGAGACATGGCAAAGTTTGTTGCAAAATGTTACATTTTCCAACTGGTGAAGGTTGAACATCAGAGACCAGCTGAGTTGCAACCACTGCCAATCCCAGAAAGGAAGTGGGAAGATGTGTCTATGGATTTTGTGATAGGTTGTCCAAGGGCATTGATAGGAAATAACTCGATTTGGGTCACAATCGACTGATTGACCAAGAGTGCACATTTTTAGCCTATTTCTAACACAAACTTGTTGGACAAGCTTTCTCGAGTTTATGTTAAGGAGATAGTCAGGCTACACGGAGTACCTAAGTCTATAGTGTTCGACAGGGATATGCAGTTTACTTCACGTTTCTGGCAAAGCTTATATATGGGGCACAAATCTACAGTTCAATTGTGCTTATCAGCCACAGACAGATGAACGGATGGAGTGTACTATTTAGACATGGGAGGATATGTTACTTGCATGTGTGATGGAACTAAGTGGTGATTAGGAAAGCCGTTTTCCATTGATAGAATTTACCTACAACAATAGCTTTCAAGCTAGGATTCGGATGACACCTTATGAGGCGTTGTATAGAAGAAAGTGCGGATAGCCTTTGTATTGGGAAGAAGCGGTGAAAGGACACTGTTAGTACTTGCAGGACGTATAGAAGTAAGTGGCGCTAATTCAGGAAAGGATGAAAGTAGCCCAAAGTTGTCAGAAGAGTGATGCTGATAAACGATGAATGAATTTGAAATTTGTCTTAGGAGATTGGGTGTACGTTAAAGTCTCACCCAGGAAGGGAGTCGAATGGTTAGGTAAGAAGGGAAAACTGAGTCCCCAATATGTAGGACCATTTGAGGTTATGGAAAGAGTTGGTGCAGTGGCATATTGATTAGATCTACTGGCCAAAATGCAAGGTGTGCACATTGTCTTCATGTATCATCATTAAAGAAGAGCTTTGGGGAAAGGTAGCTATAGTGATGGAACTCGACAGTATATGACTTCAGCCTAACCTTATCCTATGAAGAGTGGCTAGTGCAAATTGTGGATAGCAAGGAGCAAGAGCTAAGGAATTGAATGGTATCTTTGGTGAAATTGCTTTGGAACAACCCAGCTTTTCAGGAAGTGATGTGGAAAAGCGAAGATTTAATCAGGACTAAATACCCTCATTTGTTTGTATCTTAGAATTGTGTATTCGTGAAACTTGTGTATGATTGATTGTACCTTGGTTGCTTTATGCAAATTTATGTGTGTTTTCATTGGATCATTAGTGAAGATGTGTGCACCTACCATACCCATGAACAAGGCATGGCTCATAATAGGAAAATCCCACACATGCTTGTATCCTCGATAATGCAGATTAGATAAAGATGTGAACATAGCCACAAGAACCACCGAGAAAGAAAGGATTGAATGATGACTACTCATTGGCAATAGATGGACAAGTTTGAGCATCATCACACTCATGTGATGGACACAGATTTTTGAATCAATATTTTTCTATGGTGAGCCCTACCGCAAGAAGAGCAACAACCCCCACATGATCCATTGGTATGGAAAGATGCAAGTAGGTTACATCTGCTCGAACTTAACCTTGAGGTAGAATCGGGATACATCTACTAACCATATTCCTTATCGTGAAGAGGGATAGCCCATTGAAGATATTGAACTTGAGATTGAGCATAAGTTAAATGAGATGTGGGTGAACATGTATTATGATTACAACTTGGACATGATATTTTATCTATCACAAGACTTGGTGACAGAAGAAGAAAACGATATACCACATTCAACATCATCTAAGGATTTACAGAGCCGGAATTATTTTTCCTGCCAATAGTTTTGTTGTTTGACAACAATGCTGATTTTGAGGACAAAAAGTTTTTCTTAGGGGGGAGGAAGTGACGACCAGGATTTAAGCTAAGCTTCTTAAGTTATTTTTGGCATATTATTTTGGGCCAAACAAGGTGGAGTAACCCAATTAGAAACAAGGTTTGGAATACTAGGCATCAAAGGCCTTGAGGAAGGCCCAAGCCATGAGTGATTCAGCCTCTATAGGGAAATTAGGGTTTTGAAGCCCAATAGAACGAGAGCACATGCCCAACCCAATTCTTGGACGCCACATGTCATCCAATGGAAATTACAACTAAGGCTTAATGAATCTGGACTGAATTGAGGGAAGAGAGGTGAGAGAGTATAGGGTTTGGTCTTATATGCCTACCCTAGGGGATAACCCACCTTCTTGCCACGTGTCAAGCATGCAAGAAGGCTTGCTTGTAAGAAAGGGGTGTTGTGACACTTGTCAATAATAGAAGGAGGTTTCTAGAAGGGAAATGACAAGACTATGGAAAGTGGAGCCTAGGGAAGGCCAAGGGGCAATGCACAACATCCATCGAAGAGAGAGGGTTTCGGTTTTTGAGAAAAAGTTGACATGTGTCAAAGATGATGAAAGGTTTTGTCTGGGGAAGGGGCGAAATCCACTCGGTAAAATGAAGGGGCACACGCTCAAGGATTCTAGAAGGAGTTTTGGTGGGAAAACCTTTGGGATGGATGACACTTGGGAAGCGTGCTTGCCACCAACATTGCCCAATCACAATTCTTCAAAACTTTGGGAAGATGAAGGGCCACTTGGGAGTTAAAGAGATTTTCAGTAGCCACTTCACTCACACTCATTTCACTTGCCAGTTGGCAAGCATGCACACCAATAGAAGATCTAGGGTTTTGAAAATTATCATTCTATCACTTGATACAATGAATTTAGGCACTTGAAGAAGGGCAAAAGTGGGACTAGGTTTCAGTTTGGAGGTCTTACACACTACTTGTCCAAAGGATTTAGTGCTAGTTCCAACACAATCTCATGATGAGAGAAAGGAAAAAGTCACACAGTGGGGATGCCATTTGGCATCCATGCACCAAGTTTCGGTTTCTAGAGGGGGGAGAACACGCCTATAAGAAGAGGGAACCAAAAGACCAAGAGTCTTTTTGGACTTTTGAAGACAAGCTTAGAGAGTTTCGGTCACTCACTTTCTCTCTATTCTCTACCATTTTCTCCTCACCCGAACATCATTCATGCCACCCTCTATCCAGTCAAGTTTTGTTCTAAGTGTTTGCAAAAACTAGGATCATCTTTCATCAAGGGAAGCCAAGAGGTAAGGAAGAAAAAACCATCTTTTTCCTTGTTTCTCACACACGGCCAAGAGAGAGAGGGGATGCTTTGGTTTTTCGTATGTGTTCTTCATGAACAAGATATACTCACACACATGACCAAGGGAAGGAGAATGCTTTCGGTTTTTGGGGTGATTTTTCCTCATGAACACACACACACACACATACATTTGGAATGCTTAGGGTTTTCTTCTTCCAAGAGTGACAATCCCAACCATCTTGTGGTTAAGTTGTGAGGATGAGTATTTTGGGAAGGAAAGGAAGGCCATGGCTTAAGCATATTTTTGGAAAAACTTGGGTTTTATTCTTTAAAAATTTAGGACCTATGAGAGTACTTTGAAGATTAGGGTTTTTCTTGTTTTGAAGAAAAATCTAGAGCACTCACTCACTCACTTATGCATAGCTTAGGGTTTAGAAAGAATGGATTCTTATAACCTTGTTACTACATTTTTCGGCTAGCTTATTTTATTGGACGTTGGATTTTTTGTAAGTAAATTTCTAACTTATACTCAGATATCCTATATATATGTTATGTGAACTCATTTGTTTGTTTGCTTATTTGATTGTATTTGAGATAATGATACTCTAAAATCGGTTTCTACATGTTTGATTACCATGTTGTTGAAATGACTTATTGTTATTTGATTTACATCATGGAAATGAGATGTGATGTCGCATCTAGGGTTTGGTCTTGCATGTTTTAAAATGTTTGTAGGTACTTGTTGCATAACTAAATCTTTTAGAGGTTTAAGTCCATGAAATACTTGATTTTCCATATGTATATTCACTTGCACGATTTCGGTTACACATGTATGTTCATTGATAATGTTCCACCGAATACATCAGAAGATTCTAAGTTCATGAAAAGATTGTGTATGGTGCATTTCAAGTATTGATATGTATCGGCCATGACCATGAATGATCTATTATCATTATGTGTTTGAAGATCTAAGGGCATAAAACAAATATTCATGCATGCTAGGGTTTGCATGTTTCGGCCATGCATAGTACATGTGAAGATATGAATGCTTTGTTCCTTGTTTATTGTTCAAATGTCTTATAATTATTGATAAAGAACATGGTCGCATGTTCTAATCTTTTCAAGCCGTAACGCAGGATATATATGGTTGTGCATGATTACATGATGTATGGTTTATATTGAGTCTCGGCATGCATTAGTACAAGTCTCATGAAAGTACAAGGTTTCATAGTCCATGTCACATGCATTAGGTTTGTGAAATTATTTCTAAAAAGAAAAGAGTTGTTTAAAGTTTTGTCACAACCCCAAATGCTAGGATAGAGAAATACCCTAGTAGAACTCTTATGTTCCACTCAGGAGTGATTAAAATGGAGTGGTAACCCCTGGGTCAACAAAGTATAGTCGACAGGCTTCGAATAGTTCCTAAAAGGAAAGAATACTAGAGTGGGGTTGCACCTAAAGGTAGTGGGTGCCATACGGTAAAGGCAAAAAGGCGAAAAGGTGAACTGCCGTACTAAGTATGATTAAGAATAAGAGGTCACCTTGGTCAAAGAGGGTCAATGGTTGATGCAGTAACTAGCGGGGAACACATGGTGCATAGAGGAGCCATGAGATATCCAATTGTGATGCCCCCAACCGCTGCTTGGGATTGCATGGTGATTGAAGCGTTGGTACATGTAACACAAGGCTACATACCCCTCGTACATGATAGTTAAGATGTAATACACCTATTAATCTAGCAATATGCAGTATATCGCAACAAAAATTATACTTAAGTCAAATACAATAAGATAGATATCATGGTACTAAAGCACAAATCCCAAAATAGAAGTTTGCATAAAATCTTTCAAAAGATATAATTGTTTCTACAAAAAACTCTCGAAAATGGGACTATTATTTAACTATCATAAAAAACCAACAATCTATCATCAAAAGGTCCTGTGTACCAAAACCAAAATCCCATCCTCCGTTAAACTCAAAACGACTCCTCTTGTAATAGCCAACTAGAAATTCAATGGTGGAATTTCTATAAGCTATATGAATCTCATGAAAACCCCATAAGTTTTCACGAATCGATCAATCATATAGGTTTTAGTTTGTCAACATAGTCAATGTTATAACTCACTATAGTGCTAGAAGTGTGATTTTAATTATTTAAGGTAGTTAGAAGTGTCAGAATGCATTATGGTATGTGCCATTAGACTTGGTTGATTATTTAGGATTTTATGGCAGAATAATCCATTTTCATATTTTCAGAAGAAACGCTATTTGAAACTGTGTTTTTATTGTTAGGGGCACTTCGGGGTTAAATTTCGGTAAACAATTTTCACTATAGGTTAATATGAATATTTATGATTTTTCATTACTAAGTTTATTATGTACCTTTTTTGGAGTGAATAGTAACCTCGATATGTGCATCGAGTACAGTGTTTTCGAAATTATAGTGTGAAATGTCCAAATTAAATTAGAGAAGTTTTATTTGGACACTTGGCAAGATATTAGCTACACTTAGTAAATAGTATTAGACACTTGGCACCATGAGGAACGTTTGATGGATTTGAAGGAATCAATGTATGAGATCATGCCACCTAAGCAAAAGCCCAATTCCATCTAACCAATCAAATTGTGTCAAACTAAAGAGGATTTACACCCTAATAAAACCTTTTATGGTTGGAATCTAACTTAGAACCCAAGAGCATGGTTGAAACCAAAATCCTAAATGGTTTTATCCAAACCATAAAGTTGACCTCCAAAACCTAACTAAATCGGTTTCTAGCATTGTGTTTATTCACTTGATTAAATTACTTTCATATACTATTAATCCTTCAAATTTATGTTAGAACGTTATTATCCAACCTTGTTAACCTTGGATAATTTATTGGGCCAAAAGAAATTAGACTTGGGCTTGATAGAAACCCAAACCCTCTTAAAACCTAGAATTTGGGCCTATTTGGTTTAGGCCATTAAGGCTCATGAATTTGGTCACGTTAGCATTGCTTCTTGACTAAACCATTTCATCCCCCACATGGCTGACTAGATTTATTCAAGAGGGCTTAGAGGGTACTTGAAGTAAAATGCTAAAGAGCTACCTCACTCTTTCAATTCTACACTCCACCATAAGGAAATATCTTGGGCTGATTTTTGTGCATTGTATTAGGTAAGAAAGACCAATACTCAAACTTCATTTCAGCCTTATCCTCTTCCATAACTTGTGCAAGAAGCTCTCTAGCCCACTTCCCATGAAAATCATCTCTCATTTACACTTTCCTTTGAAAGAACACAAAAGACACTCTCAGGCAGCTTTTCTGAGCTCTTTTGCACGGTTGATTTGAAGCTTTTATAAGTGTTTTCTCACAAAATGTTTTTCATGAAAGTTGTTTATTTTTTAGTGTAGTTTACATAGATACCTTATTTTTTTTCCATTTGAAGGCCTTTTGATCAAATGTTGTTTAAACCCTAGAAAGGTCATTTTGCATGATAAACTAGAGAGTATGTTATATTTTGGAGATTTTTACCAAGCTAATTGATAGATCTTGGTTCAGAATTTTTATGAAGTCTTGTTAACATGTGTATATGATTATTGGTTAGAGAATTTGTTGTATAATTAAAAGTTTTGATGAAATATTTTCTTAGTTCTAGAAACTTAGAAACTGGAAGAGGAAAAATAGTTTCCGTTTTAAGAAAGTTTAGATCTTTTGTGGTTTCAATGTATTTCAATGGCTTTAATAATTTTATTGGATGATCCTAAGCCTCTTATATACATGTTAGAATGTATTTTGAAGATATTTGATGTTATTTTCAAAGATATTTGAGTATTTTTATGCAAGAAGATATTTAGATAGGCCAAAGTGTTGATGTTCTTGGCTAAATACATATTTTGGTTAATTGTTGACCATGTGATCTTCAGTTTGAAGCTTGGATATGTTTTAAGACACCTTTCTAGTTCCTATATAGACTGCACATTGCAACCTTTATTTAGCTTTTTTTTTCTCTCTCTCTCTCTCTCTCTCTTTCTCGCTTTTCTTTTCTTTTCTTTGCTCATTCTCTTTTACTAAGTTATTTCTTGCAAGATTTTGGCTTCATATTCCAACCAGATTGCACTGTAGGCAATACCCATTTTTTTTCTTTCTTTTCTCAATGATAAGTTCTGCTCCTCAGGTAACATCTCTTCCCTTACTCTTCCTGCACACATTGAGGACAATGCTATAATTTAGTTGGGGGGAGGGGTGAAATTATCTCTCTATTTTGGCATTATCTCTCTGTTTTATTCAAAAAAAAAATTCCTATTTCTGATTTTCACCTACTGGAAAACGATTTGTTGAAGTTATAATGTAGTGAAATCAAGATTTAGATCAAAAGGGGGACTTATCCATTTTATTTAGTTGATTAAACCAAGGAAAAAAATGTTAAAAGCTTCTACTAAAACATATACAACACAAGCCTAGTATGCCTAGAAAGACTACATTGGGTCATTGGTTGTTGATATACACTTCGGTGGTTGGGAGCTATAATGAACCATATCCTAATGGTTTAGGAAGAAATCTAAAATGAATGAGAAAAGGGACAAGCGAGGGATTGAATGACTAAAAAAAAAAAAATTCCTTTAGGTAGTCTAGTGATAAGGGCTTATTTGTGAAAGTCTGGGTAGGCGCACATTCATAGACCCCCATTAGAAAACCAAGAGGTGTGGTAACCTAGTAATAAAGGCTTATTTGTGAAAGTGTAGGTAGGCGCACATTCATAGGTCTGATCCCCACTAGGAAAACCAAAAAAAAAAAAAGGAAAGAGAAAGAGATTTACATTTGTGTTTTGGAAAAGGCTGCCTATAACCAAGTGTAATAGCGTGAAAGCCACCATTATAATGGTTTTAAGTTAGAGTAAGACCATGTGGTTATCTCATATTGGCTGTTGTGATTGAAACTTCTAATTTCTTTTGGTAGTCAATCTTGGAATTCTAACCCTCTTCCCATGCACTTACAAGGAAGAAAACCTTGTTACATTTAATCTCCTTGGTTGATTTATTAAATTGTGTATAAACCTCTTAGTTGACAGTCCATTTCAAACTATTTTACTCCAAAGTTTCCTAAACTCAACAAATGTATTTCATAGCATGTGACTTTCAGATCCTTTGGAATGCCATTCGGTAACCCCCTTGTGTATGATTCCATTCACTTTGTTTGTTAGAGACTAGCAAAAAGCTAGTTGGGGAGTGTGATTGAGTGGAAATAATATGAGAATTGAGCATGAAAACTAAGGTTTTTTTGGTCTTAAAAAGTCACTTATGCACATTTATATCCTACATTGCAGAAGAAGCATCACAATGTCAAAATGGGAAAAAAATGCATGAGAAATATTCACTTAGCCACTTAACTCTCAACCGACACTTAGAAGAAATGGGAAAACAGAACTAACCCTTGTTGCTCTACATTGCAGACTCCACACCTCAGAGAACCGCATGGAATTGGAGGGAGTAACAACCTGCAGAGAGAGTGCAGCAGAATCATTGGAGAGGTTGGAGGAGGAGAGGCTAAAAGGAGAGTGGTGGGGTGCAAAAAGGATACAAAGGATTTTTCTGGCAGAGCTGAAAAACATCTCTTTTTGGATTTTAACAATTTATTTTCATACTTGATGGAAGGGTAATTTTCGAGTGACCTAGGTCAAGGGAATCCTTTGCACAGTGGGGTTTCGCTTGGTGGTAGTTCTTTCTTTTAGTTTTAATTTGTACTCTTATGAATTTGTATCAATTTCATAGAAATCGAGTTTAGGGTTTCATTTGTAATTCCTTTTTGACTCATTGTTGACTTTGGGCAAGGTGGGTGCTTAAGGGATACAGACCGTAATTTCGGATTACTAAATGCTTAATGTTGATATGAAAAGTATGAGGTTATTCATAAAGTGTTCGTTAGTTCTGAATTCATATATATACTCCATATGTTTTATTCTTGACTAAAATTGCATGTGATGCTAAACATTGAAATCCCTTGGTGCAAAGAGGACCCGTAGCCTAGGTACTTGTTTAAAGTTTTTTTTTTTTTTTGAGAGACTTAGTTCTAAATACTTCACTTTGACTTCCATTGTCCATGGATAAAGTTTAGTTTCTCACCTATTTTGGTTATAAATTTCATAGTGTTTCAGAATACACCACATCTTGTTCTCATTAAGCATTTCCAGAGGGGTAGCAAGCTTTATTTTTAAAGCTAGCAGTTCCTGTTACCTAAGCTTGTCCCGTGGTTCTAAAGAATTCTCATTCAGCTAATACTCCACCTCCTTGAATCTATTTATTCCAAGACCATTAATTACAAAGAAAACTAGAATTGCCTTGATCCCTATGAAATCGACCTTGGACTCCCATTATACTCAAGTTGAACACCTTCTACAATTGGAAGGCAATTTAAAAGAAGAGCTATGCAACCTTGCTCTGGTATCCTTCCATAGGAACCATTTGAGACATGTTGACTATACTTCGTCGACCCAGGGGTCTCCACTCGACTTTAAACACTCCAAAGTGGACAGGGAGTTCCACTAGGGTATTTCCTCGTCCTAGCATTTAGGGTCGTGATAAAACACCCTTGACTATTTCTTTTGAAAACATGGACCTGAATGCATGTGACATGTGGCATGGACTCACGATGTGTCATTAATCTTATGCATGCAACATGTAAAAGCCGACTAACATAGTTCAATCCATAGCATGCATCTCATAACATAGCTTGAAAATATTAGAACATGTAAACAAAGATAATTTCATGCAAACATATTCAATTCATCCACCCAATCATGAAAATAGATTTTTAAAACATCAAAAGAGACTTTGGCCGATTAACATAAGCTCTACAAACCATGTATTTCACATTCATTCCGACTTCCATCCTCATGTGTCTTACCAACAAACAATCTCACAAACCATTACACAAGGCAAACCGAAACTTCTAAGTGTCACAAAACACTACTTCATCGTAACTAAATATAGCATGCAATAACATGAGGTTCAAGCAATATTTTCATTCAAAAGTACTCGTAGGTTGAACATGATAACCATAGAATATCATGCTTCAAGCCACAATTTCATACCAATAACTCATAGCATTACAAGCCAAATATACATACAAGAAATAATAGCAGCAATCAAAATAAATCACACAAGAGTTCACATAATATATACGAATAATATCAAGGATAGGTTGAAAGTTCACTTACCAAAAATCCAATTATAACAATAGCAACAATCTGAAATTTTAATGTAGCATATTAGAAACAAAATACATCAAAACCCTAGATTCTGAAATGTGAGTGAATGTGAGCGTAAGGGTATTTTCAAAATTTTTTCCATTAAACCAAAAACCCTAAGGCCGAAACCCCTTGAAGTTCAACCCTAGTTTTCTTTCCATGTAAAAACCAAAACACAAATCCCTCTAAAAACTCGAGTTCACAAGTTTGAAAGACCAAGAACACCTAGGGTTCCATCTTCCTTGAAGTGAAAACGCTAGTTTCTAGAGTGAGACTGTGTGATTGTGTCAGAAAACCAAAAACTAAAAATGAAGAAGTGATTGTCTTCTCTTTGGCCATGCATGCTCAACATGAAAAAGTGAAAAGGACCTTTCCTCCAAGTGTTGAGCTCCTACTCGAAATATGGAGGATGATTTCTTTGTGATATACGAAAATGGTGATGTTTGTGGAAGTGTTTGGTTAGTGAGAAAATGTGAGAAAGTGGAAACTTGAGAGCGTGAAATGGTGATGGTCGAATGGTGCTAAGAGAAATCTAGAAATTTTGTGCAAAAAGGGCCTTCCAAATTTCAGTTATGCCTTTATATATTGGCCTCCTTCCTTCTTTGAAATGCCAAGAATCATTTGCATGGGAAAAAGACTCTTTCTCTTCCCTATGATGGGATTGCATGGGAAATCCAAAAAGTTGCCTTTGTTATTGGCATGTGACTCCTTCCAAATGAAACCCTCTCTTGTTTCATCTTTCATCTTTGCCCTTCATCACTTGTCTAGATACAATATACTAGATGGCACAAAGGTAAAAGTCCAAAACTCTAATCTTCTTGAAACCCTACTAGTGTGCATGGTTGCCATTTGGCAAAAAGGGTGTGTGTGTGTCTTGAGCTTGCTGAAAACCCTAGGTCACCTCAAGGCTCTTTTACTTCCCAAGCTGTTCATCTTGCTTGTGCCATCACCCCCCTCTCTCTTTTTCGTTCTCCAAAAAGTCTCCTCTAGAACATGGCTTTTCCTCTTCCCAAGTAACGTCTTCTTGGAACTCAAAAGGTTTCTTTTCATGCTTGACAAGTGTCACTAGAGAAATGGGGCCATGCATGTGGGCGTGTAAGCCTAATCCAAATCTCCCTATCCCTTATGCTTCTTCCACTCACTTCTTCTAGAATCCTTATGCGTGTTGGACAAGTGTCACACTTGCTACTTTCCTAGGTTCCAAATGATGAGTTATCTTCTGAAAAAACAATAGACTCCTTGCCAATGCCAAGTGGCACCTCCTCCTTATCCAATGGGTCAACTTGGGCCTTCCAAGGCCAAAATTCTTAACGTCGGAATTCCATGGGCCCAAATCTTCTATTTCCCCCTTGTGGGCTCTTTGACTTAAAACTCCATGATCCAATCCAACAAATAAGAATAGAAAATGGCTTAAAGAAATCTTCCCAAACTTAGCCAAATAAACCATAAACAGATAATATCCAAAAGAAATATGAATGGGGTCCCTTATCATAATTCAAGATGTCACACAGACTGCACACAATGTTAGTGAATAAATCATGTCCTAATCTCAAGGGTCATGTTGGAGAGTAACTGATGGCATGGTCAAGCAATTCTGGAAGATTATGCGTGTGTTAGTCTATAGGTCCCACAATTGGACAAATGCACTCTTTGCTATGCAGACAAACACCCAAAACGTTAGTACAATGTCAAAATGCAAAAAAATTAAAATAAACCATACAGACAGATTGGCTCACTGAGTTGATGCCAAACATGGTGGAGCAACTTGGCATCAATGGGGTAGAGGTGGAGTAGTGGTAGGAATGGGCTACAGCTCACAGGTTGGTGGATTTGAGGGGTTTAGGGATGACTAGAAAGGGAGTGTGGTGGCTTGGGGATGGTTGCGTGGCCAAGAGAAGGTGGCTGAGTGGCTGGACACAGTGGCGTGCACGGCGGGAGGGGGAAGGAGAGGAATAGTGATGGGAGGGGAAAAGACTGGACCACGATTGGAGGGGGTAGGAGAGGCATAGTGATGGGTTTCCTGAAGGGTTGAAATGGGCTTCGTCACGACAGTGGTGAGACTTTTGGACAGAGAGGTAGGGGCTTCAAGTAGTGCCATGAACGACTGGCTCAAGTTGGGCTACGATTGATATTGCAACGGCGAGGAGACGATTTATAGAGGAACAAAATGATGCCGATAGACACAGAGAGACAGCCATGGAAGCTCAAGTTGGGGAGAAAAGGAGGTGGTGGTAGATGGACGACTGGAACGATGGGGAGCATCACATAGGCGACGGCAATGGAGAAGAGGATAGGAAGAAAACTAAAATGGGAAAAGGGAGAAGGGGCTGTGGCGCAACAAAGGGAGGGGAGAAAGAGATGAAAATCCTTAGGGTTTCTCACTTAAAGGGTTAAAAAAGTGTTGTTTTGTGGTGGGGAAGGGGTTGGGCATCAAATAGATGAGCTGGGCCTGAAAACTACACTCCTTTCACACCAGAAATTAATCCCACAACAAACACAAAGAGTTAACTAAATAAACACTATCTAAATAAATCTGGGCCTTCACATCTTCTTCGGATGAGATGGCAAAGGAAATTCCCAAGGCTAATGGGATAGGTCTTAGTGAAGGGGATGAAATCATAGACAATATTATGCATTTGAAAACATAGGAGGCCATAAATTTAGGTGGAGAGAAGATTGAATTTCAAAAGGGGCTGTAAGCTGATAATGCGCATGAATTGGAGGACGAAGCTGGGACTCAAAAGCCTATAATGGAAGGGATTTAGTTGGGCACGCAAAGTACGTATGAAGGGTCATGGGGTTGTGTTGCAGATTTTAATTGACCAACGCCCCAAATGAAATAAGGTTTGGTGGGAGTCCATGTGATATGGATAAATGGAAGATGGATGTGGGATAAGGCCGTAAGTGGAAATGCATTTCCCAACTACACAAAATGACTTCCTCACTGCCAGTGGCATCCCAATAGAAAACACTTACCAAAAAAAGTAAAGAGCAACGGGAGGTGGAAGAAGAGTTGGGAAGATCAAGCAAGAGGAATTATGGAAGGAGGAGGTTTGATGAGGAACAAGAGGAGACTCAATCGACTATATAGGGGTTGGTTGGTATCCAGTACTGCCAAGAACAATGAAAACCCTTAAGTGGAATGCTCGTGGGCTTGGGAACCCACTAGGCATTTGAACTCTTTGAGACTTAGTCAAGAAGGAAGCACTTGATATTGTGTGCCTACAAGAAATTAGATTGAAAGCTCATGTTTTTTATTCATGTAAGTACAAAATTGGCTTTAATAATTGTTTAGCTATAGATTGTGATGGTAGAAGTGCGGGGATTGCTTTATTGTGGGGGAAGGATGTTAATCTGTTTGTTCTTAATTTTTCTAAATAGCACATTGGTGCTTGTATTATGGAAGAGGGAATTAGAAAGGTGGAGTGATACATCACAAGTGTCTATGGGAATCCTGATACCAACTTCAGATTTAGAACGAAGGAGCTAATCAAATCATTATTTAGAAGGGAGGGTGAAGCATGGCTGGTTCTTTTAAATGAAATACTATATGAGCATGAAAAATATTGGGGGGTGGGGGGCGGCCCGGGGGGGGGGGGGGGGGGGGNGAGAGAGAGAGAGAGAGAGAGAGAGAGAGAGAGAGAGACTTATGGCTGATTTTAGGGAAGTGATTAATGAATGTGCTTTGAGGGATTTGGGTTACAGAGGCCAAAATTTACATGGTGTAATAGAAATGATATGGTCATAATCTTTAAAAAATCAAATGGTCTTCATTTCCACATTAGAAAGTATTTTTTTTTTTAAATTTGTTTCCAAGCAAATGTAACACGTTTGAAAGTGTTTTAAACATATGATTATCAAGCAGTAAATAACTTTTTAATAATAGAACTTATTACCTAAGCTATAAATTATAAATCCCAAAGTTATAAATTATATTTCTTACCACAATTCCAAGCATGCTCTTAATTTCTACTCTGTACATTGATTTTCTCCCTTCTTGATTTTCCATTCTCTATCAATTATGAATTGATTTTGTTTTAATTTTTATTCAACAATTTAATATCACATCAAAAGATGATCTAAGATGTTCCAAAGATAGGCATCGATCCCTTGATCAAAACTCTGTCTAAACTTTAATAATCGACCCCTTAGAAATGGGATCAGATGAACTATAACTTCATTATTTGAGTTGGTTTTCCACAAAGAGGGACTATGGTTTAGGAAAGTATTATATAGTTGAATGATATGACGTTTATTAACTGCATCAATCTTTTGACTATTAATATCAATGAGCGGAAGATGATCGATCTATGAGTTCTATTAATGTCACATGATGTCTATGATCATAGTAATGTTGTGTCATAACTTTTTCTAGGCAGTAGTCATTAACATCAACAATAAGCTGCAGGCTGCAAATGGTCATTAGTTGCCACTACTATATAATCACCGAAAAACATTATTTTGTTTGTTAAAGTACTTGCATCGAACACGTGGCATGCAATCTTGCAAAAATTGCTTATTTATGATGAAAAACGGGTATTTGAGCCTAATACACATGAAAGAAATATAATTTTCCCTCATCTTTAAAAGAAAATCCATTAAAGATATGATATATGGCTGTCTATAAATTTTGCTTTCCGTACAAACCTATATCGTGTATTTCTATATCTTCTTTTTGCTTGATATCCATTCCTCAAGGAAAAATATCTCTGAAATTATTATCCCCTCCGATGCAATTTGGATGGCTATCCAATGAACTAATTATTTGTTTAAAATACGAGATTTATGCCAAGAAAATTTGGACAAGGATCTTAACATGAGAACTTAAACAATAGATAAATGATATTTGCAGTCGTGGAGTACGCAAGCCCCACACAATCTGTTTGAAAAAAGTGAGTAAATACGATACCCAAATAAAATAAAAAAACTAATTTTTTAATAGTTGATCAAATTCCTTTTCAAAACGATTATGCGGTGCTTATGCACTTCACAACCACATGTAGCATACTCTCAACAATATTATCTATAAAGTAAACATAATTATTCTTCTTTAGACTTTTCTCGACTCCCAAAGATACGTATTTTATTATTATTTTTATTAGATCCACATATTGAATCCATAATATATATATATATATTTATATATGCATCACTAGAACACATTCCTAGTTAAGCAATATGTATCCTCGTTGTTCACACAAATTATTTAATATCAAGTACTCAAAGTACTATACATGATACACTTGTTCAAGAAGGCGTGGAGTGAGATGGATTTCGAGTGGTGTTGCTTTAATGGAGGCAATTCCAGCTTTCTCAACCATATCTACTACTTCATCTGATGGAGTTGAAATTTCAAAAGCATGCAAGAAGGTAGCAAGTGTGAGTTGAATCAGTTGTAATGCAAGCGAGATTCCAGGGCAAACTCTTCTACCACTACCAAATGGTACCAATTCAAAATTCTGCTCCCTAATATTGATATCTTTATGGGTAGTAAGGAATCGTTCTGGACAAAACTCTGTTGGATCCTGCCACACGTATGGGTCTCGATGGATCTTTGATAGATTAACAAGAAGACGTGTGCCTGCTGGGACATGATAACCAGCCAAAGTACAATCTTCAATGGACTCGTGCGGAATAGAAAGTGGGCTAGCAGGGTATAAGCGCATTGTTTCTTTGATGACAGTTTGGAGATAAGCTAGGTTTTGTATGTCTGAATCCCTTACTTGCCTTTCCTTGCCAACCTGGAGGTCTAGTTCTTGTTGGACTTTCTTTAAAGCTTCTCGATTATTAAGAAGTAGAGAGAGAGCCCATGTCATGGTCACAACTGTTGTATTTGAGCCCCCTAAGATAAGGGTCTACAAAAGTGGTAAAATTAGAGATCAATAAGAATATCCCTTTAAGGTCATACTCAAGTGGGTGAGTATCGAGTATTAGGAAGTGCATATGTACATATATGGAGCTTGAGATCATGACTCAGATTTCTAAACTTGTATAGTCACAAATTGCTACTCGCAATAGACAAAACTAACAATATGCTTAAACACTGAAGGTAGAGAGGAGAAATCACACTTTCAAGTGCTAAATAGATTAATAATCCTACTAATGTTATTTTCTTCTAGTGGGGTCCTTTTCTATATATGATAGTACCAAAATATTAGCAAGTTATAACCTTGAACTAATCCTAGGAATGCCAATGCATATGATACTAGACGTGACTAGTGGATAATTGATTAATCATCTTGGCTAACGAAACAATAATTAATGATCTTACCAGGCAAGTAGCTTTGGTGATTGTATCAGTATCAAAAGTGGAAATTTTTGTGTTATCTGTGGCAATGGATAGCATCACATCCATAAAGTCCTAGTGTCCATTCTTCACCTCACTCGAGAGATTTCTTTGTTTATGTTCTTCTAGCAAACCTTTAAGCACATGATCTATTTCTCTTGCGTTTTCTTCATGGCCCTTTTGTCCCCACCCAAGTCCAACCACCTTAGATATGGTAAGGCAATTGACACCACAAACTTTCCGAACAAAATGAAACTATCTTTCAATACCTTCTGGTACCGAATATCATCTCCTTCATCCTCATCCTTGGTGGCAGCCCAAGCAAATCGCTTCCCTACAGCGATCCTAAACACAATGTTTAGCATGATCTTGCCGAACCATCTATTCATCTCCACCAACACGAGCTTGTTGTTATCGACCAGGAGTTTATATGTTTCTTTTATAGCTGTGTGTACCTCCGACTCTCCATTGTGCTTGAACATCTCAACATGTTGATTTGAAAGGAATCCAAGTGTGGCTAGTTTTCAAACTTCGAGCCAATAAGGACCATAAGGGCACAAACCGAATAGAGCATAGTTATAGCCCATGAGTTTTGTTGCCATAGCTTTTGGACGATTTGCAAAGACTTTGTCTTTAAAACACTCTTTGGCTATCTCTGAATTGCTGACCACTATAGCTTTATGTACGCCCAACCTGATGGTAAAGATTGGTCCATACTTGTCAGCCATATAACCCAAGATTATATGAGTAGGTTCTGACTTTGTTAATAGGTGGAGGTGGCCGATAATCGGCCATGCACCACCAACTTCTGGTGGAAGTGTGCTTTGAGGTGCAGTCTTTTGGGTTGTGCTCTTCCATAATAGAAAGAAGATAAAGAGAAGCAAGCAGGCAAAGATGCTAGCCATGATATAAGTCATATTAAAGGTACTTCCATTGATGAGTGAGATTGAAAGAGCATATATAATTTCCTCTTCGGTTGTGGTTGTGGATAGAGGTTGCGGTGGGAAGTGCATATAAATAGATCATACGTGTGTGCGCAAGTGTCGAAATGATGCCCTAGTGCCAAAATGAGAAGGGCATGTAAGCCAAATAAACATGAATAGATAGAGGCCACCGCCACAAGACTTATTGCCCCCGTAGAAAATATCTTTCCAACCAACCCCAAATAAACATTAAAAAATGGAAAATAAATAATTAAATATATGAAAAAAATGCAAAAAATAAAAAAATAAAATAAAATGATATGGATTTGTTCCATACATTTTCTCATGAAGAAATTAGTTTCGAGTGTCATTTGGGAAAAAAAAAAAAATTTTTGAAAGAAGATCATTCATTTAACCATTAAAATAAGTGTTTGATACAAGGAGGATAGTCCTCAATCAAAATACACTCATCCAGGCATGATAGAGCATGCTTGGCCAACCCGTGGGCAATACCATTACCCTTCCTTGATATGTGTTTTATGGACCAACTACTAAACTTAGATAGAATAAGCTTGATATCCTGACTCACTCAAAAATGAGTAGCATTAATGCTATCCCAAGTGCAGGAGGATGTCGTGTAATAATAAGGAATAAATTCCTAGATCGTCTCCTCAGGGAAAATTTACTCAAAATTTAAACTCGTTGAAAAATTGTGAAAAACTTCACAAAGAAAAAAAAATAAATGGTATGTGCAATGGATGGAAATTTTACTAGTCATGGACTAGATTCATGTTTTTAGATTTGTTTGTCGGATTTGAATGCAGCGATGAAAAGTAAGGAATGAAAATGCATGAAACTAAATTAAAATTGCTGAAATTAATAGACTGAAATTTAAAAGAACAAGAAAAATAAATGACATTAATTTAAATAATAGGAATTAAAGATGCAAGAAAATAAATGACATTAACCTAAATAGAGGAATTACAAGTGCGAGAAAAATAAATGATAGTAATTTAAATAAACAGAAATTAAAGGTGCAAAAAAAATAAATGACAGTAATTTAAATAGACAGAAATTAAATGTGCACGGAAAATATAAGACATTAAACTGAAATTAAATAAAAACAGGAATTGTAAGGAATAAACTTGATGTTTGGAAATGGAGACTGCGTTCTCCAATCCAAAAATCTGAACTTCCAGATAAAATGATTTCTCAAATAAAATAAACGCTCTAAATAAAATGCATCCTAAAAGAAATTGAACTCTCAATTAAATTAAAATTTCAAATAAATTACACACTCAAATTGAAGTTGAGCTCTAAATAAAATAAACACTAAAAGAAATTATTTCCTAGATGAATACAAAGAAAGCTTGCTTTAACATGGAAAGAAAACTTGCTTCCTTAAGTTTCAAATTAAAGCTGTAAAATAAACTGATGCTGAATGAAAACTAAAACAGAAGCATGAAACTGAAAAATGAATTAAAATGAACAACAACTGCCGAATGAAATGAGAATGAAACTGAAAAATGAAAGCTAAGTTTTAAAGTTCTGTCTTCTCTCCTTCGTCTCCACTGCCTTGATGCCCTTTCTCTTCTGAGCTCTCTCCTATTTATAGGAGAGAGCATCCTACCATTTCTCAAGAGTGGGTGGCCAAACTTTGAAGAATGGTGGAGTGGGTGGCCTAACTTGGGAGTGGGTGGCCTAACTTGGGAGTGGGTGGCCTTTCTATCTTTCTGCATGTGCTGATTTTCTGCTTGCTCCCTTGAGTTCCAGCCGTGAGTTCCATTCTCTTTTAGTATTTTCATAAATGCCCTGCAGTACATAAAAAATGTATTTCTTTCAAAGGCAAATATAGAACTTTATGTATATAAAATATTGACATCAATTAATTTGCATTCAATATTAGAATTTGATGCATAATTAAGTGTTCAATCTTTATTTGATAAAATAAATCATCCATTTAAACAACTTAATTATGCAATTCTAACCTTTTATCATATCCCTAATCAAGAGACCAGCTGAGGTCCAGCATTCTTCTGAGTGTTGTACTGCCTTGACTGTCTCTAAGGAGTCACCTTCGAGAATTATCTTGCTTAGACCCAACTCAGCACAGAGGGATGTAGCTTGGAGAGCTGCAGCTGCTTCCCCAAGTATGGGGTTCAGATCCATAGTTTTGCTTGACCATAGATTGGCTGCAACCAATGTGGCGCCCCCAAAATCCCCACGTACGGATACGGGGAATTCGAGGCGCCCGGATGGTGACATCACGGGTCACCATCCTAACGACGAGTGCCAAGTGTGTGCAAGCGACACATGTGCACAAGAAGATACGCAGCGGATAGCCAAGTCAAATACTAAGTACCAGAATTTTTCTTAAATAAAATACAAACGGTTCAAAGGTACAGAATAAAATATTACATGATATAAATATGGTTTTTAAAACTAAGTACAAAGCATAACTTCAAATCAGAACTCCGGCGGAGCCGCATCCTCGGGCTCAGCCTCCTCCTCCTCCTCGAACGCTGCATCAAAATCTACGGTACCAAAAATGGTGCCGCAGGTAAGTAAAACCCAAACACCACTAGATAAAAGCATATTAAACTCAAACAACAAGTATGAATGAATGTCAATGCTCCAAAACTCATAAATCATATTTTCCACGCACGCCAAAAACCCAACTGGGTTAAAAACATAACCTTTAAAACCAAGCCTCGCCATTATCCCAGATAATGGCCCAAACCACCATTTTCCCAGAAAATGGATCACAAGACCATCGCCATTTTCCCAGAAAATGGCCCATATCCGAAAACCATGAAAACCAACCAATTATGCATGCACCATGATCTCCCCTAGGGATCATCCGCACACTCTGGCTCTGTGCCACACCGCAGGTAACGTCTACGCGTGTGACACCTACACGAGTGATGCCCAGACTCGCGCCTCCAACTCGCGCGTACCTGGCCAGGCCATCCTCTAGTCCCCGCCACTAAAAGGACCACGGAGTCGACACGACAGCGTTACCGTATCGTGCGATCCGGTCGTCGCCCGGCGACAACCCAGGGGATGTCACTCAGTATTATCCACTCCCGAGTGACCAGAGGAGCTCCACCGAGATAATAACCCATCCCGGCTTGGGCTCGTGATACGCACACTCCCAAAAACCATTTACGCCAATAAAACATGATTTAATCAATTTAAATAAAATACACGTGCATGCATCATGTAAATGCCAATTTCAATGCTCGACAAATAAATTCAACCATAGCACAACAAATCAAGCAACTCCGTCCTCCATCCAGCCGACCCCCGAACTCCTCGGACTCAGTCCGGAATCAGCGAACCAACCAAATAATTTATTGAAAGAGTAAAATACATTTAAATCTAAAAGTAGCGTTTGGAAAATACTTACAGCGCTATATAGGATTTTTAGAAGTTCGGCGCGAAGCGAACGGCGATGCGAAAGCAACGTAACAGTGCAAATGCACTGTTCCCGTGGGTCGCAAAATACCCACTTTTGACCGGGGACAAACCAAGACACCAAATTGATAGGGAATGGTCTAGAGATGTTTATGAAGCTAGTGGAAGTGAGTTTTGGCCGTGGGTGGCGGCGAAAACGCCGGTAGGGGCGGAAAAAGGGCAAATCGGAGTTGAGCTCGTGGGAGCCGCTCCGGTGACCGTTTGAGGCCGGGGATGGGTGGGTTAGGTCGGCAAGGAGTAGGGGAAGAAGTGGTGAAGAGGTGGTGGCCGGAGGTGGAGCGACGGCGGCGGATCGAGCCACAAACCGTGCGGCTTTTTGGGCGTTTTCCGGCCAAACGGCCGGCCGGTTGGGGCTGGGAGTTGGGGGGAGTGATCACCGGCCGGAGGGGAGTCGACCGGCAGGGGTGGCGTCGGGCACGACGCCGGCGAACGGCGGGCCTGGGTGGGGCTTGGTTCCGGCGTGGGTGAGGAGAGAGAGAGAAAGAGAGGCGCGGGGAGAGAGAGTCCGAGCGGGAGAGAGGAAAAAAGGGAAAAGAAAAAGAAAAAAGAAAAAGAAGAGGAAAAGAAAAGAAAAAGAAAAAGATGAAGGAAATTAATGAGGTCCAGTCCTCACGTCGGAAGTCCAAAGACTGATCAGCCGAAAACGGTATAAAAAACATAAAACGATTAAAATAAATTAACACTACATCAAATAAATAAATAAACACCACTAAAAATATTTTAAACACTTCAATAAGCTAAAATAAAATAAATAACTAGTAAAAACCAATTATTTAAATTTTTAAAACCAAAAACAAGCCAAAATAAATTAAATCACAATTTAAATTCAACAGCCAATAAAATCTATTTAAAACTCGATAATTTAAAATAAAAGTACTATAAAATATTTAATTAAATTAAAATATCCCTTCAGTGAAAATACACATAAAAGCGGGTCATCACAACCAAGCCTTTAGCATCTCTGATAACCACACCAATACCAACCTTAGAATTTTCCTTATCTATAGCAGCATCCCAGTTAGCTTTGTAAACTCCTGAGGGGGAGGAATCCATGAGTGATTGCTCAAATCTTGCTTCACCAGTTTCTGTGTTCTGAGTTCATTCCCTGCTCTAAGAAGGGACATCTCTGCCTGGACCTTGTTGGAGAGTTTAGCTGGTGTAGAGAAGGAGTTCTCAAAGATGAGTTGGTTTCTTCTGTGCCAAGGAGTTTAGAGGTTACTGCCATCTCACACAAGTCCTCTGAAGATAACTGTCCAGCATAATTCAAAGATTTCTCTAAAGGACATTCAATAAAACTCATTTTCTGTATTTTCCTCGAGCTAAGACCATACATCTTGAGCTGAACTCAGACCAAAGGCATGGGAAACCGTTCAACATCCTTTAGACAGATAGGACACAGGGAGATTCCACCACTTTTCCTTTGCTCAAATTGAAATTTGTGGGCAGAGATCCTTGCTGCTCTCCAAAGGAAGATTTTGTTCCATTGGGGATTTTAAGACTTCCCATAGCTTTTCCCAAATCTTTGAACCAGGGTTCTGAATGGAGGGTTGTCCCATGCTTTCCTCCCTCATAGTTTCCTGCAGGTGGTAAGCACTTCGTACTGAGAACTTCCCATTGTTGGAACACCTCCAAGATAGGATATCTTGGTTTCTGCAGGGACTTATAGGCATGGTACAGATTAACCTTGCCTCCTCATCTGAAAAGATTGAGTGAATAAGAGGAAGGTTCGATTGCTTGGTTTCTGGATTGATAAGTTGATCTACAGAGGCCTCATGTTTTAGAATGCTCACTGGGGACTGTATCCTATAAGAAGAAGGTCTTGGTATCCATTTATCAAGCCAGATTCTGATCTTTTGCCCATTACCTACTTTCCATAACAGACCCTCTTCAAGCACATGCCTGGCTACCAAGAAGCTTCTCCATACGTATGAATCTGTGACTCTTTTCCTGGCTGAAAGAAAATTAGAATTGGGGAAATATTTAGCTTTTAAAACCTGTGCAGCAAGAGAAGATTGGTTTTGGATCAGTCTCCAGCCTTGTTTTGCGAGTAGGGCTAGATTAAACTGCTCAAAATCCCTAAACCCCAGTCCTCCTTTACTCTTAGCTTTTCTTAGTGTCCTCCAGTTAATCCAATGAATTTTGCTTCTGTTTTCCTTTTGGCCCCACCAGAAGGATTGTAATAGTTGGTTAAACCTTCTTGCTATGATTCTAGGCAAAAGAAAAATACCCATGCTATACGTGGGAATGGACTGTAACACAGATTTGAGTAGAATTTCTTTGCCTCCTTGTGAGAGCATGTTGATTTTCCAGTTTGAGATCTTGCCTTTAATCTTGTCTAGCAGTGAGCTGAAAGCCTTTTGTTTGTTTTTGCCAACATAAGATGGTAGACCAATATATTTTTCAAAAGCTCTTGAGGCTCTGATTCCTGCTAACTCTAAAATGGAAGATTGAGTGTTTTGCTTGGTGTTGCTGCTGAAGAAGATAGATGTCTTATCAAGGTTCAAGCGCTGCCCCGATGCCAGTTCATAGGAGCTCAAGATATGATGCAATCTGCTCCATTCTTCTAGATTGGATTTACAAAACACAAGACTGTCATCTGTAAAAAGTAAATGGGTAACTCTCATAGCACCTCTTGCCACAGGGATTCCTGTAATTGCTCCTTGAGATTCAGCCTGGTTCAAAAAGAAGGTTAGGATCTCTAAGCATATGATGAAGAGGTAAGGGGAGAGAGGGTCTCCCTGTCGGATACCTCTTGTTGGTTGGAAGGTAGGTTTAGGAAATCCATTCACAAGAANCAGCTCTATTCTACCATCAACACTGGTCAATAGTGGGAAAAGGAGTCACTGAGGCAGTAACTGAATACCTGAATACAAGGAAGGTCTTCCAAGATGTTAACCACACCTTTATCTCCCTGATACCAAAGAAGAAAGCTCCCAAGTCTGTTACAGATTTCATACCTATAAGTCTATGCAGTGTCTTTTACAAGATCAATGCGAAGGTGCTAGCAAATAGACTAAAACTAATCCTGCCTCATGTCATATCTGTCGACCAAAGTGCATTTGTACCAGAGAGATTAATCTCTGATAATGTGGTTGTGACGCCCCCAAATTCCGCTTGGGATTGAACGGACATTTGAAGCGTCGAGACATGCAACACAAGGTTACCTGCCCCCGTTCATGACATATAAGATGCAATGTTCCTAACATGCATCTAGCATTATGCAATATTCGCAGCGGATAATCTTTTTCTTTAGCAATACTATGCACCAAACTAAATATATCCCAAATACTTGAAACATAATTCATACATAAAGGCATACTAAAAAGCCGTGATCACCACACTAGTCTAAAATGGTTGTGATCAAAAGAATACTTGAGATACAACTCCAAAAGTACAAGTATTAACCTAAGTTAAATACTATACCATCATCAACATCGCACCGTGGCCTAGTCGACCGTATTCAGTTGGTCAGATTCCAATTCTCCTTTGGGTCCTGTAACAAGATCTACCATTCGGGGGGAATGGTAGTTGGGACTACCACAGTGAGATTTGATTACAAATCTCAGTAAGTTAACATAAAACTCACACACAGGTTAAAAATGCATGCATGGCAGTAAAAGCATAAATGCATAATTATAGTCATATATAAACATAGTATAACTTGACATATAGCATGACTTAACCAGAATCTTAAACATGAACTGAAACTTGACTTAACATGGCATAAACTTAAGCTTAAAACATAACATGAACAAACAACATAACATGAACGTGAAACATAACATGGACATGAACATAACATAACATGAACGTGATCTTGAACATATCATAAAAGTGAACATAACATGATGTGAACATGAACTTGGAACATAACATAAACATGAACATAACATGTACGTGAGTATAATATAACATGAACTTGATCTGAAACTTGACTTAACATAAACTTGGAATCTTATTTAATTGTCTTGATAAATAATGTGCATTAATACGTACTCCACAGTTGTTGTGGCCCCACGTATTCTACATGTCACAATTGCTGTGTCTCATGTAGTGTATGCTCCACAGTTGTTGTGGCCCCATACTTCATGCTCCACAGTTGTTGTGGCCCCATGAATTCACATAACATAAAATATAATACGTACTCCACAGTTGTTGTGGCCCCACGTATTCTACATGTCACAATTGCTGTGTCTCATGTAGTGTATGCTCCACAGTTGTTGTGGCCCCATACTTCATGTAACATAAAATATAATACGTACTCCACAGTTGTTGTGGCCCCACGCATTATAAGTAACATAAATATAATACGTACTCCACAGTTGTTGTGGCCCCACGCATTATAAGTAACATAAATAATATATACGTACTCCACAGTTGTTGTGGCCCCACGCATTATAAGTAACATAACATAAATATAATACGTACTCCACAGTTGTTGTGGCCCCACGCATTATAAGTAACATAAAATATAATACGTACTCCACAGTTGTTGTGGCCCCACGCATTATAAGTAACATAAAAAATATAATACGTACTCCACAGTTGTTGTGGCCCCACGCATTATAAGTAACATAAATAAATAATACGTACTCCACAGTTGTTGTGGCCCCACGCATTATAAGTAACATAAATATAATACGTACTCCACAGTTGTTGTGGCCCCACGCATTATAAGTAACATAACATAAGTATAATACGTACTCCACAGTTGTTGTGGCCCCACGCATTATAAATTAACATAAATATAATACGTACTCCACAGTTGTTGTGGCCCCACGCATTATAAGTAACATAACATAAATATAATACGTACTCCACAGTTGTTGTGGCCCCACGCATTATAAGTAACATAAAATATAATACGTACTCCACAGTTGTTGTGGCCCCACGCATTATAAGTAACATAACATAAATATAATACGTACTCCACAGTTGTTGTGGCCCCACGCATTATAAGTAACATAAATAATATAATACGTACTCCACAGTTGTTGTGGCCCCACGCATTATAAATACTAACATAAATATAATACGTACTCCACAGTTGTTGTGGCCCCACGCATTATAAGTAACATAAATATAATACGTACTCCACAGTTGTTGTGGCCCCACGCATTATAAGTAACATAAAATATAATACGTACTCCACAGTTGTTGTGGCCCCACGCATTATAATATAACATAACATGTCTAATCTTTCTTAATGCATGTTGATATTATTTAATATCATATACTTTTCTAACATGGCGTATACTTGTAAATGGTATAATATGATTTAATCATAAACATTTCATGGCATACATGTATCATATGGCATACTTAACATGGCATACTTATAACATACATCATTGTATGGCAGAAAAGATTATTTAACAGATAATTATTCATGAGAGATTAAATCATACGTAACAGATAAACATGTAATGACATAGCATGACATGGCATATACGATAACATACATACATAAATTGTAGTTCCTTACCCATCACACATACACAATAAACTGATAGTAAGTTAGAGGCTAACTTACCTCGATCGTCGCGTTCTATGAGAATAGAGCGCGAGACACGAGGAACTGCACAACAGCTGGAAGAGGAACACTCGAGTCCTTAAGATTTTCACTTCTGAACTCAATTGCCATATTGTAAGCACTTGCAACACCACGGCCAACTTGAGGTTTCACTATACTCGGAAGAGATAAATTGACTTCAGAAAGCCTTTGCACTAAAACAAGTTCATTAAAATTATCAATAACAACCAAACAAACAACTCATTTCTCAATCCATATACTCTTAGCCATAGTCAACCACAAGATGACACCAGTCATCCCGGACTATAATCCATATCATCACTGCTTCGGGACACTGTCATACAGTTTCCCAACATTACACCATACGCTCCACACTTCTCTGCTACGCCATTCAACCCTTCGTGACACGCCATCCGATGTATCACGACTTAATACAGAGTACACTCACGTGAACTCTCTTCCATCCACACTACAATACCCATCACTGCGATACACGTCTCACGGTGCATCGCTACGCGACACGGAGTACGCGCTACGCGTACTTCCTTCGCTACAACTCTCATCAACACGATGCACATCACACGATGCATCGCCATACAACACGGAGTACACTACATGCGTACTCCCTTCCTTCTACGACACACATCACTACAGTGCACGTCGCGCGGCGCGTCGCTGCATTACACAGAATACGCTACACGCGTATTCTCTTCACACCAGTGTTGATGGTAGAATAGAGCTGGGAACCCATCAGGACCTGGGGAGCCTAAAGGGTTCATCTCAAACATTGCCCTTTCAATTTCCTCTTTGGAAAATGGTCTACATAATGACCTGTTCATATCAATGGAAACCCGAGGTTGAAAGGATTGAAATAAGGTTGAACTTCCTCCAGGAGTAGAAGTAGAGAAGAGGTTCTCATAATAGTCTTGGAAAGCCTGGCTTAATCCCTCTTGGTTACTCACTGTAGTACCATCTTCATTGGCTAAACTTTTAATGGTATTTATCTGTTTTCTGTGTGAGGCACAATGATGGAAGTACTTTGTGTTTCTGTCTCCTTCATGGAGCCATCTTTGCTTCGCCCTTTGTTTCCATTTTAATTCTTCATCCTCTAACAGATTATTAATCTCTGATTGGATTTGTTGGATCTGTTCATTGCCTTGTCCTGTATTAGCTTCTTGCATCCTTCTAAGACACTCTCTTTTTTCTGTGAGTTTCTTTTTCTGCTCTTTGAAAGTTTCCCTGCTCCAGGTTTTCAGCTTATCTCTGCACATCTTAAGGCCTTCTCGTGAGACTGCTATCTTAGAACTGAGGTGGTTGCTTTGGTGCCAGGCTTGCTGGACAATGTGACTGCATTCCTCCCTCTTGCCCTTTGCTGCTTCATATCTGAATATCCGGGTTCTATGGGTGATTTCTGGTCTAGAGCTTGAGCAAGAAACAAGGATGGGGATCTGAGCACTGAGTTGGTAAGACATAAACTGAATTAAGATGTTTGAGCTCCATCCATTCCTTATTTACAAAAGCTCTGTCCAGCCTGGCTTTTGTAAATTCTGCACCCTCCTTCTATTGCACCACGTATATTTGTCCCCAATGTAGCCTATGTCCTGCAAACCACATTCCTCAATAGCTAATCCGAAAGTTTCCATTTGTTGAAATGGTCTAGCATGGGGGCCAAATTGTTCCTCCTGTAAGAGAATTTCGTTAAAATCCCCCAAGCATAACCAAGGACCTTGGATCTAGGAATGGATTAGTCGAATCAAATTCCAACTTTCTTTCCTTCTAGCTACTGCTGGTTGTCCATAAAAACCTGTAAGAATATATCTTTTCTCCATTGTTGCAGAGTGAATGCTCAAGGAGATATGATGATTAGAATAAGAGTTTAATTCGGCTTTCACCTCTTGCTTCCATAAGAAAGCGAGGCCACCACTTCTTCCAATGCAATCAACTATAAAACTGTGGTCAAAATTCAAATGGTTCCTGATGATTTCCATTCTATTCCTTTTGCATTTTGTTTCGCTTAGGAAAACAAAATCTGGGCTCTTGTCGTTCACCATGTGATGAAGCTCTCGAACTGTCCGAGGGTTCCCAAGCCCTCGACAGTTCCATGCTAAGTGTTTCATGGTGATTGGCAGGGCTGCTGAGCAGCCACTGCCATGCATACTTGCTTAGACCTCTTCCTGGTCATGATGGTTCTTAGGGGGGACTCCAACGACCTCCTCTTTAGTTTGGCCTTATTAGTGTCCCTCATTGGTGTGTCACACAGGCCAATATGGGCTTGGATTTCTATGCCTCTGGCCCTTCTCTTCCAAGTGGGCCCTTTTTAAATGGGCCAACTTTCAGGGGTTTGAGAGGAGAGGTTTGAGAGGGGGGACTGATGTTGGTTCCTTGTCTTCCTGGGCTATCCGACCCTACTGAGTTTAAAACATAAAGAGGGGAACCAATTGGAGAGTCTATCCTAGACTCATTAGTAGCTTCTCTATGCAAGTCAGGGGAGGTATGGGGAAGTTTGAGGGTGGTTGGGATTACCTGGTCAGAGTGCCCATACTTATCTGAGCCATCCAGTGTGTTGCCCCTTCTTAGTGATGAACTTTGGGAGATGTTGATACCTGAGCTTCCTCTGTCAACGTGATTGGATGTCTCAACACTGTTGCCTTTTACTCCATCCTCCTAAACTTCATCATCATACTTGCTAGGTTCAAAATTGTTTTGGCGCCAGTCTTCTAAGCTTACAGATTCTCCCTTCTTCTTCGTGTAGTGCTGGTTACTTCTCACTGGGGGGCTTGCTCGCATCCACGGACCGTATTGTGCAACTACACCATCCCGATACTTAACTTCATGCTTTAGGATTTAGACATGTTGGTCCCAGGTGTTTGATAACCCCGCATTGAAAATAGAATAAGGGTAGACGTTCATATCTGTAAGGAATCCAGTACCGTTAAGTCCCCGTGTTGATAAAACTGCCTTTTAACAGTGCTTTGGTGATGTTAACTTGAACTTTCACCCTAAGAAAGTTGCCCCATGCTAATCCTCCTGCAAGGACCTCACCCATTGTCGCTCCCAGTTTCTCCCCCGTAATTTTGTTCATACCTGCAAAAGGGAGATCATGAAGCTGAACCCAGAATATCTCCTTTGTGAAGGTCATGTCTTTCGGCATTAAGCATCCTTCACAGTCTTGTAAGTTGACTAGAAATCTATCAAAAGACCACGGGCGTCCCAAGAGAACTCTTGTTTTCTCCGTGACATTTTGAAATTCTATTCGGAACTTGTTATGCCCAAGATCTTTAAAGACGGTCCTTCCTGTTACTTGCCAGGCTTTACTCATCGTCACTCTAAAGGCACCTTTGTTCACCTCCTTCTCTACTATAACTAACGCTGCTAAGCACCTTTTACTCTTTTCTTTGGACAGCAATATCTCCTCCTGCGGGATGAGGACTTCTCGTTGTTCTACCTCCGTGAGACATAGTCGCTCATAAAGATTAGTTAGTTCCTCAGCCATGGACTCCAGGACTGATCAGAGAACTATGCTAAATAAAGCTCGTGATACGATGACAAACTACCCAAAACTCCAAAGTCTCTTCGGACTGAGTCCAAGAGGAAACCTCTAAGTTCCAGGAAACTTAGAGAGAAACTGCCCCACCTTTCCGAAGAGAGAGAGGAGCAGGAAAAATCAAATTCAATATTCATGTTTATTGACTAACACAATGCAGGGAAGCCATATTGGAGGCTTAATTTCTATACCATTTTCCAATATGAACTGTAGTTTCAACGCCATGTGCCATGATAATTCAAAATTTAAAAGTGCAAAGTCAATAAACATGGTTTTAATAAACTGTAGTTTCAATAAACTACAGTAGTTTATTGAATAAGCAATCATTCAAACTGTGGTTTCAACTATAGTTTCATTAAGCTGTAGTTTCAACGCCATGTGCCATGAATTTGAGATGAAAGTTTAAAATATTATTTTTAGTATTATTATTGTTTTGAGATTTGAAAAAGTTGAATTGTTTATTATATTTTATGTAGGAATTTTGAAAAATTGTAATGATGAAATGATAATTTTGAGTTTGAGATGAGAATTCTCATTTACCAAACCTGCCACCTCCAACTTCACGTACACTTCAATAATTAATGTCATCAATTTTCTAGTTTCAATATAAACCAAATCAATTATCTAGTCTATTTGATATTTTTATTTTTTATAATTATTTTATTTTAAGTATTATTCTTAATTATTAAGAAAAAATTAAAAAACTAAAAAGAATAATAAAAATATAGTAGGAGGGTAGTAAGCCTATCATTATTCATCAAATAAAATGTTCCCCATCATCAAATAATCAAATATTATTGTATATAAATTGTAGGTATAATGTGATGAGAGTTTTGGCCCTTCTCTTAGAAAACGTTATCATCATCAAAGTAGATGCTTGATCTTATAATATAAGATAAATTATATACATAAGTTTTTAAATCGTTATTATTTTGTCTGCCTTATTTTATGTGACATTAAGGGCTTATTCGGAAAGTGAGTTGATCTCATCTCATCTCAAAATCTCGCATAATTTCATTCCCAAATATCACATAAACACAGCCACTTTACAATTTCAAATCTTGGACTTTTTCATTTAATCATCATCTAATCATTACAATTTTTTCAAATTTTCAAACAAAACTTAAAAAATAATAGAAATTTTACAAGTTCTAAAACAAAAAGAATATTAAAAAAATTCTATTGTAATAATATCTTAACTTTATAATACTTTTATTCAAAATTTTCTCTTCTTTTCCTAAATCAATAAAATATTTTAACCCAAATCATTTCATTACTATTCACAAACCCTTTTACTACTATTCACAGAATCATCAATTAATCACATTACCGAAACATGCCCTAAATATGATTTGATCGTGACTAAGACTGCGTTTGGGTTCTAAGTTGATTTACAATGATTTGATCAATTGATATATGAATAGTAATGATTTAAGATGTTTGAGTAGATCTTGTGGAACCATTGTATGAAGAAGAATGAGATATATTTCAATATTCGGGCTTATTGACTAATATAATGCATGGTGGCCATATAGGAGGCTTAATTAATTTCTATTTCATTTTCCACTACGAACGGTAGTTTCAACGCCATGTGCCATGATAATTCCAAATTGAGAAGGGCAAACTCTTAAACATCCATCGGAATCTCTCTCTCTCTCTCACGTTTCAACTTTCATGTGCAGTTCAATTATTAATGTCATGAATTTTCTCGTTCCATACGAATCAAAATCTAAATACGGATCATTAATTCGTACTAAATTTAATTTATTTGTTAAATAATTTTTTTCTCAATATAAACTAGAAGGTAATTGTTTCTGATAAATCATTAAATTCCTCATCAATATAAACTTGTCATTTTCCAGTTTTCATCAATCCTCAAAATGTTTTAGAAATTTTGGTATAACACGTCCTTGTGGTGGAACTTTAATAAATAGTTTTAGAAAATGAGACAGTCATTACTGAACGCTGGAGGTGGTTTAGTGGATGTGTGGTGGAGTGTACCAGTGGCAATTGAAGTGCAAAAAATCGTGCAAAGCTCCGCATACTTTGGGCAACCCAAGGTCTGGAACCTCTTCAATTGTTGTTTGGCCTAGTCCAAATATTTCAATATCTTATATATATTAGAGACTCGTTAAGACGACATAAAATATTAAGAACACGTGGTACAATAGCTCCAAAATGGAGGCATTAATATTTTCAAATAAATGGTAACAACTTCCTTACCGTGATGGCATTTGCCCAATGTTCATCACTTCCTACAACTGTTTTTTTATTAAAGTCCCATCTTAAACCCGTTTGGCTCATTAGGTCGGTGAAAAACCATTGCATCATCTTTAGCCTGTGTAGTTTTCCCTTCACTTGGTTCGCATCAAACGAACTTTTGCCTAAAGCCGTAAGGCGTTCAACATACGAAGCATGGTCCCTACTGGTGATCTTCCCAGCCCTTAGCGCACTAGTAAGGGCGTCCCTATACAACATCTCAAGGAGAACATCCTCCATCCCATCCGTCCATAACTCCCAATTAGTGTGTGAAATTTCTGAATTGTCCATGTGGAAAAGCTAATGTATGACGTAAAAGATGTATGCATTAAGGGTATATATCATAAGTCAAAAATAATTTTTGCACTAGTTATAGGTGGGTGTACACAATCCATGCACTATGTGGAGAATTCCACTAGGTAATCATCAAAGATTGATAGCCAAAACTTGAGAAAAGGTGAAATATAAATTGCGTAGAAAGTGGTCCATACCTGCTGATAGTGAGATAGGCTAGAGGAGCATAGGTAGTAACACTAACAAAACAAAAAATGTTGTTCAAAGTTTCTAAACATATGTTGTGGCCATTAAAGCTAAGTTGAAGTGAGATAATAAAATCCTATGTGCCACATGTATATATACTTATAAAAAAATATATTATATATATATATATATTATATATATAATATGACTATTGATAGCCAAGTAAACACTTTTCAGAGAGAGAGAGTAGTACGTTGTAATAAAACATTGAGATATTTGTACATATCTACGTACCCACAAAGGCAACTAGCTAGATAAATAAAAGCCAATCACCACTTGTCATAGTAGTTTTAGAAAACATATTTACCATTACCATGTAGCATGTAGCATTTGATCGAACATGTAGCATGCCAAGTTTAATAGTTTTTGACATTTGATCACACATGCATCATGCAAGAAGGACCACGTAGTATAGAAACAGATAAATTAATATAGCATTAATCACAAGTAGAAATAGTAAAGTCCTTTGTCCGTAAGTGTTTTGGATTTTCTATTCAAATGGTCGTCACTTCAGATTTTGGGGAAATAAAAACATGCATATACTAGTAACTAAGCATATACCAATAAGTAGAAAATGCAAGTTACATTGCAATTTATGTACATCTAATTAGTTTGTTTATTGAGGCAATTTAGGGGTTACCTAGTTCGATCGCATTTTTGGACCCGTGCTCGCCTTTGAAAGGGTGCTACACCATCGACTGCGATAGTTACGGGGAAGTGTTCCATGGTTGCAAATGCCAATAGTGGTGGACATTGTGTTTCTCTTGGCTTTAGGCATGTTTTATATATGCGGAAAATTTCACAAAAGCTTTTTGAAGCATATGAATTCATGGGAGACTAGGAACATTTTAGCAAACACACGTGAGAACACTGTTTGTTTGTATATAATGCTCGTCCATGTGGTTGGACTTTTAGGAAATGATTTTAAGAAAGAGATGAGAATTACCATTCATTTTAAAACTTTTTCCTTTCCTACTAGGACACAAAAGACCCCATGTTTAAAAATAAAACATGCTTCTTAAATTAAAGAGGGTTACAGCGGAAAACACTAAACTTTATAATTAAAAGTTTTTCATACAAAACATCATGCCTAGGCTTCCGTGCTCTTCCCCTTTGGGCCGTGTCCTTCCTGACGCATTCTAATAATCTTTTCCCTAGGAGGGGCTCATATAAAAACTAAAATGAATCGATGACTCGTAAGTATTATTTCGTACAGTCAAAATATTCTAAGATAGGTTTTCAATCATGCATTCATCACTCTATAGATACTATACATAAGACATTCGTTCAATTAAAATATTTCAAGGTGGGGTTTCTCTTAAAAAGGGTTTTATTTCATTAAACTTTTTTTCATGCCACGTGCCTTCATTTCATAAAAAGTCGGAGCACACATACATTTTCTTATCACTTTCCTTTAGCCAGGCATTGCAATCTGCGCATTCCTTGGGTACCCATTCACTCATTCATATGGTCGTTACGTATTTTCCTACATTAAAACATTCCTTCATTCAGTCACTGTAGGTGGGAATGACAAGTAGGACTTACCACCATCCCTGCTTACCACCATCCTAATAGCTTACACTATAGGCAAGAATCATAAGCGGAACTTACCATCATCTCTACTTACCACCATCTCTACAGTTTGCACTGTAAGCGAGAATCACATGCAGAACTCTACAACCAATATCCCTGTTTATCACCATCCCTACAGTTCCTTTCCTTTTCCTTCATTCTTTCAGTCCATTTGTTCATAAACATCATTTAAAAGCATGAGCTTAAACATCATCTTTCAAGGTATCATTTAAAACATCAGTTCATGACATTATTTAAAGCATCAGTATATAGGGACATTTAAAACATTTTCTTCGCGTCGTTTAAAGCATTGCTTAAAGCATAAGACACAAGCTTCACATTTCATTTCATGAAAATACATCCAATACTTACTATGTATAGTCATCCATCACATGCATACAATTAGACAAGAAATATGGGTCTTTCCCAAGAAGAAATTCATGGCAAAAAGCAGACTTTTTGTGGGAAAAACCTTTTTTCCACAAAATGTTATTGTGGGAAGCTCGCAGCGTAAAATTCACCGCAAAAAGTATTATATCCCATGAAATGTTTAATTCGTGGCTAATACCTATATTTTTCCATGACACATCTGGTGGTAAGAGTTGATGAAACTCATCGCAAAAGCATGTCCATTTTAGTTTTTGCTCATGGGAATAGGAGCAATTATCATGAGAGGCATTGGTGGGTATTAGTATTAGCCACTAGAATATTTGTGGGAAAAAGCTTCTCCTGACAAAAAACAAAAAAGTATTTGCCTCTAAAAGAATTCAGAAAAAAAATAATTGTAAAAGCAAAAAAGATGAGGCTAAGCAAAAAATGATCATAAAAAATTATCTAATATAAGCTAAAAAATTATAAACAAACCTCCAAGATTCAAATTGACACTAACAACACTTCCTAAAAAACAACTAGTTAATTGTAGTAACATGTTTACAAGAAAAACCTTACTGCCCATGTAATCCAATCTAACACAAATGTAGATATTTTATCCCTCTAACACTTGAGTTCAACATAATAAATAACACAACTGTATAAGCATAAACCAAATTCACATATCACTGGACTGGTTTGCTAAATATCTGGACATCTTCCTCTAATCCACAAGACCCTGTTCAAGTCAGATGGAAGAAATCTCTTCTGGGACTAAAGGTCTTCAAAACAAAGGCTGAATAAGCGAATGAATATAGAAGACTCAATTGAGTGTATTGAGTCAAGTTTAGTAAAAACAGAATTACAAGTGAGGGGATGAGAACCATGTAGCCTTGATTTGTATGACCATGATATATTGTACAATAAATCACTCAAAAAGTGGAGCATTAGACTATCACAAAAGATAGGTTCATTTATTAAATACACATGCTCAAATTTACCAACTTGAAAACTCATAAATGCACAACAGCGTGAAAATACCACCACACACACACTTCAAGCAAAAGCAACCACACCTTTCGGCAATTAAAACAACCGGCCAACTAGCCATGGATACTAATATATTAACCACATATAATAGCCATAACAACCACACTCATAAAACCAATAGCCACATGTCAACCCAAACAACTATGTGTCAACCCAACCAGTCACATAGTGACCCAAACGAACACATATTAACCTTGGATAGCCACACATTCCACGAGCTTCAACCACAAAAGTTATAAGTTCAATCGCATCTACAATTTCAGGTTAAAAAACATTGGTAGGTAGATGAAATGCATTATCTACTCATTAGGTTCAAAAACTATATATTAGGACTATCTAAAATATAGTATTAAAGGGACAATGAAAAATATTGTCATGTAAAAGATAATATAAATTACTACAAGTATGACCTCCTAAACCAAGGTAATGTATAGATAACTCACTTTCGCAGGCATTCATCATAAAATCCATAAACCTAAGTAATCTGCCAAAGGGAAAAACAAAGTGATAAAGAAAAACTGTAAGCTCAAAGTATTACAGATACATTAATTTTTCTAGAACGAACATGTAGGCCCAAAGAAAATATTCATGCATACTAATTAGCATCACCAATAATGACAAATGTAGGCCCAAAATACTAAACAATGTGGTAAATTTACAGACTACTCCCCAATCTATCCTGATCTCCCCCCTAGTAGATACATGATCAAACTTCAAAGGACATTCTTGTTCTCAAACTATTAAGGACAAATATGCCCCTGCACATTCTTCTCCCCTTCGGCTTCTAAATTGATCCCGGACATGGTGCTTGCAAACTAGCGCCTTGAACAACTTGTAAACTGAAAATTTCTGTTTGGTGAAGTTTGGGCAGCAACTTAGACTCTCTTTGGATGGTAGAATAGTCCTCAAAGGTCCAACCTTGTGTTGCCCACCTTTGTAGATGGACAACCCCTTTTGCACAACCACAAGTCCAACCACGGGTCCTCCACTTTCAAGGGTGGCCGACCCCTACAACCCTAACTACTCATTCCTCATCCTGAACCTCAAAACTACAATTTTCAGATTCATAACCAACAAATAAAATAACAACGTAGAGGTCCTCCGTAGACCTCCCAATCAAATTCATAAGAGAACGAGTTGACGTGTTGTTTATCTCTTGGAGAAGTGAAAACTTATAAAAAATTCCGCCAAGCAAAAATCTTCTCTCAATGAAAGCACCAATTTAGTGTTGAGGACCTCGGTCAAACCTCCAAACACTAAGGGGTTCTATCCTCTCCTTGTTGCTCCTCAAGTGACTGATAGGACTCCTTTGCTTGGTGTAGATCACGTGTAACTCAAAAGGAGCTTGGGTGAGATGAGGCTATGATTCAATGATGGGAAGTATGGATGGTGTTTGGGCTAGGTGATCTCGAGTTGGGTGATGATGGTGCATGGCAATGTGACCCTTGGGTTGCTTGGCGCCACTTGTGTTCTAGGGTTGGATGATGGGCAATCTTGGCTAGGGTTTAGTGTAGATTTCGGCTAAGGCAAGAATGGAAGGAGGCTAGGGCTTAGGTGGCAATTAGATCTCCTAAAAGTTAGGAATTATGCAATTCCTAAAAAGTAGAAATTGAGATCTAGAGATCTAGATTGACAAGGGCTGGCCGAAAATGGATAAGGGGAAATGGGATTGATGTGTTTTGGTGGGAAAATAGAATTTGAGTGAGTCAATCAAGGGCTCTTGACCAATTACACAAATTATGGAAAATTGGGATGAGATAAAATAGTATCTAGGGTTTCGGCCATGGCTTGGCTTGGCTGAATGGTGTAAGTGAGATTTAGGGTTTTTGGTGGCTTGTTTGGTTATTGGATTTGAGAGGTGGCATGTAAGGCTTGATATGGGGCTAGGGTTTTGATGCTTTGGGCAATTGAAGGTGGCGTGTAAGGCAAATGAAGGGGCTGGCTGAATATGTGTTTGGCAAGTGGGATTCTTCAAGAAACTTCTAGGAAATCTCATGAAGATGTGAGAAAACATATGAACACAAGAGATCTTACAATCCATAACACAAATCAAAAATCCCAATGAAGTATTCGGCCTCTCCACTCCAATCAATCAACAAATCTCCAACAAAAGCACAAAGAGAATAAATGAAAAAGAACAAAGGAACCAAACAATTTTTGATTCACGAATGGCACAAAGAATTGAATGGAAACCTCAAATATATTAAATGATAAATAGAATCACACATATTCACGAATTGCAAGGTGTAATCCTTCTCCTTGGGGATTCACGACTTGCACCCCAAAAAGCCCAAGTGCAAGAAGCACCAAAAATGATAAATCTCAAAGCCTATGACGTGCCACTCAATGTTCAAAATGACAAAAAATCCTAATGAAATGTCTAAGGGTCCTATTTATAGAGTTTACAAAGTGAAAAACCCCAAAAGGTCCCTAGCCAATTAAAATAAATAAATAAGCAAATGAAATAACAAATAAACAAATAATTAAATAAAATAAATAAAAATAATAAAATAGATAATTAACCCATGGTGGCCATGGCATGCATGGCCCATGGTGGGCTATGGTGGCGTATGGCCATGGCTAGGCTAGTCCTGTTCCGGTCCGCAGCTCGTTGTATGGCATGACATGCTGCCATGTGTTGGTTTGGTGGTGGGCACGACATGGTGCTGTGCGTGGCCTATTGATGATGGGCATGGCATGCTGCCAAGCATAGGCCTGATGGTGGGCACAGGGTGATGCCATGCTGCTGCTGTGGTACCCAGTCAAATGGCTTGGGCGGTGATCCTGCATGGCTTTGGCTGGTGGCCTGGGCGATGGGCATGCATGACCCAAGTTGACGATCTGGGTTCTAGGGCTACAATGCACGGGCTGGAGCCGTGTGCTGGATGGCATGCCTGGCAGGCATGCCACTAGCCTTGCCTGCAAGGCACGGGCTAGAGCTGTACACTAGATGGCATGCCAGTGAGGGCACGCCACTAGCCTTGCTAAGTGGTGCTGGGCCACGCATGTATGCAAGCAGGTGCACGTTCAAGGGCACGCGCAAGCCTGTACACATGGTCTATGCGCGACCAATAGCTTTCATGGTTGTCCGCTAATGTCACAACCCCAAGAAGGATTGCCTGGGACTACACCTAGTGACGACTCTTGGAAGGTCAGGATAGTCACACGGCTAGCCTGCTTGCATGCCTTGGCTCAGACCATGACACCTAGCGAGCAACCATGAAGGCTATTGGCTGTGCGCAGACCATGTGTGCAGGATTGCCCGTGCCCTTGAGCATGCAGCTACACACATTCATGCATGCCCCAGCATCACTTAGGGAAGCTAGTGACTTGCCCTCACAGGCATGCCATCCAACGCACAATTCTAGCCCGTGCCTTGCAGGTGAGGCTAGTGGCATGCCCACCAGGCATGCCATCCAGCGTACAGCTCCAACCCTTGCATTGTAGCCCTAGAGCCCAGATCGTCAGCTTTGGCCATGAATGCCCATTGCCCAGGCCACCAGCTCGGGCCATGCAGGACCACCACCCAAGCCATTTGAATGGGTACCACAGCAACAGCATGGCATCACCCTACGCCCACCATCAGGCCTAGGCTTAGCACCATGTCATGCCCACCATCAGTAGGCCAGCGCAGCGCCATGTCATACCCACCACCAGACCAACACATGGCACCATATCATGCCATGCAGGAGCCGGGACTGACCAGGACTAGCCTAGCCGTGGGCCATGCACCACCATAGCCCACCATGGGCTAATTATCTATTTTGTTATTTTTATTTATTTTATTTAATTATTTGTTTATTTGTTATTTCATTTGCTTATTTATTCATTTTAATCGGTTAGGGACCTTTTGGGAGTTTCCACTTTATAAACTCTATAAATAGGACCCTTAGACATTTCCTTAGGATCTTTTGTGATTTTGAACATTGAGTGGCCAGCCATAGGCTTAGAAATTTTGCATTTTCGGTGCTTCTTGCACTTGGGCTCTTTTGGGGTGCAATTCATGAATCCCCAAGGAGAAGGATTACACCTTGCAATTCGTGAATAGGTGTAATTCTATTTATCATTTATTATATTTGAGGTTTCCATTCAATTCTTTGTTCAATTCATGAATCAAAAATTGTTTGGTTCCTTTGTTCTTGTTCAGTCATTCTCTTTGTGCTTTTGTTGGAAATTTGTTGATTGATTGGAGTGGAGAGGCGAATCCTTCATTAGGATTTTCGGTTTGTGTTGTGGATTGTAAGATCTCTTGTGTTCATGTGTTTTCTCACATGTTCATGAGATTTCCTTGAAGTTTCTTGAAGAATCCCACCTGCCAAACACATATTCGGCCAGCCCCTTCATTTGCCTTACACGCCACCTTCAATTGCCCAAAGCCACAAAATCCTAGCCCCACATCAAGCCATACACGCCACCTCTCAAATCCCATAACCAAATAAGCCACCAAAAACCCTAAATCTCACTTACACCATTCGGCCATAGCCTCCTTGGCTTAACCGAAACCCTAGATCATATTTTCTCTTATCCCAATTTCCCATAATTTTTATGATTGGTTAAGAGCCCTTGATTGACTCACTCAAATTCCATTTTCTCACCAAAACACATCAATCTCATTTCCCCCTATCCATTTTTGGCTAGCCATTATCAATCTAGATCTCTAGATCTCAATTCCTACTTTTTAGGAATTACACAATTCCTAACTTTTAGGCGATCTAATTGCCACCTAAGCCCTAGCCACCTTCCACCCTTGCCTTGGCCGAAACCTACACTAAACCCTAGCCAAGATTGCCCATCATCCAACCGTAGCACACAAGTGGCGCCTAGCATCCCAAGGGTCACATAGCCATGCACCATCATCACCCAACCCGAGATCACTTAGCCCAAACACCGTCCATACTTCCCATCATTGAACCCTAGCCTCATCTCACCCATGCTCCCTTTGGGATACACGTGATCTATACAAAGCAAAGGAGTCCTATCGGTCACTTGATGAGCAACAAGAAGAGGATAGAACCCCTTAGTGTTTGGAGGCTTGACCGATGTACCCAACACTAAATTGGTGCTTTCATTGAGAGAAGATTTTTGCTTGGTGGAATTTTTGAGAAGTTCTCACTTCTCTAAGAGGTAAACGACACGTTAACCCATTCTCTTGTGAATTTGAATGGGAGGTTCACGGAGGACCTCGACATTGTTATTTTATTTGTTGGTTGTGAATCTGAAAATTGTAGTTTAGGGGTTAAGGCGGAGGAAGGAATATTTAGGATTGTAGGGGTTGGCCACCCTTGAAGGTGGAGGACCCGTGGTTGGACTTGTGGTTGTGCAAGAGGGGTTGTCCATCCACAAAGGTGGGCAACTCGAGGTTAGACCTTTGAGGACTATTCTACCATCCAAAGAGAGTCCAAGTTGTTGCCCAAACTTCACCAAACAGAAATTTTCAGTTTGCAAGTTGTTCATGGCGCTAGTTTGCAAGCACCATGTCTGGGATCAATTTAGAAGCCGAAGGGGAGAAGAGTTCCAACCGGGAACGTTTGGAGATGCTTGAAGGGCATACTTCGAAAGTCATGGACATTCTTAGTGAGGTCAACACTACCATAGCCAAACTAAGGATGGCCTTGAATGCCACTAGTCATGACAGTGAAGAAAATAAAAGAGCCATGGTACCATGAGGAGAGAGACACACGAGAGCATAGAAATATTGGAGAGAAGACTTGCTGAAGGCCAAGGGCAATGCCATGAGACTAATGGGCAAAGGCATGATGCTTTTGTCGATGATGTAGAAAAAAGTGTGACCAAGTCTATGCATGAGCCACCCAGAGTTGAAATGAGAAGAGGAGGTCATGTTGAGAATGACCATGTGGTCATGGAGAGATGGATCCATAATGAGGGGAATCGCACTAGAACCCCAAGCATGAGAGAAGAATACCAAGGGATGAGGTTTGAGATTCCAAGGCATGATGATAACAATGAGGCCAAGTATGAGCATGAGGAAGAGAGGTCTTTGGGCCATGACAACCATTTGGGAGAAGACACCATGACCATGAGAGAGATAGTAGACATCATGGTAGAAGAAATGATGATGATTACTATAAAGATAGAAGAGGAAATTGGGCTTATGACCGGGGACCTAAGAGACCAAAGGTGGACTTCCCTAAATTCAATGGCAGAGATCCATACGAGTGGCTTGACAATGTGGATCATTATTTCCATACTTATGAGATGCTAAAAAGTGAGAGAATGCCTACGGCATGTTTCTATCTTAAGGGAAAAGCAAGTAAGTGGTGGAGATGGCTAAGAGAAAAATATGCCAAGTTGAGACGAAGATTGGGATGGACAGTCTTTGAGAAGGAATTTCTCCTTCAATTGGTGCCATCCCCGACCACTAACCATCATGGTCAACTTCCACAGATGGAGCTGTACAACGAAATCAAGGACCCTCTTTCGCACTTAGATACGTTTAAGGCCCACATGACACTTCATGACTTCCCAAGGGAGGTAGCCTGCTAAGCCTTCCCACTAACACTGAACGGTAGGGCTCGAATCTGGTTTGGATCCCTGTCGTTGAGGACTGAAGGGAGCTTCGACGAACTTGCATGCCTATTCATGCCTATTCATGACCTTCTGACAGTCAAGCAGTGTGACAACAAGAGCCTGAAGTCTTACCTCGCTCGCTTCAATTAGGAGCAAATGACCATTGATGATCAGGACGATAAGATCACATTAGCGTCCCTCCTGGGTGGAATCTACCCCAGGAACCCCTTCGTGGCAAAGATGGCCCGACAAACCTTAACCACTCTAAGGGAATTTGTGGATCAGCCAGATGGGTTCATTAATGCGGAGGATACATTGGAGGCCCTAATGGCCCCGCGACGGTCAGAAATGGAATAGGCAGACCTCAAGGCGGTCGGGCAAAAGGATAGTCATGGGTAGAAAACTTGTGTGGAGGTTTTCTGTTAACTTTCTAAGATTTGAAATAATCTCACTGTGGTAATCCTAACTATCATTCCTCCCAAATGGTAGATCTTATTACAGGATCTGAAAGAGAGTTGGGAATCAACCAATTAGAAATGGTCGACTAAGCGACAGTGTGAAGTCGATAATAGTATATTAGTTAACTTAAATTACTACATGTACCTATGGAGTTGAATCTACAGTACTCTTTTGATCATAGCCAATCTGGACTAGTTTTGTGATCTCTGTTGTTTAATATGTCATTATGTATGAAGTATGTTTTAACTATTTGGGATATTTTCAGTTTGGTGTATAGTATTACTAAAGAGAAAAATTATCCACTGCGAATATTGCATAACATAATATCCATCTGATCCCAAGTGGAAATTTGGGGGCATCACACAAAGAAACTGCTAAGGAGAAAAATAATAGGGCTCGAGCCTATCAGGGAGGGGGGAGCCGAACTACTATAGGGAAGAGGATTATACCCCAGCCTTCCAATGTTGTTAAAGTAAGCCCGAGCCTTGGGATTCGGTAAAAGTAACTACAAGTCTAGCTTTTGTAGGACTTCCTTGAGGTGCTCCAACAGTTACTTCCTTAACCACTCAAGGCCTTCCTGGTAGTTGAATGACTAGGCTATGTCCCAAATAGCATTGCAATTCTTGATATGAGCCTTTATCTCTGTAGCATTACGTTCCACAATCTCTAGGTTTGATCTCAGCCCTGTGATAGAAAGGCCTTGCACCAAAAGGGTCTTATTCTTTTTAGACTCCTCCCTCTTCAGCCTCTAGACCTCCCACTTTGCCTCCTCGAGCCTCCCCCTCAAGATCTGCACCTTTCCTATCCCTCTGAAACCCAAGGACAGCAGCCAAAAACACTGTCTTCAAGCTTTGGCATGGTCCCGACGGAGCTGCCTCAGTGTCGCTTGGTCTCAGGCCCATCTGAGCTCTTGGGCAGCCAGCATCTGCATGGCCATGTCATGCTCTTCCACCAACTGTTTGTTGTGGTCGGCCAGCTGAGGCACATTGTCCATGGCGATGTCGAGCTCCTGTCTCAAGTTCTCCTTTTGGCGATCTCTCCTGGTGGCCTCCCCCTCCAGTTGTTAGATGCGTTTTTGGATCTCATCGATTTCCTAGAGCCACTCCCAGTTATTGGTCTCGAGCTCTTCATTTCACCACCCCATCTGCCAAAGCTTGAAGTGTTCAAGGCAGACCAGGGAGGCCAGTTGGGAGTTGGCCACGAATAGCTCCCTGACCTCTTCGCAGACCATTGCAGCTATCTAGTTGGCGGCCTGCAAAGCATTGACGATACATGTAAATAAAAAAGGAAGCATCCAGGGATCTGATTCACGGTAAGGGAGGATTGAATTGGATTATACCTTAGCAAAGGCAGGCCGCAGCCTCCGGGTTGTCTGTTTGGTGGCAGCAACATTGGTCCTTTCGAGCTCAGACTCCAGGCTCTGGCCCGCCCCAGTCTCGGTTCAACGGGAAAGGCTGGTAGGGCCTAGGGGCTAGGAGTGACCCGACCCTGATGCCCCTGCTGCCCCATCACCGACAACCCTTCCAGAACTGTCTGAACGACTCAGTCGTGGAGCCCGAGAGGATGGCCCCCCAGGGGAATCACGACGAGCTTCCAATCTGGCTCCTCGAGATAGTCATCGTCACTCCACACGACAACAGGAAGAGAGGAGTGTGGAACCTCTTCATCTCGGTGAAATCTAGGCGTAGAAGAGGAGCTAGGGGAGCTCCCCAATGCATCCTCCTCGTTTCCTTCGGGGCACCACTCGCTTTTGTCATCCACCTCTCCGTATTCCCCCATTTCTTCTTCTTCTTGTCCCTCTCTTTCCACTTCTTCTTCCTTTTCTCTTTCTTCTTCTTCTTCATTTTCTTCTCTCCCTTCTTCTTCTCCATCTTCCTCTTCTTCTCCCTCTTCTTCTCCTTCTTCCTCTTGTTCCCCTTCTTCTCATTCTTCCTCTTCTTCTATTTCTTCTTCTATTTCAGCTGACCCCTGCTTGAGCCGGATGACTCTCGTGTCACCACTGGGCCTTTACAAGCAAGCTCCTCCCTCAAGGTGTTCTCAAAAGGCTCAAACTCCCACATCTCGCCTGAAACATGCGAAGGGAAGTGCACAAAAGATTCGAGGAAGGCCACCTTAAAGACTGAATCATCATTTTCTTCGAGGATGGGAAGTGGCAGCTCGATAGGGGTCGAATGAGGGCTCGTGGAAGAGGAGGTACCGGCAGTCGGGTGGCGGGCTATTGAGGAAGAAGCACCAGCGACATCACTCAATCTGGTAGGGAATGACGTTGTCCTCCCCCAGGTGGGGGGAGGAGGAACCCTAACAAGAGAGGACTCTACCTATTCTCCACCGCCAGGAGAATGCTCCCGAGAACCATCCCCACTCGAAGCCTAGGGAGGGAGTCATGGCAAGCCTTTGACCGCCTGGCTTCGTTCTGGGAAGGTTCGACCTCCCTCTTTTGCCCAAGGGGGGAGGATCCCCAGATGGTGTGGGTAGAACTGCTCAGCGACCAATAGATCTCCAGAGCACAATGGTTGGAGAGGGCAATGTTAATGTTCCAATCGTACTCGTGCCCCCGAGCCCATTTAATTATCTTCTTGACACGGGCCTCTTCAGAGTCAATCAAATCTCCATGCTTTGCGTGCAAGGAAGGAGCCCCCAGTTGACCTAGACGAGAAACTCCCCTTGAGCTTGCTCTTCTTCAGGGAACTCCCAACCTGAACCCAAAATAAAGAACCTCTTTGTGTGGTCGTTGACACTCGAGGGGCGGGTTTCTAGCATAGCAATCCTCCAACCCGAGACCCTAGTTTGGAACCCACACAGATTACCCGAATGATGGTTGATCCGGTATACTGACAGGAACTCCCGAGCCGTCAGATCGGGATACACCTCCCCCACCTAAAAGAGGGCCTTCCTGGCAATGATGTAGATGGACATCAACAATCTCCAACCGTTGGGGATGAGTTGGGTAGAAGCCAATCCCAAATAGTGGAGGACTTCTTGAACAAGGTGACAAAATGGGAGGTGAACTCCACAAGTGAACATCTTGGGGTAGAGGGCCACCCGAGTCGCTATCCTAGAAGAAGCCATGTTCTAGTGATCGAGGAATCTCCAAAACAACTGACCGGGGGATGCTAAATTGCATCCGGTAAGCATGAAGATCCCCGTCAGTTACCACCAAAATCCAACTCCATCCATCGTAGGAAGGGCCAGGGATATTAGCAGAAGTCTTCGAGGCCATGGAGACAAAGAAAGTAGGGGGCTAGAAACTAAAAGATAGAGAAGAAATCTCAAGAGACTGAGGGAAGAAAGAGTTATGGGAGAGGAGTTGCAGAAATGCTGAAGAGCTGAGGAAGGAGGCAAACCAAGGGTTTAAATAGCCAGGAGTAAGGGAGCAGGGCAAGGGAAACGAAGCAGCACTACCATAACTGGCGTTGACAAAGCGATGTGCAAGTCCCCAACTAGTATGGGTAATAGAGGAGGTGTCAGACGCGTGGATGACACGACCCAATGAATTCTTGAGAAGGTCGGCAGACAGGCAGCCAAGCAGTCTCATCAACTGCCGTCAAGCATGGGAAGGGCAAGAAACGAGGTGACACACAGAAGCCGAACCGATGAAAGAATTTTTTATTTTTATTTTGAAAAAGGGAGGAGGTAGAGGGAAAGGCGCGTGGCACCACTGGCCAATCACCACCCAGGGAAGAGAAATCAAATGGCTGACTAACGGTTGAAAGGATTAGAAGCTCGAAGAGCTCCCCCCTGACTCAATGGAAGCTTTGGGGCACCAAAGGGAGACTTCCAACTTGGAAATCCCACCACTTAGTTGTGGTGAGATTTCGTGGGGTAATGTGAGGAGGATGGGCCCCAGGGCCCAACGGCCTAGCCCAGAGCTTCCAAGTAACCTTGAACCAGGAGAAACAAAGAGAAGGTCCAGGCTCGTCCCAGCAACCCCCTTTACCCCATGAAAGGGGTCCCCGGGTTGTGGGCCATGATCATCCGAGAGGCCCATCACAAGCCCAAGCCGCGTAAGGCAATTACAAGAATTGGATCTTGATGGGGTCACATCGAGTAGGAAGACGGGTGGCATGCCGGAAGTCAGATTTGCCCAAGCATGGGCGGCCAGAGGCATGTCGCATTTATGACCTGCTTAAGCGTGGGCGACCAGAGGCACGTCGTATTTATGACTTGCCCCATCGTGGACGGCCAGGGACACGTCCCATTTATTGCCTGATAGAATATACCCGCACGCAACGGCGTACCCCTAAAACCACGCAATCACTGTATGGAAAAACACTATCGGATCAAGGATGAGATAGGTTTGACTAAGACATGACTAGGCATCCCACCCTTCTCTCGAAGACAGGGTCTAACCCAGGTATAAATACCCCAACCTCTCCCATAGAAAAGGTTTGGATTCTCAGCTGACTTTAGCATCGAAGGACTCACAGGCTCAACCCGAGTCTACTCTTTGTTCGTCTTGTAGGTTCTCCGAAGTGGACCCTGTGGAACTGCTCAAGCTGCGAAACACAACATCAACACCTTCATTGATAATGAGATTTAAAATATGTGTACAACATCTTATATGCACAAACTCATACAATTTCTAATACTATACAATTTCTAACTTTGGAGCTTTTGCTCAATTAATCAATGATCGTTTGATTAGAAGATGCATTGTTGACAGTAATAGTAAATATTCTCTTTATACCCTATTAAAGAATGGATGACTCAATTTCTTCTCCTATTGTCGCCCCTTTATGATTAGAAACTTTCATAAAATTTATTACTCTTATGCAAGTTACAATCATTATCAATTAAATGAGCCGTTATGGACATATAGTTAAGGTCTTCAATCGATGTCCATAAATCGGTTGTGATGCAAATCACTAGATGTGATAAACATGTCCTTTAACTTGTCCTTCTCTTACATATATAATTTCAAATAGTCTCGCATAATAGTAATGTGAGAAAGGATTGGAAATCTAGGCTCAACGGTGGCCATAAACTCTTTAAACCCTTGACCTTCGACAGCTCTAAATGGCATCTCATCCATAATTATCATTTTAACTACAACGAGCCTTATCTTGTATTCATTGTACTTAGCAAATTCAACACTAGGACTGTTAGTTGTATCATCACCCCCTTTTCTAGCTCCGGTGGTTTTGGATTGGAAAGCCCAACAACCTTAGCTTTATGGCCTTTAAAAATCAATTAAATTAAAAATGGACCATAATAATGACATGAGCATAATAATGGCAATTAAATTAAAAATCAATGTACATTCAGCATGGCATGTAAAACAATTCAACGTTTGTCTTTGACCTATTATGTTCTAGTGCCTATGGGTGACAAAACGAGAAAAATTGTCCACAGAGAATGATGGGCTCACAAAGAAGCCTATAATGACAAGTATAAAATCAGTGCTTCACAATAGAAACCTGAAAGGGACATTCAAGACCCCAGAATTGCCATAATTATATGTAGGTAATATGTAATACTCAAATTACCAATTTTGTAAACTTCCATCCACTACTCTTGATCTTGCTTTGCTGGAAGCTTTGAAGTTTTTTCTGAAAGTAATTCAAATTAGAATAAATTATTATCTCTATCCAAACATGTCACATATCCTGAAATTCCCAGCAAACAAAACATGTCAAAAAAAGAAATAAATATCCCCCGTGTACAGAAAAGTAAACATGTGCAAAAATGAAAAAGAAAGCACATGCCAAGTTGAGAGGATATGGCGAGTTCAGTATTGATGGGGTCAAATTCATGTAGGTACAAAAAGTTAAGAATGCCCTGAACTGAGTATGGTAATAACCCATTTACATAAGTTTGTAAACCAAACATTTCTATAAAAAAAAAAGCTTGTTAGTCAAATCAAGTATACTACAAATTATTACTGGAAAGAACCCAGAACAACTCAATGTTTTGCAAAGCATTTACACAATGCGGTATGATTCTGGGACAATTTAAATTGCTAGAAAAACTTAATGCGTCTCTCTCTAGAAAGAATTCAGCCTTTGCTAAGTATGGGGCAAAACAGAAGTGTCTAGTTGGTCACCGTGACCAATGCCAACAACAGTGTAAAAGCGTAGTTTTCCCCGTGTCCAAACAGTAGGTAATGCCGTGAAAAAAGAAAAAAACTGCAGTAAATATGTAACGTCCCGGTTTTGGAGGCCTGCAGAGTTAGCTTTTATTACTTAATATCAACTTCAATATTACAACTATAAAGTCCAAAAACTCCATAAAATATTCATTTATTTGCTCAACCCAAATATTCATGTTTCTTTATAGGGATAACAAAGCAATTCTCAATAAAATAAATTAGAAATTTCCCAAATTCTTGAAAATATCCTTAACTCAACATATCAAAATAATCAAAAATAAACAATTTACTAACTATAACTCTCAAATAAGAACTTGTGCCCTCGGGCACTTATTCCTCTAAGATCATCAACCTCTATATCACTGCCTGTTCTTGCTCTCCAACGGAACCATGCATCAAGATTATTTGAAAAATCTTATGAAGATAAAGTGTGAGTTATCAACAACTCAATAAATAAAAAACATATACTAGTATGCAAATATGAACATTTACAGAATATAGTATGTAGAACAAAATAATTTCAAGAGTGATTATGCAGAACAAAATATGTTTTCAAACTTAACATAATGATAGTTTTAAGACACATAGGAAAAACCACATAAAAACCACTTTGTTTCCAAAGTGAGTGCATTTAGAGACAGAGAAGTTGGTACCAACCCAAACAGAGCATAGCAGAGACAGGGTCAGATATAAAATCAGTACACCATGCCAAAGGTTTTTCAAATGCCATATCAAAAGAAAATAGAGTACCAAAACATATTCAGATCATTCTTACATTCTGAAAACAAAAGTTGGAGCATCTTTCTAAATCAATGCATAATTTTTTAGATTTTCAATATCGCTCTTTTTCATATTTCAGAGACAGCATGACAAAATATAGCTCATGCCTAAACAATGCATGTCAGAAAATTATTTTCCCTTTTTCATACAAATTTCATGAGTAATGCAAATAAACGACCAATGTTGTTTTTTCCAAGTTCTCATTTTATAACAAAGTATGCAAAATTTTTAAAAAGTCAACCTCAGTCTCAATAATTCATGTAAAACTTAGCATAGGAAACCCACTTACTTGTACTTCTTAACCTTTTAGAAATTCCTCACAACAGTGCCAAACGAATAATGAATCGCTACCTGTATAAAAAAATCGTATAATTTTAATAAATCTCAAATTGAACACGTAACTTGTAATCGTACTTGAAATATTTAATTTAATTCCTCAACACCAAAAATTCTCGACTCTAAGCTGCCAAAATTTTCTATATTCATCGATATCCACTTACTAACTATTCTGTTAAAAACCCTAGAATACTAACTTAACAATAAAAGCCCGTATCCTACTAAATCCATAGAAAAACCAACAGCTCACGTCAAACGCCAACTCCCTTCAAAATATCAAATCCAAAAATAAAATAAGAAAACCCCATCAATAAACGGTCCAGCCCAATTCGATAGCATAGAAAAATTACCCAGAGTTTGAACCTAACTGAAAGCAACCGAAATTATCCTAGAACTAGAAGGTGCCAATAGCCTACCCAAAGACAAGGCCAGAGACAACGCCACCGAGAGAAAGAGGTGCTAGGAGCTGGGCTAGCTGGCGCGCAACGGAGAGTTGGAAAATCTCAGACGGACCGACGTTGAGCACCTAAATAGAGAGAGAGAGAGAGAGAGAGAGAGAGAGAGAGAGAGAGAGAGAGAGAGAAGGGGGAGGGGGAGTCGGCGGTGGAAACGTGGGTAAAAACTCGTCGTGGCTTACTGAGAGTAAAAAGGCAGACCCACTGTGACGTGAGGTACCCAGCCGTAGATTCTGTGCAGGCAGCAACGCCGGGGTGGGGGTGGGCGAGGTGTCTCACGATGGGGAAAACCTCCCCTCTTTCAGCATGCAAAAACAGAGCACCACGTCCAAAGCTTTTCGGTGGCTGGGCAGAGCGCTACGGTGGCTAGGGCGGAGTTTTTCGAGTTGCTTGACCGGATGTTTTGTGTTGGCTGTTGGGCAAGGTGGCACCATGTGGATGGAAGCACACGAGTTAGCCTTCTGTGCAGGTGAGGACGTGCAAGTACTAGAGTTGGACGGCGGCAGCAAGTGCTTGCGTAGTTTCTACATGCATGGAATAATGTACGTGTGCGTATATATATGTGATGGAAAAACCCTTGGAAAACTGAGAGGAAGAAACGTGCATGGGGGTGGAAACAGTGCAAGGCGTGCATGACATGAAGACTAAAGACTGTAGGGTTATCCCGGCTTGCGTTTTGGACGGGACTTTTTCCTTAAATTTTGGGCTTCGATATAGCCTCTAAAATAAACTAACTTATATTACTAATTTTATCGGCCTAATAAAATATTTGATATCTGCCAAAAATAAAATTTTGAACCCATAGTCTAATAAAAAAAATTTTCCTGATAACTTCAAATGGGCCTTTCATATGTATAAATTTAACAAAAAATAAAATAAAATAAAATAACATAAAGTTTTATTGGACTCGGGTGTTACAAAATACATATGTGAATTAGAGGAATTTTGGGCTTCTATATAGCCTCTAAAATAAACTAACTTATCTCACTAATTTTCTCAGCCCAATAAAATATTTGATATCTTCTAAAAATAAAATTTTGGGCCCATAGTGTAATAAAAAAAGTTTACCTGATAACTTCAAATGGGCCTTTCATATGTATAAACCAAAGAAAAAAAAAATTAAAGTCGCTTAATACTGGACTCGGATGTTACAAAATATATGTCTGAATTAGTGGAAATTTCTGACCAACTTTCTTTGAGAATGGGGAATAATACTATTTTGCAGCCCTGCCTTAAAGTCCAGCCCCCACCACCTCTTGCCAAACTCATCTTTGTGTTAATAGGCTTTCAAGATTGAAGACCTGGACTACTGAGAGCCCGGCCTATAGGCGTAAAAAACATGATGTCAATAGTGGTGCTGTCTATGGGATCTTGAGAAAATTTAGCATGTCTTCAAAGGAAAATATGAGGAAATGATGAGGAAGATGGGCAACTCGTCATCAGTAGACCAGTTACTTGTTAGCACAGGCTACCATACAGCGCGAAGGTGATGGTGGTTCCATTACTACCAAAGTTCTGGGTTCTCCCCATGGAGGTGTATGACGGCACTTGAGACCCGGTTGAACATTTTGAAACATTCGAGGCACATATCACCCTACATGAGTTTCCCGGGAAGGTGGCTTACAGGGCCTTCTCGTTAACTTTAAGAGGACTAGCAAGGGCGTGATTCGGGTCCTTGACGCCTAGCTCCATAGAAAACATTGAAGAATTGGTCTGCCTATTACTCACCCACTTCATGGCTAATAGGAGGACGAGGCGCCATGCAGTGTTCCTTCTCACCATCAAACAGAGAGAAGACGAAAGTCTGAAAGCCTACCTGACCAGGTTTAACAAAGAGCGCATGATGACAGAGGTCTAGGATGAGAAGATTACCTTGGCAACTCTCTTGGGGGGAGTATGGCCCCGGTCCACGTTCATGGCAGAGCTAGCAAAGAGAACCCACATGACCCTACTAGAGCTCATAGACCAGGTAGACAACTTCGTTAATGCCAAAGACACACTCCATGCCCTAGCCGAACCAAAGAGAAAGGAACTAGAGAGAGTAGACCTAATAGGGAAGGCCCTGGCTAAAGGCTCCTTTGGTGTGACAATCTTGGGGCTACCTATCTCTCCATGAATCCAATCTTACATTCACACATGAAATACATGGAAATTGATTTCTATTTCATACGTGATAGGGTCATTGCCAAAGCCCTTCAAGTTGTCCTTTTACCATCAAAGGATCCATTGGCCGACATCCTCACTAAGCCCCTTGTCTCAACTTGTTTTCACCAAAGGAGAAGCCTCAGTCAAGGAATGTGGCATACTAGGACGATAGCTCGACATTCACCATTCAAAGGGACTTTGGTTAGTTCGCTCAGGAGGAGGACTCGATGACGCGTCCTACAAGTAGTCAACCACCCATAACACAGGTAAATTTCATTCTAAAGGCAATAACCTCTACCTACCATTTGAAAGTGAAATTTTCAACTGCCCAAAGGATAGGTGAGATCTGCGGAGAACAAACCTTGGCGTGCGAATGCCACATGCAGGGGTTGGAAACAAAGCCTGGCGGGATGACACATAGCATGAATATGCACCTCTCATGAAGCCACAACAAGCTCTTGCTAGAAACATGACCTATCCTGGCTGGAGAAGGGGTGAGGGGCGCATATGAGAAAAAGAGAAGAAGCAACCCGGTTCTACCTGCAATTTTGTAAACTTCATTCTCTATTGTATGAACTCTATTTAATGAAAAATGCTAGTCTTTTTAGGAATTCAATGAGCAAACCTCCATCGAAAAAATATTTTCTTCAACTGTCAAATCTTCACCAACTAATTTCCTCCCCGTGGGACAATAAAGGGATAGGTGTAATGCCGAAGGCTTTTTATCCATCCTAAGGTAGACTACGGGCTAGCCTTTGGCTACCTATCAATTTACCTTTGTCGTGAGCGTCGATAAATTGGAGTGGTTCTATTCAGACACACTGCTCGAACGGAGTACCTCCATGTGATAGTCAACAGGTGGGACTAGCCCTGGGCTAACCTAACCCAACCTTCCCAGCGAAGGAGAGTAAGACTACGACAAAGAGTGGGCACAACACGAGCTCGTCCCTCACCTACCTTCCCTGTGAAATCAACAAGTGGAGCGGGTCCAGCTACAAACTACCCAAATAGACTACCTCCACGTGAAGGTCAACAAGAGGGACTAGCCCTGGGCTAATCTGACCTCTACCGTGAAGGACAGCAAGTCCAACCTTGAGACTGTCCAAACAAACTACCCCATCCCATCACGGCTGAAGTGCGGACTAGCTACACAGAGATCTGATGTTACCTTCTTGCGAGGTACCAAATGGACTGGTGTAATGCCGGAGGCTGCTTAATCCTTCCAACGGTGAAGAGTAATCTTGCTCTAAGGTCACGTCGACTAATTACCTCCCCCGAGGAGACAAATAGGGAGAGCATGTTTTAAGGCACCTCTACCCTTCATCAGCGAAGTGCGGGACAGTCCCAAGACTGCCCAACACAACTTCAAAGAGATTATCTCCACCAACGGATAACGATTTATAGCTCCTCCACACATTGGCGCCCTCTTGCCAAACTAGACAAGTTCAGCTTAAGTGTTGCTTGACATCCGTAAGGATTAATGGGTGAGCTCGACTTCACAACACTACTTATCCCTCTCGCCAAGTGCGAGGGTCAATGAGGCGAGTTCAGCCTAAGTATTGCTTGACCTTTGCAAGAATTTCTAAGCGAGCCCAGCTTCATATGCGGCTCAAGCCACTCTAGCCAAGCATGAGGGTTAACGAGGCAAGTTTAGCCTAAGTGCTACTTGACCTCTATAAGGATTTCTTGTCGAGCCCAATTTCACATGCTGCTCGACCCTCTCGCCAAGCATGAGGGTCAACAGGGTACGTTTAGCCTAAGTGCTTCTCGACCTCCACAAGGATTTCTAGGTGAGCCCGGCTTCACAAGTAGCTCAACCCCTCTCACCAATGCCACTTGGCTCGGTGAGGTGCCATAAAACACACTAAGCTGCCCTTATGATTTGGGAAGTCATCCACCCATCAAGAACAAATAGAGCCAAGCCCTTGACGAGCAATCAACACTCAACCACACCCTACCCGCGCAAAACATGAATGGACAGTAAGTAGAAATGTTCATTCGGGTTCCAACCCGGGAACCCGAATACACTCGGACTGAAACCCTGGTATCAAATCCTAGTCGGAACCTGGCCCGAGTTAAGCCAGGTTAGACCCGGTCTGAAACCCGAATGTATTCTAGCTTTGAAAAACCCAGATTTCGGGTTGAACCTAGTTTTGTTTTTTCCCCTATGTCAGATTGTAGCCACTTTGATTATGTGATTATGAACATAAATTGATCATGTTTTGCCATTATTACAATAATTATCAAGATCTAAACCAATGATGGGCCCTAAGGCAGACCAAGTCTTAAGGATCAATTACAAGATTAAGAGCTGATAAATGGTCAATTATGTGGTATTAATACTCTTAAATATCTTGAGTTAAAAGTGCTTTATAAGTTAAAATAAGAGTATTAATTAGATAATGTGACTTAATTTTATTTGACATGCGAAATAAGATATTACCCCTAATTAAACAAAGATGCATGCATTTTGATGTGGGGCTGACTAATGCTTACCTAAAACTTTTATTTAAATCTTGGTCAGTATCCAGGAGTGAAGCCATTGCCTACATAGCTGAAAAATTCTATGAAGATAAAAGCAAGTGAAAGAAAAAAATGAAGGGAACACAAAAAGCAACTCACGGCACCTCAATGCAGAAAAGCCACTCACACATGCATCACTCGGACAACACACAAAGCTGCAACCCATGGCAGCAAACCAATACATGCATCACTCAGACAACACACAAAGCTGCAACCCATGACAGCAAACCAATACATGCATCACTCGGACAGCAGCAGAAACACATGCAGGAAAAATAAAGCAAACCAGCACCTGCAGAAAGTCACTCACATGCAAAAAGTTAAAGCTCAACAGCTTACACATGCAGCATCACTCACGGAAGACACATGCACATGCAGAAAATGAAAAAGCACATGCAGAAAGTTGAACACACATGCGGAAAGCAAAAAAATTGTGGGAGTTGACGTTCAGCTGGTTTTTACGACTTGAGAGAGGGACTTCTACTTTGAAGAGGGAGCTTACGTGGAGACAGAGGTTCGGTGAGAAAAGAAGAAAACTGCTAGACGTTAGGTGATAGCTTGTTGATTGTTTTGGCTTGACTTTTACGTGTGGTTGGTGCAGCTAAAGTGGACCGGTTCGGATGATATTTCTAAGTTGGCTTACTCTATTTAAAGGAGTTTCTTGTTTGGAGTTTTACAGACCGGAGGGGAGGCGACTTGAATTTATTTTTCTTGTATTCATTTTCTGTTTTTCATTCGGCATTTCCAGACCTTAGTCGGCAGCATTAGTTACTTTTCATTTAGCATTTATTTCTTTATTTCCGTTCGGCGTTTTTCGTCTAGTGGAGTTTCAGTTTGTTTTATTTCTATTCAGTTCGGTCGTTAAGTTTTATTTCTCAGTTCGTTCCAGCTTGTTTTATTTATTCTTCTACACTTATTTTCATTCAACTTGAAATGTTAGGATTTATCATTTTTAAGCATTTTGCTAATGTAGTAATGATAGGCTAGATTTTTAGCTTGGGATTCAATGAGTAACCTATGACTGTTTTGGAGTGGATTTTCTTCAATATTATTTGATTTCAATGTTTAACTTGTTGGATAATATTTCAATTTACATATAGAAAGGATTGAAGTTCTTTGTTCTTGGTTTAGATTATTTGTAGACGTAAAGGCACAATTAATACTTGAACAAGTAACAAGACTTTGATGGTTTTCTTTCACTATTTTATAATTGTTATATAATCTGTCAAGTAATTTTATGAAGCCAAGAATTGTGGTTCATTGCTATATTATCCGACCATGACTTCTAGGAATAGGATCATGGTTGAGAGAATGTGAAAAGAGAAGTAAATCCATCTCCAAATCAGTGGGTGAAAATTGCATCCCAAGTGTTTGTTTTATTGTTTCTTGCAAGTTTAATTCATTTGCTACACACTTTCTCTAAGTCTTTTAGTTTTAGTAATTTTAGAAACATAGATCCACATCCATTTTCATCTTTCATAATCGATACATCTTTTACACAAAGAAAATCTCACAAACGCTTTGATAACTCTTTGTCCCTGTGGAATACGATCCTGGACTCATCCTTGTATTACTTTGACAGCTTCTACGCTTGGAAGACATAATTATAAGCTGATCAAGTTTTTGGCGCCGTTGCCGGGGACAACTGGTGCTTATCAGAGCATTCTCTTTTTCCTGAGAGGACGTTTATGGAGCTGTGAACCTCTTCACAGCCTGGGTGATATCTTTACCTCTCATTTTACTTGTTTACTTTTATCTTGTTTTGTGCTGAAGTTGCATGTCTGGTTGGGCTAGAGATAGCACATATAGACTTGCTAGGACTGAATCATCATCGAGTGCATCATCTATTTCTCTTAATTCAGCATTTGAATCATTAGTTGACACTCATAATAACATGGCTGAAGAAGAAGGACACAATGATGGGGAAATGGCAAATCCCAATAGGACACTTAGAGAATATTTGCATCCTATTAGGACCACCACTCCATCATGCATCATTACACCTTTGAATGCTCATAATTTCAATTTTAAACCTGGAATGATACCATTATTGCCTCATTTTCATGGGATGGATTCTGAAAATCCCTACTTGCACCTCAAGGAGTTTGAGGAAGTATGCTCCACATTTTTGGATCAAAATTGTACTGAGGAGATTGTTAGATTGAAGTTGTTTCCTTTTTCTCTTAAGGACAAAGCAAAAACATGGTTGAATGCATTGAGGCCAAGATCCATTGGAACATGGCAAGAAATGCAAGCCGAATTTCTGAAAAAGTTTTTTCCAATGCATCGCACCAATGCTTTAAAGAGACAAATCATGAATTTTTCTCAAAAGGAAAATGAAACTTTTTATCAAAGTTGGGAAAGATTCAAAGATCTCTTAAATGCTTGTCCACACCATGGTTACGAGAATTGGCGCATTATTAGTTTTTTTTATGAAGCTTTGGTACCTAAGATGCGACAATTTGTTGAAACCATGTGTAATGGAGAATTCTTTAATAAGGAACCGGAAGAAGCATTTGCATATTTTGATTACTTGGCTGAAAACGCTCAATCATGGGACACTTCTTGTGTCTATGATAGAGCTGAACCATTGAGGACTGTAAGTGGGGGAGGTAAATATGTTTTAAATGAGGAAGATGATTTGAAAGCTAAATTTGCCTTATTGTCAAAAAAATTGGAGGCGATTGAGTTGAAGAAAGTGCATGAAATTCAGGGCATTCCAAAACAAGGAAAATGTAACATTTGTGAGGATAGTAGCCATGTAACATCTGAATGTCCTACTATCCCAGCTTTTAAAGAAGTTTTGTGTGATGCTTCTCATCCTGTTAACATGATTTCTAAGCCTTTTCCTGCACCATATTCTAACACTTATAATACAGGTTGGAGAAATCATCCTAATTTCAGCTGGAGAAATGATCATCCCACAAATTCAGCACATCCGGGAGCTGGTGCACCTCAATATTCAGTTCATACCCAGCAAAATGCATAATTCCAGCCCCTAGACGACCCATGGATGACCCATTTCAACAAATGGCTTCTACTCTTCAGCAGTTCATGCAAAGTCAAACCACCATAAATAACCAAACTTCTCAAGCCATCAATGACATACGGAATAATTTGACCAAGCTGAACACAACCTTGAGTGCACAAGAGAAAGGAAAATTCCCGTCTCAACCCCAACCAAATCCTCAAATCCAAATTGCTGCCATAGAGTCTTCATCTTCTTCAGAAGCAAATGTCAGGACTTGCAAGGCCGTAATAACTCTCCGTAGTGGCAAAGAAGTTGAAACATTGGGTAATGAAGCTGGCAAGAAAGGTGAAAGTTCCACTTCTAGTGCACAAGGTAAAAATTCTGATATTGATGTTTCTTTGGAACCAAAGGTAACTCCTCCGGCACCCTTTCCTCAAAGATTGGTTCCTTTACATAAAGATAAACATCATGCTGAGATTTTAGACATTTTTAGACAAGTGCGCATTAACATTCCTCTTCTTGATGCTATTGAGCAAATCCCCACATATGCCAAATTTTTGAAAGATTTGTGTACGGTTAAAAGAAGGCTTAATGTGCAAAAGAAAGCATTCCTCACGGAACAAGTCAGTGCCATTATCCAATCCAATACTCCTCCTAAGTACAAAGATCCAGGCTCTCCAACAATAGCTTGTGTTATAGGAAGCGCCAAAATAGGCCAAGCACTACTAGACTTAGGTTCTTACCTACTAAAAAGAACCTTTTTAAAAGGAAAATAGTAGATGAGCAAGGGTGTCCTTTTTGTGGTGCAGGAACTGAAATTGTCATACATGCTCTTTGGGAATGCACAGCTGCGAATGATGTGTGGTCAGATTCTCAAAGCCCGGTTCAAAAATGGAACAGCACAGAACAAGACTTCCTTCTTTTGTGGGAAAAATTAATGTCAAGATTGAATAAAAACCAGCTGGAGGAGATGGCAGTTGCATTTAGAAAGATATGGTTCAGGAGGAATGACTTTGTTTTTGAAAAGAGGCTTTCTTGTCCATTAAGAATTCTAAAAACAGCAAAAGAGTGCCTTGAGGAGTTTCAGCAAGCTCAAAGAATCCAGAAGAAGGAAGGTCAGGTATCTAGATCCAACTCAATGCAGAAAATGTGGAAAAAACCAACAAGAGGGACAGTTAAGGTGAATTGGGATGCATCATTGGATCTAAGGATGAAAAGGATGGGAGTGGGAATATAGTCAGAGATGAAGAGGGAGAGGTGTTAGCGGCTGTTTGTGACCAAAGAAACCATGTGCAGAATCCAGCAGTAGCAGAGGGTTATGCACTGTGGAAGGCGATGGAGCTGTGTAATGATCTTAACATACAAAAGGCCATGTTTGAAGGTGATGCAAAGGCTGTTATTCTAGCAGCTTTGAGTGATGAGGAAGATTTATCAGTTGGGGGTTCATTGATTGAAGATATACGGTCTGTTCTAGCAAACAGACCAGATTGGTCTATACAATTCACTTATAGGGAACTGAATAATGTGGCTCATGTTTTAGCCAAAGAAGCTTTAAGCTTAGGAGAAAAAAAGGTTTGGATAGAAGAAGCTCCAGCTTGTGTTGCAGCTGGTGTGGAAAAAGAAAAACTTTGTACTGGTTAAAGTTTTGTTAATGAAATCTTGAGGTTTTACTTTCAAAACAAAAAAAGGTTCTAGTGTCAATTTGCTTCCTTATAACACCTATGAGCAACTTGGTTTAGGAGAGTTGAAACCAACTTCTATCATCTTGCAATTGGCCGATCGTTCAATTAAAAAGCCTAGGGGAGTGGTAGAAGATGTTTTGGTTCAAGTTGATAAATTTTACTATCCTGTGGATTTTGTGGTGCTTGATATGAACTTGTCAAATCCATCTACTTTCCAAGCTCCTGTAATTCTTGGTAGACCATTTCTTGCTACATCTAATGCATTAATTAATTGTAGAAGTGGAATTTTGAAATTGAGTTTTGGAAACATGACATTGGAGCTGAATATCTTTAATACTTGCAGGCAACCTCAGGATTTAGAAGAAGTTAAGGAAGTTAATTTGCTGGAAAATATCCTTGATGAGGACTTTCACTTGAATCTTCCTTCTACTGATTTACATTTGTCATTAGAAAGTGTGCTAAGTGATGTCAATATACTTGATGATACTTCTAATGTTTCTTTCGCAGGAACCGGGCATGGGGTGCTTTGGCAACCAATGTTTGAAGAGTCGCCACCTTGGGCAGAACCCATAAAACCATCTTCAGATGACAGACACCATCTCATTGGAGCACTCAGGACATTCGAAAATTCAAATCTGAGGTTGAATAATTTTTTTTATGATGACCTTTACTTGTTTAAATATTGTTCTGACCAAATGTTTCGAAGATGTTTAGCCAACAAACACATCCAAAGTAAGATTTTTGATCCTGGTAAGTTAAGGTCTCGATGGAATGGGCCTTATGTGGTACAAACTGTTTTTCCTCATGGTGCTACAGAGATAATGAATCCTCTCAATGGTAACATTTTTAAGGTTAATGGTCAAAGGCTCAAGCCTTTTATTTCTAACTTTGCACCTGAGGAATCTACTCTACATTTGCTTGATCCTAATTGATGGTTCTTGATTTATCCATTTCTTTTCATTGTTTTCTTTTGTTTTTCAGTTTTTATTTTTATTTTGATTGCATTCCTTTCAAAGCTGTCCAGGTACTTCCTTTTCCTCTTTCCTTCAGTTTTTCTTTGAATATTCGGTTCTTCTTTTAGTTGTTTTGCCCCTTAACTGCTCTCTTTGTGTAAATTCCTTCATTTCTCTTGCATCATTGAGGACAATGCTACAATCTAGTTGGGGGGTGGAAGAGAATNAGAGAGACGCGGGGAGAGAGAGTCACCCGAACGGGAGAGGGAGAGGAGAAAAAAGGGAAAAAAAAAGAAAAAAGAGAAAAAGAAAAAAGAAGAGGAAAAGAAAAGAAAAAGAAAAAAGATGAAGGAAATTAATGAGGTCCAGTCCTCACGTCGGAAGTCCGAAGACTGATCAGCCAAAAACGGTATAAAAACATAAAGCGATTAAAATAAATTAAGACTACATCAAATAAATAAATAAACACCACTAAAAATATTTTAAACACATCAATAAGCTAAAATAAAATAAATAATTAGTAAAAACCAACTATTTAAATTTTTAAAACAAAAAACAAGCCAAAATAAATTAAATCACAATTTAAATCCAACAGCCCATAAAATCCATTTAAAACTCGATAATTTAAAATAAAAGCACTATAAAATATTTAATTAAATTAAAATATTCCTTCAGTGAAAATACACATAAAAGCGGGTCATCACAGAGGGTGCGGAGGCACGTGGAAGTTGGTTATAACAGAATTGGTGGTGGCGCTTCTGTTGTCAGGAATAGTTTCAGGGCGGTACAAGGAGGTAGGACGATGGAAGGAAGGTGGTTAGTAAGAGCATTCAGTTTGGATGAAAACCAGAGGAATGAGGTTTTAGCTGCTACTGAAAGGATGGAAGATTTGGAAGAAAGGTGGAAGAGACTCAGGTTGCTGGAGGGGGAAAGCTCCGATATAGTTATTGATGATGAAGTTTCTGAGGAAATGCGAGACAGAGAATCAAGGAGCTTGGTGGGGAAAGTCTGTTCAATGAGAGCCATAAGCAAAGAAGTAATGGGATCCACGATGGCCAGAATATGGAGGATAAGCAAGGATGCTCAGTTTACTGAGGTAAGCCACAATGTTTTCGTTATAGTTTTTGAAAATGAGATGGATAAGCAGAGAGTATGGAAAGGACGTCCTTGGTTCTTTGATAATCAAATGTTTGTTCTGAAAGAGTTTGTGGGGCATATACCTGTGCATCGGGTAAATTTTGATTCGGAATGTCTATGGGTGAGAATGCATAACTTGCCTCTATCTTGTATGACAAAAGAACAGGGAAAACAGATTGGAGGCACGGTTGGAAGGGTAGAGGATGTAGATGTAAAGGATGATGGAAGTGGGTGGGGCAGCTATTTGAGAGTTCTCATTTATCTGGACTTAACACAGCCTCTAGCAAGAGGAAGAACCATCAAGGTGAAGGGAGAGAGCATATGGATTCCTTTTAGCTATGAGAAGATGCCGAGAATATGTTTTGCTTGTGGTTGTGTTGTTCATGGAAGAAAGGGATGCTCTAGCTTAGTGGGGGGAGGTAGATGGCAAGGACAATCAATATGGTATATGGCTGAGAGCCAACCAGGGAGCTAAAACCAAAAATTTTAGTAGATCCTACAGAAAGGAAGAGGAGGCAAATAGTTGGGGGAAAATGGAGGACTGTTGTATGTATGGTGGAGGGAATAGTAAGGCTTTGGATGGGGAGGATATAAGGGGGAGTAAGACGAGTGAAGGGCCTAACCCGAAGGGTGGGGAGGAAAGTAAGGGAAAGGACACAATAGAGAAGGTGGGTTCTGTTAGAAAAAAAGGGGCATATCCTATTCAAGAGAACAGTATGGAGGTGAGTGGGAGCGAGGGGCAAGGGAAGTCAAAAGAAAAGCAAGGAGAGGGGGGGCTCTATGAAGTGGAGCTAAGGGAAGAGGCAAGACTGTGCTTAATGGGGGGGGGGGAGAATTCTGGTAAGATAGGTGAGAAGATGGTTTCAGTTGAGGATCCATCTAAAAGGGTAAGCAGTGAGGAGGTAGTGCAGGTGGTTAAAAAAGGGGCTTGGAAGAGGAAAGCTAGGGAGAAAGAAAAGAAGGAAGGGGCTGTGAATCAGGCAGTGCTTAAGAAGAGGCAAGGAGAGGAAGATGGGGGTGGTAATGGGAATGGCAAAGCTGGAAAGAGGGGGAAGTGGTGCAGTGGGACAGAGGGAGAAAGGATTCCTAATGTAGTGGCAAAGGCTGAGGTTTAGCCCCGCCAATCATCATGAAAATATTAAGTTGGAACTGCCGAGGGTTGGGCAACCCTCGGACAATTCAAGATCTCTGCAACATGGCAGAGAAGAATAAGCCCAACTTGGTTTTCATCATGGAAACCAAACTTAGTAACAGAAGTTGTGAAGGGTTGAAGAGGAAGTTGAATTGCAAGGGTTGTTTTATGGTGGACTCAGTTGGAAAAGGGGGAGGAATGCTTCTCTTATGGAGTGAAAACGTGGGAATTGAAGTGGTAAGTTACTCCCAAAGGCATATTAATGCCTGGATCGAAGATGATGAAGTTAAGGACAAATGGTTGCTCACTTGTTTTTATGGGCATCTTGAAATAGTTAAGAGGAAGGCCATCTGGGACTTACTGAAATCCTTTAAACCTCAGGAACATAAAGGGTGGTGCATAGTGGGGGATTTTAATGAAATTCTCTACAATGATGAGAAGGTTGGGGGCAGAGTCAGACCTGAAGGGCAAATGGAGTTATTCAGGGAAGTTATCCAGGATGGGAATCTCTTTGATTTAGGTTGGCAAGGAGATAAGTACACGTGGAGCAACTTACATGAGGATGAAACTTACACTAAGGAAAGATTAGATAGGGCTGTTGCAAATCCAGCTTGGTGTGAGGTTTATAAGGAAGCATGGGTGGAAGTGATGGTGACTGGTACATCTGACCACAAACCTTTGCTGATTCATTTAAAAAAAGAGAAGTTCCAGGAAGGTTACATTCAGAAAGCTTTTAAATATGAAGCTAAATGGGCTTTGGAGGAGGATTGTGAAATGATTCTGAAGAAAGCTTGGCAATGTGCTGGTTCTGACAGTAACCAGTCCAGCAGAATGATGGAGTTATTAAGAAGGAGCAAAGAATTTTTTCAGAAATGGAGTAAGCAACTCAGAAAGGCAGGAAAAAAGGAGATAGAAGAGAAAACAAAGCATTTGCACAGATTGCAAGCTGAGGAAAACAGTTTTAATGTCCTTGAAGTCAAGAAAGTACAAGAAGAGCTATGTTTGATGCTAGAAAAAGAGGACCTGAAATGGAGACAGAGAGCAAAAACTAATTGGTACAAGCTTGGAGACAGAAATACAAAGTACTTCCATGCATGTGCTAATCAAAGACAAAAGAGAAATCAAATAATAGAAGTGGAAAATGACAGTAATATAAGGGTCAGGGGCTTTAATGATGTTGAAAAGACTTTCAGAGCATATTTTGATAAAATCTTTCAGACTACAAGGCCTTCTACAAAAGATATGGAGGAGTGTGCGATGGGTATTGATATAAGGGTTACAAATGAAATGAATTTGAGTATCTCAAGGGAGTTTACAAGAGTAGAGGTGGAAGAGGCTGTGAAGCAGATGGCACCACTCAAATCACCTGGTCCAGACGGGTTTGGAGCTTGCTTTTATCAAAACCATTGGAGTATTGTAGCTGATGAAGTGTGCAAGACTGCATTATCAGTACTTAATGGTAACTCTATAGACCCTTTGCTCAATTATACTTATCTGGCCATGATCCCCAAAATAAAAGAACCCAAAAAAGTTAGTGATTACAGACCTATAAGCCTTTGTAATGTAATCTATAAAATTGTCTCAAAAACCATCACAAACAGATTCAAAAGAGTGCTTAGTGCTATAATATCTCCTACACAAAGTGCTTTTCTACCTGGGAGAATGATAAATGACAATATTATGATTGCGTATGAACTGTTACATACTATGAAAACCAGAAAGAGGGGGAAGGTGGGGAGTATGGCCATTAACCTTGACATGTCAAAAGCTTATGACCGAGTAGAATGAGAGTTTTTGGAGTTTGTAATGAAAAAGATGGGTTTTTGTGAAAAATGGGTTAATCTCATTATGAAGTGTGTTAGGTCAGTAAGCTATTCTGTTTTGATTAATGGTAAGGCAGGTTACAAGATCATTCCCACAAGGGGTTTAAGATAGGGTGACCCTTTGTCACCCTATCTCTTCCTCATTTGTGCTGAAGGCCTTAGTGCTATTCTAAATTCTTATGAGAAGCAGAACTTAACAAGCGGTGTGCAAGTGAAAAGAGGAGGGACAAGCATAAACCATCTTCTATTTGCGGATGATTGCATTTTGTTTGGGAGAGCAAAGCTGGAAGAGTGGGGCAGCATTCAAGAGTTGCTGAAAAAGTATGAAAGAGCATCTGGTCAGTTCCTCAACAAAGAGAAGACTTCAATTTTCTTCAGTAACAACACCAAGGCAGAAGATAAGAGAAGGATATTAGAAGCTGGGAATTCAGTTGCTTGTGGAAATTATGAGAAATACTTAAGTCTTCCTACCATGGTAGGGAGATCAAAGTACCAGACTTTCAGCATTCTTAAAGAAAGAGTGTGGCAGAAGATAAATAGTTGGAAGAATAATTTCTTGACATTGGCTGGAAAAGAAGTGTTGATCAAGGCAGTGTTGCAATCTATCCCTACTTACACCAGTGTGTTTAAGATGCCCAAACGACTTTGTGATGATATCAATGGAATGTTCTCAAAATTCTGGTGGGGCAAGCAGCAAAATGAAGGGGGAATACAATGGAGGAAGTGGGCCAAGATGGGTATTCATAAAGGAAAGGGTGGTTTGGGGTTTAGGGACTTGGAGAGTTTTAATATAGCTCTTTTAGCAAAACAGGGCTGGAGATTCATCAAGAACCCTGAATCACTTGCAGCAGTGGTTTTCAAGGAAAAATATTTTAGACACTCAAGTTTTATGGAGGCTAAGCTTGGGTCCCAACCATCTTTGATTTGGAGAAGTATCTGGTGGGCAAGAGATTTGTTGCAAGAAGGCTTAAGGTGGAAAGTGGGGGATGGAAGCAAGATAAAGATATGGGGTGATAAGTGGTTATCTTCTCCTACTTCTTATGGTGTCCAATCACCAAGAGGGTTGTTTAGTGGAAAAGCTCGGGTTGAGGAGCTAATTGACAATCAGCAAAGAGTATGGGATGAAGAAAAGATTAGATCTCTCTTTTCAGATGATGAGGTCGAGCAGATATTAAGCATACCATTGAGCAAAGGCATGGTACAAGATAAACTTATTTGGGGTCCATCCAAGAAGGGTCTGTTTACAGTTAACAGTGCATATTACCTGCAACTGGAAAAACTAAAAAACAGAAAAGGTGGTTCCTCAAAGGAAGAAAGGATTGACAAGTGGTGGAGGAGTATATGGGACTTGGAAGTGCCAAGGGTTGTCAAATTCTTCATTTGGAGGGCAGGAAATGATCTATTACCTACTAAAAAGAACCTTTTTAAAAGGAAAATAGTAGATGAGCAAGGGTGTCCTTTTTGTGGTGCAGGAACTGAAACTGTCATACATGCTCTTTGGGAATGCACAGCTGCGAATGATGTGTGGTCAGATTCTCAAAGCCCGGTTCAAAAATGGAACAGCACAGAACAAGACTTCCTTCTTTTGTGGGAAAAATTAATGTCAAGATTGAATAAAAACCAGCTGGAGGAGATGGCAGTTGCATTTAGAAAGATATGGTTCAGGAGGAATGACTTTGTTTTTGAAAAGAGGCTTTCTTGTCCATTAAGAATTCTAAAAACAGCAAAAGAGTGCCTTGAGGAGTTTCAGCAAGCTCAAAGAATACAGAAGAAGGAAGGTCAGGTATCTAGATCCAACTCAATGCAGAAAATGTGGAAAAAACCAACAAGAGGGACAGTTAAGGTGAATTGGGATGCATCATTGGATCTAAGGATGAAAAGGATGGGAGTGGGAATAATAGTCAGAGATGAAGAGGGAGAGGTGTTAGCGGCTGTTTGTGACCAAAGAAACCATGTGCAGAATCCAGCAGTAGCAGAGGGTTATGCACTGTGGAAGGCGATGGAGCTGTGTAACGATCTTAACATACAAAAGGCCATGTTTGAAGGTGATGCAAAGGCTGTTATTCTAGCAGCTTTGAGTGATGAGGAAGATTTATCAGTTGGGGGTTCATTGATTGAAGATATACAGTCTGTTCTAGCAAACAGACCAGATTGGTCTATACAATTCACTTATAGGGAACTGAATAATGTGGCTCATGTTTTAGCCAAAGAAGCTTTAAGCTTAGGAGAAAAAAAGGTTTGGATAGAAGAAGCTCCAGCTTGTGTTGCAGCTGGTGTGGAAAAAGAAAAACTTTGTACTGGTTAAAGTTTTGTTAATGAAATCTTGAGGTTTTACTTTCAAAAAAAAAAAAAAGTTTGAGATGAATTAAATTGATTTCATCTTCCAAACATCCAAAGAAGGGACTGCCAAAGCACTAGAGAATCAAACGAATATTCCTCGATTAAATCCAAAAATTTTGAGTAGCTCCATTTCATACCATCAAAGTCCTTTTTCACAGTGCCATAAAACTGAATCATATATAAATACCATTAGCCATGGAGTGACGAGTAATCCTAAATACAAGTCTAAAGCATGCACTTCTCGTGTAAGTTTTTGAAAAATATTGGAGTCCCCATAAAATATAAAATAAATAAATATGAAAGTTTAAATTAAAATTCACTTAAGCTTATTTGATTACACAATTTAGATGAGATGAAATTTTTGTTGAAAGTTAAATAAAATATTATTATAATATACTTTTTTATTATTAATTTTGTTTTGAGATTTGAAAAAATTGTAATAGTTATATGAGATGAAATGAGATAATTTGATTTTGTATAATCATATCAGCTTTAATTGAACTGATTTTGTTGATGCCCATGCCCCCATCCCTCCTTTGGTTTTCATAATAAAAGAAAGGAAAACACTTTTCAGCTCTTATTCTGGGGGGAATAAGAGAAGAGCTCAGTTGTTATCAGTCTGCGCTTGCGGCCTTCAAGATGAAGACTCTTCAGCTACTCTTTCAATTTTCAAATATCAAATAAAAAGAAAAAACAATGCGAATGTACACTTACGAAAATATAATGGCATCAGTATACCAGTTAAACTGCTGCCTCCTTGAAGCTCTTAGTCAACCATATTGCAGTTTCCCTGGAAGAAACTTTCTCGGGTCCAAATGGCTTCAACAACACACCAAGCTCCTCGAACCTTTCTTGTTGTAAGAGCCGTGCGCTGAACTCGAGCAACCCTTCCAATGCCTCCGCACGCTGCTGGTATGATGAGGTGTCAAACCGACGCTGTTGTGACTCGGAAGATGAACGACTTGAAATGCCAGTTGTTGGATTATGCTCAGAGCAATCGCTACCATTTCCTGTAGCTCCATGGCTGGCATCAGTGAAACTGGGCCTGGCAAACGTTCTATCCACAACTTGGACTGTACACTTGTCCTTGGTGATTGAGCGGTCACCTCTTTCTGGCGAGATAGAAGAGCATTGTGCAGATGTTGATGACTTTTGATGGATTGTAAAGAGGGGATCTTCAGAAGAAGCTAAGGGGAATTCAGCAATCTTGTCAATCCGTGGGGCATTCACAGATACATCTGGTGACTCCATGCTGCGAAACAGACCAACATTGGCTCTATAAGGGTTTTCCAACGCTGTAGGTCTTGTTGGCAATGGAAGGGAGGCTCTTCGTGTCGGCTGAGAAGATGTCACTGGAGTTTGTGACATCGGAAGCTGCAAATATAAGCATTTGCCAAAAATAATCAGCCACCAATCTGGAAAACGAGCACACACATCTGCAAGGGGTAGCAGGATCCAAAAATGACAGGGCCCTAGTAGATGATCATTAATAATAAACGGTGCTTACCTATCGATATTAATCATTTGACTCAAATATTGTCTTTCACAGTAATAGAATAAAGTAACAGGATACATTCCTGCAGTTCACAATCATCAGAGAGCACAAAAATTTTCACGCGATGTGCATGCCAAAGGAAAATTGCGTTTTTAATATATAGTCCTAGCCTTCTATTTGCAGGCCATGTTTTTTACAAAAAAATAAGGTGCCTGAGTCAATATTTTCTTCTGGTTGGAAAATCGTGAGAAATGTTATAGAAAGCATTAAAAGTCTTGGAAGAAGATGTTATTCCATCAGCCACCAGTAGGGAAAAAAATAAAAAAAATTAATAAAAGAAGTTTTTTTTTCGGTAAGAAAAATAAGGAACTTGAAATGCTGCATTTACCAAATATATATATATATATATATATACACTTACCGGGTCACGTTTTGAAACAATGTGGTATATCTTCGATGGTGTTGTCTGTCTTTTTGATGTAGCAGAAACCTTTCTTGGCGTCAACCTTTGGGTCTTGGCAACACTTGAAAACTTGGTGGTTGTTGATGTGTCAATATCATATTCTTCGTAGACACAGCCAACCGATAAATCTGCTAACTTTTGATTCAAGCTTGGGAATTCCTGTGCTGTTTGAGAAGAAAACATGGAGTCCTGTTCAGTTTCAGATATACTAGGATTCAGAGTCCTGTCATTGCTGAATGACATCCTCTTCTCTTTCACTGAATGAACTGAAATTGTTTCTGGCTCCACAAATCTTGTTCTCTTTACGTAGTTGGAATCAGACCATCGGACTGGGAAAGTATTCTGTCTAGGGCTATTCAGTTTTAGATGAATCTTTAGGATGTAAGGTTGAAGATGTGGATGAGTGAGCAACTCTGCAGCCTGGAAAAATGAAGAATGAGGTGAATGAGTACAGAAAAAGAAAGCAGATAAATTTGAACAAAAAAAAAAGTTCAATTGACAAGCTATGGAAGCCAAACAATAACAAAAATCCCAAGCCCAATATGACATAACATGTACATGGGCATGGTTCTTAATTGGGGAAACAGTCCAAAGCTACAGATTTGAGCCTATGGTTATCCATGTTCATCTTAATCAACACCAATCCGCTTTCCTAGTTAAATATTGCTTTCTTGAACAGTAGAAAGTCCCCCTAACCACAAATTCCCAGTATCATAACCATAAGGTGAATTATCAAAAAATTCAACGAACCGTAACCCATACTAAATTGATATAATAAACAACATGCAGGGAAGTGAACCAGACAAATACATCAACAGTTCAGAGACCCATATGCAATATATACTCTGATTTGAATGTCAACTCATGTGGCCAATTAGATAACAGAATACACTCCAGGTGTATTTCTGGTTTCAGATAATGATATTCTAGAGCTGTCTCCTCGTTTCCAGATCTACATGCAGGTGCTGATAAAATAAAACAACAAAAGAAGAGACTGATAGAGTTACACTTGGTCTAAGTTCTGGATTTTTCCGCAGCATGCTTTTAATGAGTCCACGTCTGGAAAAAGAAAATAAAAGAGCGCATTCATTTAAAAGTGTCATCTCCATGAAACATTTGGAATTGTTGTTAAGTAAATTTTTAAGAAAGGAAAAAAAACCATTACTTTGCGCTTGTATTGAAAATGTCAAGACATTAAATTACATGTAACAATTTAGATTGATAATAATTTCAGAAGAAGATGGAGAGCAAGAGGACTCACAATGCACCAGAGTACATGGTCGGTAGGGGGGCCACAATAGACTTATTTATTTTGTTAATAAGAGCTTGCATGTCCTGTTCAGTTAAAAAAAATAACAAACATATGACAGTTATAGAAATTTCAGCCAAACGAAAAGGTGCTCAACACAAAATGACAAGAAACCATTATAACCAAACGAAGGGATTCCAAGGGAAATGAAATCATTCATTGTAGTTTAAATAGAATTTTCAATGAGTCCACCTGATAGGAAAACATCCAAGGTTTAAAACCATAATTAGGATCTCAGAGAAAGACATTGATTACCAACGATATGAAATCTGGGTCAAAATGCAATTTTACTTTGTAAGGACCCATTTTAAGGGAAGCATTTCTTCAATTGCATGGGAAATTAACTCATATCATTCCTTTCCATCCACAAGCACACTGAACAGACTGTTTGAATTAAACTATCATTTCTTAGTATAAACTATAGAATCAAGTTTCCAATTGCCCACACAGTTTCATATCATAAGCAGCACACACATTTCAGAGTTCTAAATGATTCATTTTCTTCTTTTCATTTATCATATTTTTGTTTTTCCTTTTTTCTCTCTTTCCCCCTTTTTCCCGTTTTATAGATTAGTTCCAAAGGGGACTTAATGAATTCGCGGAACTGTGAGTACTTCAATATGACAGTGAGATAATAGCTTCAACAGAACCAATTGTTGCTTTCCTACAAGATAGCACAAATCAAATCATAATGAACAGTGTATACAGTCCCATATGGCCCAAAAATTAGATATTCTGACATCATAAAGGGTCCAAAGGACCATTTAATTGAAGAAACAAATGAAAGTGATAAAATCATATCAACTGTTTTGTTACTTAACAATGTCACTAATTGAGGAAAATGACAAAGTGACAACATAACAATTTATACTTATGGTAACTGCGGGTCAGAAACTCACAAAGGCTTTAAATGCAGGCTTGTGAGCAGTCATTTCATATACACAGCATCCTGGAATATGCAATACATTATATATACAAATAAGAATCTAGCAAAAGATGAACAATGATTACGAAGAGGTAATTTAAAATTCAAAGAAGATGTAATTTACCCAAAGACCATATGTCTGATTTGGAACCATAAGGTATATCCGCAAGAAGCTCAGGACACATGTAACTTGGAGTTCCCACAACCTGCATATGGAGCAGAAACATGCAATGCAGAAGCAGACAGAGAAAAGATGTCACTACATCAGATATAGTACTATCAGCAGTCCTGCTAACTTACCGAGGAAGTAAGATCATCAGAAGTCAACATCTTAGCAAGACCAAAATCACCTGCAGCAAATTTCTAATTGGATGATGCCAACACAAACTTATAGTGTACTTAAAACAGGGGAGACAAGAGAAGAAGGAACACTGACCTAGACGCGTGTCTTGATCTTTGGTCAGAAATATATTTGAGCACTGAAGCAATTTTGGAATATGATCAGTGCAAATTAGATATGGGAATTCATTGAATAAATCAAACCAGCTTTTGCCTATTTGTCTGATACTGACCTTCACATCCCGATGAAGAATGTGATCGACGTGCAAGTAATCGAGTGCCATTAGGAGTTGAACTAGCCATTTACAAAGCTTCTGCATTCACCAAAAATTTCAAGTATGAGCCAGACGTGCAGCAACATTTTTATGTTTCAAAAGAGTAGAAACTTGGCAGCAAGAGTGACAACCTATTCAGGAAAGTGAACACCATTGGCCCTTTTAATAGCTTCTGCCCTGTATAACAAGAATTAGCATTTTTGTCAAGATCAGAAAAATACTTATAATTAATCATTTCCAATCAGATAATGAAACATAAAATCAAATAACCAAGTTAAGCAATAAATATTACTCACATGTCTCCTCCTTCACAATATCCAATGACAATGCAAACAAAGCAACCCTGGAAGTCAAACGCCAAAATGCCAATTACTCAGTTCTTTTTTTTCTTTAATCAGTAAATAGGAATTTTATTAAACATAGGCAAAGCCAAGTACAAGGGATATATACAAGAACCAACCCTATGCATGACTGTCTAAAGGTCAATTACTCATAGTTACAGACAAAAAAATGCATGACCAGGGAAAAAATTCTAGAATGCTTTATTAGAATTTTAACTGTGGAAACACACACGTGCCACATTCAATGCTGACCTTTTCCACCCAGGAATCTTTGTACTCGACAATAAATGGATTCCGTACTTTAGATATAAGCTCCATCTGTAGAATTAAGAACCAATGGAGCATCTTACAAGCTAAAATTATAGACAGAGGTGCAATAAAGGCATAATTCTGGAAAATACCAACCATATGAGAGCACAGAAATTAAAATATGGTATTTATAAAAACCTAATAATTACGAATAAGCAATCTGAAATTTAAATACCTTAGAGAAAAGCACCTAAAAGAGTATCCAATAAGTATACATGAGCAGCTATGGCGTCTCAAATATTAGGAATCTTAATTGTTTTGATATTTATATACCATGAACTGAGAATTGAACTATATATTTTAGTAAAAAAGAGTTAATGACACTGACCTCCTGGTGGGCTGATCTGCGAATTCTATCAGTCTGGCGAGCAAGACGAATCTTTTTAAGAACATACCTTACATAGGAAAGAACAAGTCTCCCATCAGGCATGGTTCAACTCTTAAATTAATTTTAAAAATATAAATAAGTGTCCTCACTTCTTTTTCTCGTGTTTATGCCTCACAAGAAGAGCGGAACCAAAAGAACCTTTTCCAATCTGCTCTAGAATTTCATACTGCTCCATTCTACGTGTTACCACTCCCCCTACTTCTAGTCTCAAAGAGCTTTCAGTCCTGGAAAGATTTACAAAAATTAAATATGAAGGATGACACACTTCACTGAAAGAAGGAATAGGGAGATAACTGCTATATTCTTCTATGGATACATGTTCTGTCCTATCATATATTCTCTGCGGTGTTCTCAGGCAAACAGTGCATAACTTGAAACCCTGCCTTTCTTAAAGGTGATCTGAACTAACATATCCAGATGGTATTGAACCCATAACCTTACCCCTCATCTTGTTTTATGGAAGGAGGAGAGGCCATTAAGACCATTGGAATTACTCTTTTTTTTTTTATTGGTACCGGGTGTCTAAGAACAGCATCCCGACTAATTTCGGGGTTGCACAGGCCCTTAGCAAGGCAAGGTACATGGTATTTAGGTATAAAACCCAGACAAATGAATGCTTGAGGATATGTATAAACCACAACAAAGGAAAGACAGAGATGGTTACAATGTTATGTACATAAACAGTTACTATTTTAAAGAAATAAATACCTTATCCATCCATAAGAAAACTACAGTAACCCAAGGAATTATAAGACAGCAATTTAATTTTGTAAAAGAAGAACGCCAAAGAGCAACTCTGTATTGAACCTTTACCAAACTACAGCAACTATAAATTCTATAATGACAATTTGACTATAAATGGAAATGAAAGGTAATCTTAGATATTCTATGAATAGTAGTGAAAAAGTAAAGATAACATATTAAATAGTAGTAAAATGTAATGAAAAGTAGGTGAAAAATAATAATAAAATAATAAATAGTAATAAAGTATTCTCATTACCCAAACGGAGTTAATTCAAACTAATCATTACAACTTTTTCAAATTAATCATTACAACTTTTCCAAATTAACAAACAAAAAACAATTCAACTTTTTCAAATATCAAAACAAAAATAATATTAAAATAAATATTTTAACTTTATAATATTTTTTATTAAGCTTTCTCTCTCTCCTTTTCCAAAACTCAATAAATACTCAAGTCAAACTATCTCACTACTATTTATAAATCATCTTACTATTATTCACAAAATTCTCATCTTATCTCATTCCCAAAATTTTCATCTCATCTTATTCTCTTTGAAACACTTAAAAGTAAGAAAAAAAAAAAGGGCATACAAGCTATTGAATCTAAAGCAGGAGGCCTAATTTCTATTCATAATTGTCGACACTGCTGCAGGTGCCTCCATCATTCACAACCTACTTATGCCGACAATTGTAATCTGAATAGAGCAAACACAATAAAACCCATTTTGAACAAATATACGAAATATGTAATTAAAGCAAACCAAAAACAATCAAAGTTATCAAGAAGTAATTTTAGCTCACGAGCATGAATTAATGCAGAGGCAACTTCTCTAAGTCATAACTACAACACAAACAACCACATGTAACGCACAAGTTTTTGCACGCCCCGGAATCCCAGAAACGAAAATGGAAATCCTATCGGACATAGCAGTATCCAACATTTTGTGGACACTGCGATGAAAGTGGAGTGAAGGGGCGGCATCTATGAAAAAAAGAAAAGAAAAACAACAACAACAACAAAAACAAAATGTTAAAAACTAAAGAACGCGTTTACTTTTTGAAGCATAAGTTCTCTAAGAAACTGGGACCAGAAGCACTAAGAAACAGATTCAATATTTTTTTTCAAGGTGCGAAAGGTTAACCGGAAGGTCAAGACAAGAAACCCACAGAGGAAAAGGCTAAAAACAAGAAACTTTACTGGAAGAAAAAAAAAGAAAAGGATAATGGAGAAGAAATCGTGAAGAATAAAAGCGAAAAAATAGTAACTACCTGAAAGGTGAAGATGCTATGGTGCAGCAAAGCCCAAAGTTCTTGGCTGAGAGAAAATGGGAACGCAATCAGTGGCATTTGAATTTGCAGAGATACTTGAAAGGCCAAACAGTGGAACTGGAGAGCTCTTCACCTACTTGTTTTTTTTAACTATTTTCATTATTTTATTAGAGAGAGACCGAGGGGGCAAAAGCTTTAAAAAAAAAAAAAAAAGGAGAGAGAGAGAGAAGCAAAAGAAATATGAATTGGAAATAAAGCAAAAGTGATGCTGCTACTGCTACTACTCTACTGCTTGTCTGCTCCGACTGTAATTCAAAATGAGAGAGGGGAGAGAGAGAGTGTGGGGTCAAAGGTCATTGCAAAGGTTTGTTTAATTTTGGTATTTTATGAGATTCCGTAGACTGAATGAAAGCGATCGGAGTTGCACGAGTTGCAGTTTAAACAAAAAAATAAAAATAAAAATAAAAAAAGGATTCGATTCTCTGCACCTGGGTACGGTGCAGACCTCCTCCTTTGAGCGTTGGCGGTGGTGTATGTACGTGTAAGATATGAGCAGCCATATCGTTGGTGCTATTTATGTACTTTAGAGTTGTGAGGTGCTGCCGTTGTTTATTTTAGGTTTTGTTATTTTGTTTCTAAATCTTCTAGATATAATTTTTTTTTAATATTTAATTTTGACATAGCAGATCGACCACGTCAACACTTCTTTATGTAGAATTGATAATTGATTAGAGACCTCTTTTTTTCTTGTAATTTAAAATTTATAGAGGAAAAAATAATCTATAAAATTAAAGATAATAAAATTGAGATCTTCATATACAACTGCAAAATCAAATAGTTGAAGAAATTTAAGAGTCTAACTCAAATAATAAAATTAGTTCAAGAAGAGAGATTTGCATATTGTTTATAAATATATCTAAGATTTTGTCTACAGGAAATGTGAGATTCATTCTTTAACACTCTCCTTCACGCGTAAGCAAATATTTTTGTTTGTCCTTATCACGGGGTAAATAGTGTGGGTCCTCATTTATCATGTAGCAAACTTAATTTGATACCATAAAGAAATTTATAAAAGAAATTCATGGATCTAATTCATATCCTAAAATCGGTTCAATAAGAGAGATTTGCACATTACTTATAAACATGCTCAAGATTTTATTTATAGGCAATATGAGATTTATTCTTCAACAATAGTTTGGAGATTGTCTTTGTTATGCAAGAAAAACTCCCAGATTAAATTATGCATCTTTGAGTCAAAATAATAATAAAATCACATAGTTTGGAGATTATCATTAATTATTTTCTAAAATTAATTTTATATATATATATATATTGCAATCAAAACTCATTACATAAGATTTATAAGTATACACACCAATTGTATGAAAGATGAATAGTAGATATATAAATCTACACAAATAAACATAAAAAAAAGGTAATAAAATAAAAAGATGAAGGGTGAATAGTAGATTGGTAAATATCCCATAATACTGTTTATAGAGTAATTCTGCTTATAATACCAATTCATATAATTTTCTTATCATTTAATAATGTGATATTAAATTATTAAAACCTATTTACAATATTTTCCTTATAAATTTATCATTTAATATCACATTATAAAATGATGAGATGATGATAAATAAAAATTTTGCTATTCATGATCAGCTAAATATTTGCACATTACTAATCCAATACAGTAAAAACATGTACTTATTATATAAAGAAAAATGATAAATACACATCACATTTTATAATATTTTACACAACAATATTTAAAAGGAAAAGTATTTTTGTAAACTAAATTATAAAATTAATATCATTTTATAAAAATATCCTTATTTTACAATATATATTATGTAAATTATTATGAAATATATTGTGTGTATATCATTTCTCTTATATAAATATGTAAGTTGCATTTACACGTAGAAAATTTATATATGCAGTCTGCACTTTGGGAATCCCCGTTCACGGCTAGAAATGAATCGTTTCATTAATAGTCAAAACGCTATCATTCCATTAAGTGGAGTAAAACACATGAAAGAATTAGGCCCAAAATCATATTTTCACTGCTTCCTCCTTTTTCTCCTTCACCATCTCTACTCTTCCCAAAATAATCCAAACTGTCGTCGCCTTTAGATCGAAACACTGTCGCCTTTAGATCGAGATCGATGTCGCCTTCATCAGCGCGAGACCGTCGTCCCCTTCCTCAGCTCGACGAGGCTGGCCCCTTCGATCAACAAGGTAATCTTCTTTTTGGATGTAAGGTTTCAGCTTTCCGCGTGAATGCTAAAAAAAAATTAAAAAGAAATCAACAAAACCAGTAGAATATAAACAAAATGCCCATATAAATTTACGCAATACAAATAAAAAAAAATGGCCATGGAAAACCTATATAAACCTACTAGCAGAATATCAACTTGCAATTGAAAAAAAAAAAGTTTTGCCATGAATTATAAACAAAACAAGTAGAATATCGAAGGCAACAAAAAAGAATATCTACAAAACCAGCGGAAACTTGAAATCCAAAAAGACCAGCAGAACACGAAAGGCAACAAAATTGACTTCGTGTAAATCTTCTCATGCTGATATAAATAAATCTTCCCAGTAAATTCTCACAATGCCGATATAAATCTAAAAGAATAATTAACAAAAAAAAAGGTTCGTTCAAAGTTAGAGGTTTTACATGGTCAGCAGCTAGTGGAGGAGAAGATGACGTCGACTATGTCGGACGTAGTTTGGAAAGTGACCAAAGACGTTGAAGTTTTATGCTGGCCCTATTCTGGTCTGGAAGAGAGATAACTTTGGTCTAGTCTGGTTTGTTGGGAGGGAAGATGAAGTGAATGGTATTTTTTTACCTTTGAACAAAATTTTAGAGAAATGGCATAAAGACCCTCCTCGTGCGCACATAACACCCAATGGGGCTTGTACGTAGCACATCCCATATGGACTCGGTGAAATTGAAACTTCTGTGAAGATGTTCATAAAGTGAAAGATTTGAGGGCTCATTTGGATATTTAAAATATCTTACAATATATGTTAATAGTAGTGAAATGATTTGTAAATAGTAGTAAAATAGTTTAAATTAATATGTTTTATTGAATTTTGAAAAAGAAGAGGAAAAAAAATGAATAAAAATATTATAAAGTTAAAAAATTATTTGAATATAATTTTTTAATGTAGTTTTTGTTTTTAAATTTGAAAAAAGTTGCATTTTTTTGTATTTTATATGGAACTTTGAGAAAGTAGTATTGAGTTTTATGTTTGAATAATGATTAAAAAATGGTTAGATGAAAAAATTAAATATTTGAAATTGAAAATTGTTTTGTGTTTCAATAATGTATGAGAATGAAATATCTAAAAACATCTAAGAATACCTAAAAATATCTTGTTACACAAACAATGCCTTAATAATAAGATAGATACCAAAGGAAGCTTTACACCATACATCTCCACCTAACCGCCATGTAATTTTTTATTTTTCTCCTTCTATATATATATATATAAGGGAAAAGTGTCATTATTCATTCATCAGAAAAATTAACATCCATGACTGGATATATTCTGAAATGTTCTCATATCAAATATGACATTATAAACTAAAATAATGCATTTGAAATTCTACCAATACACTACTTCCTTTTGTAACCGGCTCGGTCTTCATTATTGCTGATACTCTTTATAAATAAATGTCTAAGAAACAATAATCTCTACCTAAATAGAGACTCAATCTCACTATCCATAAAAGAGAGGACTCAACTTCTACATTCAAAAGTTCGTAAGACAAACTCTTTTTTATTTTAAATAACAATAAGGAAAAAAAAAATAGTAAGATAGATGCAAAAAATGACGGATTAGATTTTGGACCAACTCCGATGGATTTTAGAATCTGTGACGGCCCGTACAAGTAACATACTTGTCTCTTTTCAGCCACAAAGATCAAATTTGAAATGTCTGGTCGTTGTGAGTTTAGTGATTTAGCGAGTGTCAAGAAGAGCTACCAGAAGAGGTGGAGTGAGGATCACGTGTAGATGTGGACAGTGTGTGAGAACAACATGTGGTAATTTTTGTAAAACTACTACTTTCCTCCGAATGATTTTTGACTTGTGAATTTGCTTGTCTCACACGTGTCTTTCAGAAATTGTCGGAAAGCTGTACACCTATCTTTTTCGACTTTAGAGAAAGTAAAATAAAACTAAGGAAAGAAATTTCAATAAATAAGGTGGGTAAATGGTGGAAGAAGGGAATGTGAGGGAGGATGAGGAGGAGGAAACCAAGGCCTCCTCCCCCTCTCTACTGAAATCAGATCTGGAACCTATGGTTTTTTACGAAAAAAGGTTGGGAGGAGGGAGAAGGAGGCGCCTAGTTTATATCATTATTCTATTTAAATACTCACATATTTAAATATTAAGATAGAATAACAAAAATGATAAATAACATATTGATTATATGAATGTGCGTTATAAGGTTTTCATGTATAATTTCTCTAATAGTAATAACTCCTTTAATATTTCTCATGTTTTTTACTGTACTTTCTATTCCGGAAAGGAAAGATATGTTTCTACGATTTATTTGATCTAAAGATAATCGAATCTTTGTATTTAACGTATAAAGTTCGAAATATTTATATGGGTAACAATAAAATATTGTAGAGTTCATTTCATAAGTCTATTCGTCTCTCACTTAGAGACTCCAATTCAAGCAGGAATTTGAGATATCTATTTTGCATTTTGGTGGTTGCTTCAAAGAACATGGAAAAGCATTCTAACCATTCCTTGGGTGGTTGGGGAGTCTTTTCTTAGTTATGATGAAATAAAGTCTAATAATTTGCCCTCAAACGCGGTTGGTTAGCATAAATTACTACTTTTTTTCTTTAAAAAAATAATGATTATTTAAAAGATTTGTATTGATAATAATGGAAGAATTTTGGTGGTGGATTGATGACATGACAATATCCCACACTTTATTAAAAAAGAAAGGTCACGATTTAAACAAGTCCACTTTATATTATCAAATTTTAGGAATCAATAATATGAATCAATTTAAAATTAAGAAAAATAATATTTACAGTCGTGAATGTGCAAGCGTCGTGCAATCATTTTAAAAAAATAAATAAATACAAGCTCACATGAAAAGAAATTAATTTTTCAATATTAGACTTTACGTTTTTTTAAAATGGCTGCACGACGTTTATATATTTTATAACTACATGTAAAATTACTCATATTCAAATAAAAAGATAAATAAATACTTCCCCTTTTCATCTTTCCATTTAGAATGAAAGGTATGCATGTTAGGCCCAAATTAGTACTCTATGCAAGTGTTAGGATAATTGATTTTTAGATAATTAAATTTATTTATATTCCCACGTCATTATTTATATTTTCACACCAGTCATCCCTTTTCATCAGTCCTATTTTCTTTATAATAAATCTCTCAAATAATGATAAAAAATACTGACCCAAATGCATCGAATCAATGCAATATTTTGTAATATTTTTTAATATTTAAAAAGGAAACAAAATGTGCTGTCGATGAGATGCATTGATATCCATAATACTATCAAATAATTATAAAAAATATAGAAGAGCTTGGTATTCAAATAATACCGTTTTGGTGACTGTTTTGATTAAGACATTGAAATAAAATATTTTGATATTGATATCATTTTGATGTGTTATTTTAAGATTAATTATATATTATATATAAATATTTATATGTATATATAAATTAACAATTAATAAAATAAACACACATATATATATATATGTAAGTATATATCATGTATATATGTATATTTATAAAAAAATTGAAGATTTATAAAATGAATATATATTAAAAAAATCATAAATTTGAGGTAAGAGAAAAAAACAAAGAAAGAAAATAAAAGAATAGATAAATTATTAAAAATAATGATATTTAAAAAAAGAGATAATGATGAGATATATTTAAAGTTGCAAAAAAAATAAAAATTATATTATATAATTAATTAAATACCAATTGAATTTAAAATTTACGAAAATATCATTTTAGTATAAGAAAATTACAAAAATGAAATTGGGGACCAAAACATCCATTCTAGCCGAAGTGTATGGAATTTGATTGGAATGTCGAAATGGGACTAGAATAGAAAAAATTTATAGCGAAATGGAATAATTTTTGACTGTACGGGCTGGTATGGAACGGAATTCACAATATTGACTTAGGTATGTTTCCTCTAGGTTTAAAATTCAAATTTATTTGGATACAAACAATCTTTAAGGCCATTAAATTAGAGAATTTTTTTTAAAAATTATTCGAGATGCACATATAGAAAACTCCTTACTAAAAATCTATATACTTCCAAAATTAATTAAGAAGCTATTTTTGAATACTTGATATCAATAAAAAAATTAAAAAAAAATATCCAATATTATATAAATATATATATATATATATAATCAAACAAAACTAAATAAATTGAATAGATGCCCTAAACATCAAATCACACGATAAGCTCAGGCCAACTTTTAAGGGGAGACAAAATATGGTGTCCGAAAGGCACGCAAACCAAACCCCTATTGTCAAAAGCTGGCTTCTCCCTATCAATTATAAAAAGTAAAACTAGTTAATACGTCCATCTACGCAATAGGGACTTGCAATCCTCATTGATTAAATTGGACTGAAAAATAAAATAAGCAAAGTTTTTTTTTTTTAATTAGCTTGACTCTCCAACCACAGAATCCACTTCACCTGCTGCATATCATTATAATTATTATGCTAAAGCTGCCCTAAAAAAAATTTGATAATACAACATATCTTATAGAAATAAGGCATGCTGAAAGAAAGTGATTGCGAATCATCTTCAATCTTGTCATTGAAATTTGATAAAAATCGAAATAAGAATAATTTTACTCTTCATATTAGATCTTATCATCCTGATATGATATATTTTAAACAGTATTTATTATATAGAAAGTCTTTTAAATTGTAACTTGTGACCAACCGTACTTTTTTTCTCGATTGATTATGAGTTTTATTTATATATTTTAAATATCGAATTTGTGTTTTTAAAGTATAGCGGGTGATTTAAATAGAGCCTAATGTTTTCACGTTTTTGAAATATTTTAAATGCCTAAAATTATTTTAAGGAGGGGTATTTTTCATATTATTGAATCAATCCCATATTTTCAAGTCAGCCTTTTATATGGTAAAGCCCACAAAATAAGATAGTTTTTTTTATCAAATCATTTTATTTAAATGATTTTATTTCTTTAAGAATCTTATGTGATATTCATTATTTCATTTTCTGTTAAAAACTCTATTTATTTAGATGGTTTTATTTCTCTTAAAAATATTAGAGAACTTTATTGTTTTATTTTATGATGAAAAATATTACTTTGGGATTTATAAAACAAAGTTTGATTTTAATTTGGTCTTAGTTGCATTTTATTTCATCCACCTATTATTTAGTTAATTTATTTTTAAGTGTTTAAATCTCTACCCTTAAATCAAATTAGGAACCCTTTGATGAATGACCTAGATTAAAATCCAAGATCCCTTACTTTTTCCTCCTTGCCCTCTCTCTCCTCCCATGCCCAGCTGTCCCCCTTTCTCTCCCCCCGATTCTCTTCTCCTCCACACCCCAACATGACGCCGCCGCAACCCAGCCCCTCACTGGTACACGACACCACCCTCACGACCTAACTAGCGATTTCCCTACCTGAAGCCATGCTCCAGCCTCTCTCTCTCTCTCTCTCTCTCTCTCTCTTCGGCATTCTTCCACCACGCCACCGTTGTGCCATCGTGAGTAGCTCACGAGCTTGCAGTCAAGCCTGGCCAGCCACCTTTCCCTCACGGCTTCATCCCCACATTGTAGTTCTTCTCTTTCCTCGTCGAAGCCCTAAGTCTCTTTCTCTCCCTTGGGCTTCCTCCAACACCACGTGCCGCCCCAGCCTAGCCCATATCCTAGCATCGGGTCATTGTGGGCCTCCTCCCAAGTCAAGCCACCCCCATCCACTGGTCTAGCAGCCCCACACCTCTCCCTCCTTCTCTCCCTCACAGATCTCACTCGATCTGGTTCTTCGCCATCATTTGCAGCCCTCATGCCATGGCTATCGCCACCCATGGCCACTCGGGGTCAGCACTACAACCCAGCCCCAACACCATCATGCCCCAGCCAGTCGAGGCCTTGCCTCCCTCTCTTCTGTCCTTCGTCCTCCAGCAACCACCACTCACTAGCCATCAACCACCACGATGAGACCAAAAGCCTCCACCACGATGAGACCAATAGCCACCTCCTGCTGCCACCACGAAGCCCACCAAACCCCAGCTCCACCTAAACAACCATGTTTTAAGGTTACGACAGTGACCACTGTGCCTCAACCGGCTCCTTCATGCACATGTGTAGCTGCCATTGCAGGCTAAGCAGCAAGCGACATTATGATTTCAGTATAGTATAATTCCTATCCCTTTTACATTAAGAATTATATTGTGGCGAAGTTGATATTGGACTGGTGTTATGAGTGTGCTATGTTGTGAATTTTAGACTGTGAACAAAGCAGTTGTGATTGTGTAAGATGAAATGTTGGGCACTTTGTGTTGTTGTGGTTTGACTGTGGAGCATGAAGTTTATGGCATGGTTGTGCTTTGTGAATTGTTGAGAAGGTTATGTAGTTGTGAAGTGTGTTATGTGGTCATGTAGTGTTGTGACTGTAAGTAGTATGAAGTGACGGGATGTTGCACCATGTGATGTAGCAGGTGATGTGGTGGTATGCTATGAAGTGATGGGATTACGTGTGGAGTTCTTATGTGTTGTGTAGTATGAAGTAATGGAGGTTGTGATGTGACAGGCATAGTAATGTGATTACTATACAGATGGTAAAGTGGCAGGATGCCACTTGAAGTGTTGGGATGAGCAATGTAGTTTGAAGTGTTGTGTAAAGTGATTGGATGTGGCATAACTATGATATGGTTGTATGCCATGTGGGTCAAGTGAAGTATTGGGATGAGCTTAGTAGTTGGGCGGGTTATGCGAAATGTTACATTAGTTGGATTTGAATTGGGTGTTGATGTCGAAGTGTGTGAAGTTTGTGTGAACAAGCGGACGTTTTAGTGAATTATAAGTTGATCTTAGGTAATAAAATGGGTGAGGTACATGTGTATATTTGTTTTACGCATGTGCCTGACAGATGTACCATATATAATGGATAATCTGTCTTAAACATGAGTGCACGATATTTAAGCCTCAAGGTTGGCTTAAAGTTGTGTATTATGCATGTTTAAGATTATGAGGAAGTATCGATTAGGTTGTACATGAATAAAGGGAGAGATGTATGTACTGGCTAAGGTTGAGATGTGAAACTTGGTTGGTCCAAATTATGCATTGAAAGGGATGGTTTGGTAAGAAGAGTGTAATGAAGGTAACAATGTGTCTTAGCCTCTAAGGTGAATCAAGGAAGTTTACCTTGAAGGGTACGAACGTGAAGTAGGAGGCTAAGTGTTTGGGAGGTGACCTCAAGTGGGTCACAAGTTACAATCTTGAGAATTAGGAAATGTGATAAAGGAAAATATAAAAGATGAAATTGGATGAAAAAGTATGTCTAGATGAAGGAAGTCGAAGTTGGAAATAGTTTATTTCTTTTCTAAGTTTAAGTTACTAATGCACTTAAAGAAAGGAATGACGTGAAGTTATGTATGCATGTAGGTTGCCATTTGACACACACATAAATAGATTACATGCACACTACAACACAATTTGTCTTTTGTGACAGAAGAAACTGTCACAAAAAATAACAAAAACGTCACTAAAGATATTTGATGATGGTTTGAAACCGTCACCTAATGTGTGTCACAGAAAACAATTGGTTACATATTACTGTTCAACCGTCACAAAAAATTCTTTTAGTGACGGTTGGAGATGTTTCATTTGGTGTAACGTTTGAACGTTCCCTTCTTTTGTGATGGTTGATATCTGTCACAGAAAGTAATATTTGAACATCCAATCTAACATTTGAACGTCAACCCGACCAATTGGCATTCGAATGACAGAAGTTGATGTTCGTTGATTATAGTTTGAACGTATCATATTTACGTTCAAACGTTTATACTTCCAAACGTTAATTGCAATATACGTTCAAAATTCCATTTGAACGTTAACGGACAATGTTCAAACTTCACAAGTATAACATTTAGACGTTAGTTCTAATGTTAATGAATAAGTGTTCGAACGCAAGTGGTACATTCAGAGGTTTGTTCGTACATTAATCATTTAAGCATTCGAACGTGTTGTTCATTTAAGGGTGAGTGCGTTCAAGCGTTGAGTCGTACGTTTGAACGTTATGTTATAATTTTGTGTAATTATGTTTGAACGGTTGTTTGAATGTGAACCAATGTTCGAATGTATAGATCAGAAATACTAATTTCATAAAATTAGTATACATACAAATTGTATCATATTACACACCAACATTTAACAACTAACAATATTTTATAAAGTTTCAAAATTAGATATTAAAATTATATACACTGATAAAATTGATAAAATTCGTTTCTTCTTATTTACTTGCCCACCGCGATTCTGTTGTAATGACATAACATGCTTCATTTGCACCATCATCTCATGCTGCACTTACTCTTGGACTTCATTGCGTATTCTTTCCTCATGGTCTCTTTGTTGGTCCTACAAACGCGTCTCTAAATGAGATTGTCACTCTAAGAGAGACTCTAACTCTTACTGTTTTGATCTCATATACTCATTCTCCCGCTATGCAGCTTCTAAATCTTTGATAAGATTATTAAATTGTGAAGTCGATGAGGTTGAGGATGATGAACCAAAATGTTTGAAAGATCATATTAAACCTCTTGCCATAATAGACTTGGGCCTGAGCACTTGCGTAAATATGTCTATATCATTAGGAGAAGATTCCTCAGAAGCTTACTGCATCTCCATCATTTTTTCATGCAATTTGAAAGAAAACACATAATAAATAACGTATTAAAAGAAATACAAATAAAAATAAATTATTCACAAGTTGCATAATTTATTTAACAAAATTAACACCGCTTACAAAATTATCTGCATCGGCAGGATCCATCCACTCGATATGCTCATTAGTGTGAGCAACAACATATACATGAATAAGGGAAAAGTTTTCAGAATTATCACGTTTCTAATAAAGCGACATTATCAATTTTAAAAAGATAATGTTAATACTTAAATAAAAGAATATCAGAAAAATAAATAAATTCTATAATTTTTTAATTAACATTTTATCAGCAAAATGGTGCAATGACCTTGAACCGACACGATGGTGGAAGTCAGAGCGGATCTATTCTGTGCATTTGTAGAACTTAAGTGCTACAAAATTAATTAAGAATGTTAATTGTAATATATATACATATAATATATAGAACGAATATAAATGTTAATAATTAAAGGATATAAATATAGAATACTTGATAATCTGGAGTTGCGAAAAGATCACAACACTTTCTCCAATCGACTAACTTCATCTACTGGAAAGGGGACTGCGTAGCCTCTTCCAACGTCTCAAATTTCTTGAATTGGTCATGACATCGTCTCTTGTGACGTCGGAATAGTGTAGCCATCAACTCATTCATAGTCCTCAAATCCTTGCTATGGCCAAAGTTGAGGTTGAATTCATCCTAATAAGTAAACTATGTCAAAAATATGATATACTAATTTAGGTGAAAAAAATGTACTCTCAAAGTAAACTCACTAGCACAAAACTCCGAATATGCTCCTTAATCTCATTTGGAACATCTCGTCACGATTGCACATAAAATGGAGTATAAGCTCAGACACTGTGCTAATATAGGAGGAAAGCGCTATTGCACTATCATCTGCTCCTCTAGTGGAATTATCAGGAATGGTGACCTTGAGTTTTCCATGCCTTCTATTTTTCTCAAGAGAGATGCCAGGTATATAGCCATGACCGTGACGAGCGAATGCATCAACTAATAGATAATAGTATAATTATAGTTATATAGTTATTGAGACAAAAGTATTAATATATAATTGATTATCAACGACATTTTTTTACTGGTAGGTGTTGACTGACTATTGTTTTCTTGCGTATTAATTTAATCTTCAGGAGCGGATTCCTCGGGTAGGGAGTCCTCAATGGGTTCGAGACTTGGACTTGGCAAAAGATGAGGCACATTTTTTCGTTATTGTTTTGGCGACATCCTTGAAAATGATTAATTATATTAAAGAAAATTAATTAGAAGAAATTATAAAAGATATAATATTCTATAGTCACCTATATGAATAAAATATTTAGTACTTTTATTTTCATCTTCGGAAGTAGTTTCCATACTTGTTTTAGAATCTCCCTCGATAACATTTTCGTCATCATCATCAACCTCTTCTTCGTCTGACTCTTATTTTTCTTCCTCACTTACTTGAATTGAATGATCATTTAATACAGACAGGTTGAGATGGATGGGTGGGACATCATCTTTACACAAGGGGAAACAACTCAAGTGCACCAACTACCAAGGTCAACAAACAAGTTAATACTCTCTCCATCTTCTTGGTAGGCCTCTACAATCGGAGTGTCATCTTCATCTCTACTATTCATGTAATTTGCACTCATTCCTACTTCATATATATTTCGAGAGACAACTTTTTGTACAAATCGCTAAGTTATCTCTCTGCTATTTTCATCAGCGCTTTTCATTGGATCAATCAAGTAATAGACTTGGGTAACTTGACAAGCCAATATGAATGGATCATTTTCGTATCATTTAAATGTAGTATTGACACTCTTAAAGTGATTATCCCTATGTATCGAAACTCGACCACTGCCGAGATCCCACCAATCACATTTAAAGACATATCTTACAGACCCACCTAGATATTTTAATCTGATAATATCACGTATGACACCATAATAGTCAATATCATATGTTCCATGACTCCCCTCGACCAACATACCACAATTTTAAGTATTTCTATTACGTTCACGGTCCAGAGTATAGAATCTATAACCTCGAATTGTGCATACAATGTATTGAAGTGCTCTATTTGAGGGGCCACAGGCCAATGCATACAATTTAGAAGAAACTAATCCGGGATCATGAGCACATTATTCCAAAATCTAACAATTGAAATAGTATATACTTATTAAAAATTATACAGAGTTAAAAGTTTCAAAATCTAACATATATATAATTTTAGTTTATACACGTTGTTCAAATCATCTGAGACATTCTTGCTTGTGTCTTACTTCTATATTCTCTATACCTTCTGTCCTAAGTTTGTCCATGTGCTCACTGTATATAAGTGCAAAAGAATATTATTTTGAGCACAAATGTTATTATTAAACTTTTGAAACTAGAATTATTCGAAGCATGCAACAACATACTTGAGATAGTTATCAATCTCCCGGCAATTATTTAGCACACACCACTGAACTTTACCCAATTCTCCATCAATTAAATCGTAACCCGTTTGTGTACCCAAGGGTCATACATTCTAAGAAAACACTGATAACTCACGAGGAGGAAGAGCAGTAAGATCAGCATTTCGCTCTCGACGATTAAATCGTGTCTCAACACCATGAAGATATAGAAATCAAAATGTTAACAATTCATTGTGTATATAGGCCTATGCTATTGAACCCTCAGCTCTGGTTTTATTCTCAACAGTGCACTTCAGTCGATCCAAATATCTTTCAACTGGATATATCCAACGGAACTACATCGATCCACCCAACAGAACCTCCCGGGGTAAATATATTGCTAAATGGAGCATGACATCAAAAAACAATAGTGGAAAGATCTGCTCGAATTTATATAGTATAGTAGCAATGACTCTTTCCAGTTTCTCCAACATATCTCGATTTACTACCCGAGCACAGAAATCCTTAAAAAACATATAGAGTTCGGAAATGGCGACACATACACTAGATGTCAGCTTCCCAGGAATTTCCACCGGTAATAACTTCTGCAAAAATATGTGACAGTCATGACTGTTCAATCCATTAATTTTCCAGTCATCAGGGCTTACGCATATACCAATATTTGAAGTATAACTATCTGACAACTTCACACATTGCAACCATTTGCAGAAGTCCATCCTTTCCTTCCTTGTCATCGTAAAGCATGCATGCGGCATGACCACCTTGTTGCCTTCTACCCGCAAATGTAGATTATGTTGAATTCTCATTCTCTCAAGATATTTCCTCATCTTGATCGTATCCTTTGTCTTTTTGTTAATACTCATCAATGTATCAAGTATATTATCACATATATTCTTCTTTATGTGCATTACATCTAAACTATGTCGCAACATGCAGGACGAGCAATAAGGCAAGTAAAAAAAAATACTACGCTTTGTCCAATTCAATTATGTTGTGCCTCATTTCTCTTGTTCGTTCACTCACCTTTGCCAAAATTGTTCACAGTAACATGTACCAGTTATTCCACTATCTCTTCCTCAAATAACTCATTTGGTACAATTCTATTCTCTACTCTCCCATCAAACTTAGCGCATTCTCTTCTCCATGCATGATTTGCTGGTAGATAATGTTGATGACCCATGAAACACAACTTCTATGAATATTTTAACTACTCACTAGCAATTTCTTTATAACATGTCTGACACGCTAACTTCCCTTCACTACTCCAGTCGGAAAGTCATTTATCATCTACATTACCACAACATGCATATGAAAAGATGTCGACGTGGATGCATCATAAGTTCTGACGCCTGTTTACCATAACTCTTTTAGTTATTTAATCAACGACTGCATGAATATGTCAATGTCATTCCCAGGTGATCTCGGGCCAGGGATAAGTAAAGTTAACAAAAAGTTGGACACCTTCATGCATCTTCATGGTAGAAGATTGTACGAAATCAACACTATGGGCCAAGTGCTAAAACTTATACTCATATTCCCAAAAGAGTTGAATCCATTGGTTGTGAGTCTCAGGCGCACATTCCGAGCTTCTATCCCAAAGTCTGGGTATTGATTATCGAAAGATTGCCACACAAGTGAGTCAGCTAGGTGCCTCATATATGCGTCATCCGTAACTTTTTTCTCCTTATGCCACCTCATATCGTGAACTGTTTTTTTACACATATATAATGTTTGCGACCTAAGTCTCAAGAGAAAATATTAAAACACCTTAATTGGCACGTTTTTCTTACCCTTCTAGCTCGACTCTCCACATACAGGACATGCTTGTTTCTCCTCGTTCTCATTCCAGAATAAAAAAAAAATCATTCTTGCATGTATATATGGACTTGTACTTAAACCCTAATCCATTTCTCAACTGTTTTGATTCATAAAAAGTTCTTTGGTAATTTAGGCCATTTGGGAAGCACTTCGTTAAATAAATCCAATACCATGTTTATTGCTTTCGTCGACATCCCACACAATAGCTTAATGTGAAGCAACACTACAATAAACGACATTTTAGAATGTTTTGTATAGCCTGGATTAAAGCTCGCACTTTGCATCTTTCCATACTGTAGCAAAATTTTCAGAATCAGTCCTTTAGCCACTTGAGGCATTATAGTCAACCTCATCCATAAACATCATAGTTCCAATGTCACCAAACAACTCTTCCATCTCATCCTGCTCATAATCATTATCTATGTACCGCAAATAATTCGAATGACTGAACAATACATTTACTGACTGTGCATACGGCTCACCATCCAATATCCATCATGTATACCCCATATTCATATCATTTACAAATATATGACTTTCAACTTCATTCAACCTTATCACACACAAATTTTTACACCTTCTACAAGGACACTTAATGTAACCACGACTATCAGCAGAGGCTAAAGCAAAATCAATAAAGGTTCTTGCTTCACGCATATAGGGTACGTAATCATTTCCAAGTCTATCGCTTAGATGCATCCAAATTTTGTTCATTTCTAAAAAATCTATCTATTGGTAACATGTACATAGAAAATTCACATGCATGTCATACTCCAATTCTCATTGCTTTTTTGATAAGGTAATTGGTCATATTGCATTCGAGATTACATTATCCACATTGCACAAATCTAGTCACTCTACTACTTTCCACGTTAGTAGAAATTTTGACAACATGTCTCCATAGTTCTCTAAGTATATATGTTCACATAGAGAGATTGTGACCTTACGAACAGTTTACCCTATGAACAGTAGAAGAAGATACCGAAACTTCATACTAAACATGTTCAGTAGGAGTAACAAAAATGTGCAATATAGATAATATAAATCCAAACTGTCCATACTGGACAATTCAGGAATTAGTGGACACCTAAATATACACTAATTCTCAAATGAGTCTAAGGTTATTTATTCAATATCACACAATATATATAAAAACACTACAAATAATATTTTCATGTTGTTTGAATTAACAATGTTAAACAAATAGTAGTGTTATATTGTTAAACTAGAGAGAGATGGAAGAAGATATTCACAAGTTTTCTGTCAGTAGATAACGAGAGAGAATGATCTTAAAGAAATGTTTAAATTTTAGTCTAATTACTTAACTGTTATAAACTCTGCAGCCTTGACAGCTCTCAAGGTTGGAGAGACTTTGACAGTCAAGTAATTTGACAGACATTTTTTTAAGATAATTTTCCCTCGTTGGCTACAAGTTAGGAAGCTTGTGAGCATATTCTTCTATATCTCTCTAGTTTAACAATATAACACTATTATTTGTTTGACATTATTAATTTATAAAAAAATAAAAATTATTAGTTAAGTAAAAGAAGCTTCAGATTTTTCAACAAGCAACAAAGTATTTTATAATGATCTTGGATTGGCTGTGGCTATCCTATGTGAAATACAATAATGATTGATTTCGGATTATTATTCATAAATTATAATTTTAATTGTTATTATATATCTTAGTTACTTATTAATTGATACCTATATAATTTTAATTGTTATTATATAATTTTAATTGTTATTAAATATCTAGTTACTTATTAATTGATATCTATTTAATTTTAATTGTTATTATATAATTGTTATTATAATTGATACTTATTTATTTCTTATTATTTATACTATAACTTAGTATAAATTGATTTATTTTAATTACTTAAAAAAAACACATATTAGTTATAATTAGTTATTATGTCTAAAATGTTTACTAATATTTATATACTTAATTTAGTGAGTTATTTATTTATATAGGCAATTAGTATATAATTTCTAATTAAGTATTTATTTGATCCTTATTTATTTACTCTCTATTTTATTTATTCCAACTCTCTACTTATTGGTGGGTTCAAGACTTTTTTCTTGAAGAGTATTTTACTTTCTTTTATATATATATATATAAATTTAATAATATAATGTTTTGGAACCTCACAATGGTAGGAATATTTAATAAGTTATTATATGTATATTATACTTTATATATATAGTTAAATTATTTACTTGTAAGTTGCATAATAATCATATTTTAATTAAACTAGTACGAATATATTATATATACTTATTAAATATTAAATATTTTTTCCCATATTTAATGTATGTTGCCTAGATGACTAACACAAGAGGGGGGGTGAATTGAGTTATATTTAAAAAAAAATAACAATTATAAATCAAATATACAATATAGAATATAAACAAAATATGAAACAACAATAAATATAAAGAGTAAGGGTAAGAGAGAAGCAAACTCAGTATGTTAACGAGGTTCGGCCCCACTGCCTACGTCCTCGCCTCAAGCTACCCCTTGAGAATCCCCGAATTCACTATTCAATCTCCTTCAGGTGGAGATAGAAACCTATTACACCTTTGAACAACACCGCTACAAAGGATCCGTGTAGAACACCCTCTACACTTGCAATCACCTTACACATGGTGATTCAACGATTTCCTGTGTAGAACAGTTTCTACACTCACAAGGGTTGTACACACCCTTTTACTGATACAAGAATTGATAGTGGGTAGGATATCAGAAAACACTCCTCAATGAGTGAAATAAGAACAATACAAGCACAAACTATATCTCTCAAAATGAACAAGGGTTAAGGCTCAATGCTTAGAGAAGAGAGAATGAAAGCTTTGAATGAGAGTTGTATGCTCTTGGTGTTGTGAATGTGAAGCTCTCAAATGATCTATTTATAGGCATATGAGACTTCATATTCAAATTTAAAAAGATTCACATGTCAAAGACATCATCATTCATTTTTCAAAAATTTCAAACCTAATCTTTTTACTTTTTGCATATGACAAAAGGAGCACACTTTACTTTTCAAAAATTTCAAACCTAATTTTTTACTTTTTGCATATGACAAAAGGAGCACACTTTACTTTTCAAAATATTCAAACAAAGGCATCTTCCTTTTGCATAAGTCAAGAAAAGCATCAATCACTTTTGAAAATATTCAAATAAAACATGCACATGTGAAAGATGACAATCAATCATCTTTAATATTTTCAAAGTTCAAACCTTTAATCATGGCATGCACATGTGAAAGATGACAATCAATTATCTTTCAAAATTTTCAAATTTAATTTTCAAAATATTCATGCACATGTGGAAAATGTATTTTAATGCTTTATGATAAAATATTAATTTTTGAGCCTTAATCCTAATTTCGAATTTTAAGAGATTTACAACATTTCTCTATGACTTTAATGTGAACTTGTTTCCTTCTTGCTCATGCTTGGTTCCTTGATGTGCTTGACTCCATTGTGTGGACAAATTGAGCTTGAGACTCCTTCATTCTTTGAATTCATTTGTTATCATCAAAATCCATGTGTAAATATATAATTACACAAAACTTGAAACCTTAGGTTCAACAATCTCCCCCTTTTTGATGATGACAAATACTTGATAGAACCTGAAGCCTGTATTAATACTTAAGCTCCCCCTGAGAATGTGCGTTAGTTTTTCAAGCAAAAATATAAATATAATTCCAAGCATATATAACAAGTTTAGCAATTTAAACAATGTTAATGTTCTAGTCTAAAACTTCTCCCCCTTTTGGCATCATTAAAAAGGATCGGCAGCAAGTAAATAGACTGAAGAAAACGGTGCGTTAAAATACACTGTAGATAGTTGAAAAAGAGAATAATTGGATCCGTCCGTGACCCGACAAGTGTGGCTGGAGATTTGAAAAAATCGCCTGATGTTGTTGACAAACGAGATTGAAGGCTCCGAGTTTCTAAAAAATGTCATTTTCACCGAACGGAAAAAAAACATTACTCTTTGACTTGGATGATAGCTCGTCTTGTTCTTTATGCTATCTCTATAAAAGCAGTCTTAAAGTTCATCCAATCCGCATCAAGTTTTCTTCTTATCTCTATAACTCATCTGCATTCTTTCTACATTCTCGCTTTAAGTTTTTTAATTCTTCTCTCCATGGCTCATTCTTCTAACATTCCTCTAGATGCATCCATGAGGTATTCTACACCTCAATCTCCTGTCCTTTCTGCAGCTACCATTGGTGCCATGTTGCAGCAAGAAAATAATAGTATGGCTAATAAGTCAGACTCCGATGCTATCTACGACTTGGTGAGTCTCGGAACTCGCTACTCATCCTCTATTGTTGCTTTTTCCCAGCGGGTTCAAGCCAAAAACCATGAGGTTGAAAAGCTTAAGGAACAAATTGTTGTACTTCAACGAATTGTTCAAGAGTCTCACACAAGGGAAGGAATCCTTCGGCAGAAGAATAAAAAGTTGAAATCTCTATTGGATTCTTCATTCCGCTTGCCAGTTCCCATGAATAGGGATGACATGATATTGTATGAAGAGAATGAGCGTCTCAAACATGAGGCTAAGAACCTCAAGTTTATGTAAAAGTATTTAAGAAAAATCTATCTATTTTTATGAATTTTGATCTGTCTTTTAAGAGATATTCATAATATGCATCATACCTATTTCTCTTCTAATCATAGATAATCTATCTTCTGGTAAAGGTTTTGTGAATATATCTGCTAACTGATCGTGTGTGTTTGTGAACTCTAGTACTATATCGCCTTTTTGCACATGATCTCGAAGAAAATGATATCTTATTTCAATATGCTTAGTTCTAGAATGTTGTATTGGGTTCTTTGAAAGATTTATAGCACTTGTATTATCACATTTGATTGGAATGTGATTATACATGAGTTTAAAATCTTCAAGTTGTTGCTTCATGTAAAGAACTTGAGCACAACAACTACCCGCAGCAACATATTCTGCCTCAGCAGTAGATAGTGCAACAGAATTTTGTTTTTTACTAAACCAGGAAACTAATGCATGACCTAAGAAGTGACATGCTCCACTAGTGCTTTTTCGATCTATTTTACAACCAGCATAATCTGCATCTGTGTAGCTGATTAGATCGAAAGATGTGTGTTTAGGGTACCATAACCCTAGGTTAATTGTACCACTAAGATATCTAAGAATGCGCTTAACTGCAATTAAATGAGATTCTTTTGGAGATGATTGAAAACGTGCACATAAACACACACTGAACATAATATCTGGTCTACTGGCTGTCAAATATAATAAGCTACCAATCATACCTCGATATACTTTCGAGTCAACTGTCTTACCGGATTCATCTTTATCAAGTTTAGTAGATGGGCTCATTGGTGTTCCAGTTTCCTTAGCACCTTCCATCCCAAACTTCTTCAGCAATTCCTTAATATATTTTGATTGATTGATGAATGTCCCACTTTTTACTTGCTTAATTTGCAATCCGAGAAAGAATGTAAGTTCTCCCATCATGCTCATTTCAAATTCATCCTGCATAGTCTTAGCAAAAACTTGACACATATTTTCATTAGTAGCACCGAATATTATATCATCAACATAAATCTGAACCAAAAGAATATCATCATTTTCGTATTTAATGAAAAGAGTTGTGTCGATTTTTCCTCTTGAGAAACCTTTTTTAATCAAGAAACCACTGAGTCTCTCGTACCACGCTCTAGGAGCTTGTTTGAGTCCATATAGTGCTTTTGTGAGTTTGAAAACATGATTTGGAGAAATATGATTTTCAAAACCTGGAGGTTGCTCAACATATACCTCTTCATTTATAAAACCATTTAAGAAAGCACTTTTAACATCCATTTGAAAAAGTTTGAAATCTTTATAACAAGCATATGCAAGTAGCATTCGAATAGCTTCTAATCTTGCGACTGGTGCATATGTCTCATCATAATCAATTCCTTCTTCTTGATTGTAACCTTGGGCTACAAGTCGAGCCTTATTTCTAGTAATGACTCCGGACTCATCTTTCTTGTTTCTAAAAACCCATTTTGTTCCAATAATAGTATGATTTTTGGGTTTAGGAACAAGTGTCCAAACATCATTTCTTTCAAATTGATTAAGCTCTTCTTGCATAGCTAGAATCCAAGATTCATCAAGAAGTGCTTCATCAATATTTTTAGGTTCAATCTGAGATAAAAAAGCAGTATGATTGCAAATATTTCTAAGAGATGATCGAGTGCTTACACCTTGTGAAGGTTCTCCCAGAATTTGTTCCACTGGATGATCTTTCACAAATTTCCACTGTTTGGTTGCATCTCGTATTAAATTTTGATGATCTTTCCTGATGTCTCCATGTTGGACTTCCTCTATTGTGTTCTCTTTGTTGAGATTGAGACTTTCTGTATTATTTATACCTCCTGTTTCTTCATCAATGGATTTCTTGGAGAGTAGAGAATTAGATTCATCAAATACTACATGCATAGATTCTTGTACAGTTAAAGTCTTTTTATTGAATACTCTATAAGCTTTACTATTTGTAGAATACCCGAGAAAAATACCTTCATCCGATTTTGCATCAAATTTGCCTAAATTATCCCTGTCATTCAAAATAAAACATTTGCATCCAAATACATGAAAGTAACCAATGTTGGGCTTTTTCTCATTCCAAAGCTCATAGGGGGTTTTATCTAATTTAGACCTTAACATAACTCTATTTATAACATAACATGCAGTACTTACCGCTTCGGCCCAAAAATAACTAGGCAAGTTGTTCTCATTAAGAATTGTTCTTGCCATCTCTTGAAGAGATCTATTTTTCCTCTCTACTACCCCATTTTGTTGAGGAGTTCGAGGAGCAGAAAAATTATGCACAAAACCATTTTCATCACAAAATGTTTCAATATTTTTATTAACAAACTCTTTTCCCCTATCACTTCGGATACTTGAAATAGTATAGCCCTTTTCATTTTGAATTCTCTTGCATAACTTGGTAAAAGCATTATGTGCCTCATCTTTATGAGCAAGAAAGATGACCCAAGTATATCTAGAGAAATCATCAACAATAACAAAAGCATAATATTTTCCTCCTAGACTTGCAACTCTATTTGGTCCAAAAAGATCCATGTGTATCAGTTGCAGTGGTCTAGTAGTGGAAATATATTTCTTGGTTTTAAAAGAAGTTTTTGTTTGTTTACCAAATTGGCATGCATCACAAATTTTGTCTTTAAGAAAATTTGCCTTTGGTAAACCTCTCACAAGATCATTTTTTGAAAGTTTGGAAATAAGTTCCATGTTGGCATGACCTAGTCTTCTATGCCATAACCAATTAGTTTCATTTTGTACTGAAAAACAAATAGCATCTTGTGAGGTAATTTCTTCAAAATCGATTGTATAAACATTATTACTTCTAAAGGCAGTAAAACAAATGTTATAATCATGATCATTCAAAATAATGCACTTATCCATTTTGAAAGTAACTGTAAATCCTTTATCACATAATTGACTTATACTCAAAAGATTATGTTTTAGACCTTCAACAAGTAGAACATCTTCAATTATGAGAGAAGATTTATTACCAATTTTACCTATTCCCACGATCTTCCCTTTCGAGTTGTCTCCAAATGTCACGTGTCCTTCTTCTTTAGATCTAAGATCAAAGAACTTAGTCTTGTCTCCCGTCATGTGTCTTGAACATCCACTATCTAAAAACCATTTGTTTTTGCTTGTAGAGGACTTCATGCATACCTATAAAAACAATTAAAATGATTTTTCTTGGTACCCAAGTTCTTTGGGTCCTTTATTTATTAGTATTAGAAGAAACAAGATTTTTAGGTACCCATATGGCCCTAATAGTCATTGTATGTTTTCTTCTAATAGGACAAGTATGATAATTATGACCATTTCTATTACAAAAATTACAAATAGCATGTGACATATATGAAAATCTTGAATGATTATAATAGTATCCTTTTTTGACAAACTTATTATGAAAAGAATTTTGAATATTAGACTTTGATGTAGAAGGATTATCAAAGAAGTTTTTATAAGGTTTGAACTTTTGTTTTGGCATATATCCCAAGCCTGCCTTGTCAAAAACACATCTTTGACTACCAAGAAGTTTTTCAAAATTTCTTTTTCCATTCGTAAAGTTTTCAACAATATTTTCTAAATCAGTTTTCTTTTTCTTCAACTCAAGATTTTCGTCTTTCAAAACAATATTTTCTTTTCTTAAAATATCAATTTCGTTTGTTAAAGAAGAATTTTTCTTTTTCAAAGCAGTATATTTGATACCCAATTTTTCAAATTCTTCATATACCTCTTCTAAAACATTTTGCAATTCTTCATATGAAGGATTTTCAATATTATCAAAATTTGTTACCTCAATATCATCTTTAGCCATAAGACAGAGATTTGCTGATTCTTCATTGCTTGCTTCACTATCTGAGCTACTTGAATCATCATCCCATGTAGCTTTCATTGCTTTCTTGCCTTTGTTTCGATCTTTCTTTAGCAGGGGACAATCTGGCTTGATATGACCAGGCTTATTGCATTTATAACAAATTAAAGTATCATTTTTACCTGAATCTTTCTTGGAAAACTTTTTGAATGATTTCCTCGGAGGAGTTTTATTTTTCTTTAAGAATCTCTGAATTCTTCTTGTTATCATCGCAACTTCTTCATCTTTATCGTCATTTTCCTCATCTTCATCACTTTCACTTTCATGAGGAACAGCTTTAAGTGCCAAGCTCTTCTTTGGCTTTCCTTCTTCTTCTCCTCTTTTCAATGTGTACTCATGGGTGATAAGTGACCCGATGAGTTCATTCACTTCGAGCTTCTTGAGGTCTCTAGCTTCAAGAATCGCTGTCACTTTTGATTCCCAACGTTTTGGTAGAGAGTTGAGAATTTTTCTTACCATTTCCACTTTGGAATAAACTTTACCAAGAGCTGTCAAACTGTTTATGATGTTAGTAAAACGAGTGTGCATGCTAGAAATAGATTCATCATCATTCATCTTAAACATTTCATATTCATGAGTAAGAATATAAATTTTTGATTCCTTAACTTGAGAAGTTCCTTCATAAGTAACTTCCAAGTTATCCCAAATTTCTTTTGCCGTAGCACAAGTCATTACTCTATTAAACTCATTACCATTGAGAGCATTATATAATAAATTCATAGCAGTTAAATTCAAAGTATAAAGTCTATCGTCTTCACGATCAAACTCTTCTTCTTCCTTTTTGACCTTTACTCCACCAACCACTTTTGTTGGAATATAAGGTCCATTTACAATGCATTTCCAGATCTCTCGACCTTGAGCCTGAAGGAATATTCTCATTCTAACTTTCCAGAATGAATAATTGTCTCCACAAAAGAGTGGAGGCCGACTGCTAGATTGACCTTCACCAAATGAAGCTGCAATGTTAGCCATAAGATCTTAACTCAAAAGATAGTTAATCTTATAACAGAGCTTTAGCTCTGATACCAATTGTTGCCCAGATGACTAACACAAGAGGGGGGGTGAATTGAGTTGTATTTAAAAAAAAAAAAAAATTATAAATCAAATATACAATATCAAATATAAACAAAATACGAAATAGCAATAAATATAAAGAGTAAGGGTAAGAGAGAATCAAACTCAGTATGTTAACGAGGTTCGGCCCCACTGCCTACGTCCTCGCCTCAAGCTACCCCTTGAGGATCCCCGAATTCACTATTCAACCTCCTTCAGGTGGAGGTAAAAACCTATTACACCTTTGAACAACACCGCTACAAAGGATCCGTGTAGAACACCCTCTACACTTGCAATCACCTTACACGTGGTGATTCAACGATTCCCTGTGTAGAACACTTTCTACACGCACAAGGGTTGTACACACCCTTTTACTGATACAAGAATTGATAGTGGGTAGAATATCAGAAAACACTCCTCAATGAGTGAAATAAGAACAATACAGCACAACCTATATCTCTCAAAATGAAAAAGGATTAAGGCTCAATGCTTAGAGAAGAGAGAATGAAAGCTTTGAATGAGAGTTGTATGCTCTTGGTGTTGTGAATGTGAAGCTCTCAAATGATCTATTTATAGGCATATGAGACTTCATATTCAAATTTAAAAAGATTCACATGTCAAAGACATCATCATTCATTTTTCAAAAATTTCAAACCTAATCTTTTTACTTTTTGCATGTGACAAAATGAGCACACTTTACTTTTCAAAAAATTCAAACCTAATCTTTTACTTTTTGCATATGACAAAAGGAGCACACTTTACTTTTCAAAATTTTCAAACAAAGGCATCTTCCTTTTGCATAAGTCAAGAAAAGCATCAATCACTTTTGAAAATATTCAAATAAAACATGCACATGTGAAAGATGACAATCAATCATCTTTAATATTTTCAAAGTTCAACCCTTTAATCATGGCATGCACATGTGAAAGATGACAATCAATTATCTTTCAAAATTTTCAAATTTAATTTTCAAAATATTCATGCACATGTGGAAAATGTATTTTAATGCTTTATGATAAAATATTAATTTTTGAGCCTTAATCCTAATTTCGAATTTTAAAGAGATTTACAACATTATTCTATGACTTTAATGTGAACTTGCTCCCTTCTTGCTCATGCTTGGTTTCTTGATGTGCTTGACTCCATTGTGTAGATAACTTGAGCTTGAGACTCCTTTATTCTATGAATTCATTTGTTATCATCAAAATCCATGTGTAAATATATAATTACACAAAACTTGAAACCTTAGGTTCAACAATGTATATTAATTTTTTTAATTTTAAATTAAATTAAGTTCCTAAAGTTATAATTTTCTCAAGAAAGAACAAATTCAAAAGACATAAAAAAATTCACATAAATCCACAAACAATAATCACAATATTTCAAATCCATAACACAACATATTCACAATATTCCCATAACAATATTTCTAAACATATTAATAAAGTTTAGAAATATACCTAGCAATCACAATATCCTTTTACAAATCACAAACTTTCAACAATCCACAAGAACCACAATATTCTATATTTTACTAAAATACACTAGTTCTATATTTTATTAAAACTAACTAATTCTACCCAACTCCTATAAGCTATTCAGTACAATCTCCTATTAATGTATTGCTTCCGGATGCTAAAGTGAATGATTTGCTTAATGAGAAGGGGGAGTGGGAGTATGGGCTTATTGATAGGGTGTTCAACATTGAAGAGGCAAATATTATTAAGGGCTTAACAGTGAGTAAAAGACTCTCTGAAGACAAACTGATCTGGGGCCATTCCAGGGATGGTAAGTTTTTGGTTAAGTCAACTTACTTCCTCTTATGTGAATTACAAAAAACAACAGCAAGTGGGGGTTTAGTGCGAGATAATAAAGCTGTCATGTGGCGGCAACTTTGGGGCTTAGCAGTTCCTAACATAGTGAAAGTTTTCATGTGGAAAGTTGTGGGGGATGTTCTACCTACTAAAGGGAATTTGGCCAAGAGAAAGATCATCGGCAATGGGTTGTGTCCAATCTGTAAAGAAGGGGTTGAGACTAGTAGTCATGTTCTATGGAATTGTGTGGTGGCTCGAGACATATGAGCAGACAATTCTAGTCCTTCCATAGTAGATGAAAGGTGACTTCTATCTACTATGGGAGTCTCTATTGCAAAAGTATGATAAGAAAGAACTAGAGGTGATTGCTTTGGTCTTTAGAAGGATTTGGTTAACGAAGAATAGGATGGTCTTCGAAGGAACTTGTGAAAGCTCAAATACGGTTTGGCATGGGCCAAAAATGGAGGCTGAGCTGTTTGTATAGGCGTAGGATAATAAAAAAAACCAGTCTGAGGGGTAGGGGGAAGGGTAAGCATTGTGAGATGGTCTCCTCCACCTGAAAACTTATTCAAACTAAATTGGGATGCAGTTTAGATAAGGAAAAACAGACGATGGGTGGGGGGATTGTGATCAGAAATATGGAAGGGGAGCTAATAGCATATGTAGCATGGTCCAGAAGGTATGTGTCTAACCCAATGCTGGTTGAAATTTTTGTCTTAGAAAGAGCTACAAAGTTGGTAGGAGAATTGAGGCTCTAATAGGTGGTTTTTGAAGGGGATGCACTTATTGTGATTAAAGATGTAAAGAGTAAGGATGCCTATTGGGCGTAGTATGGTCAGAAGATTGAAGACTTGAAGTTGAGTTTTGGTTCAATGGATGCAAGAAAGATTCAATTTATTCCAAGAAGTGGTAACAAGGTTGCACATATTATGGCAAAACTAGCTTTACATTTTGTAGCTGAGAAAGTTTGGATCGAGGATGGACCCTTAGAAGTTATGCATTGTATCGAGTTAGAAAAGTCTGTCTCAGACTCTTGATTTTAATGCAATGAAGATTCGAGGTTATTCAAAGGAAAAAAAAAACTATTTCTATATTTTACTAAAACACACTATATTCTATATTTTTTTAAAACACACTATATTCTATATTTATTTTTAAAACACACTAGTTCTATATTTTATTAAAACTAACTAGTTCTATATTTTACTAAAACACACTATATTCTATATTTTATTAAAACTAACTAGTTTTATATTTTACTAAAAGACACTATATTCTATATTTTTTTAAAACACACTAGTTCTATATTTTACTAAAACACACTATATTCTATATTTTATTAAAACTAACGGTAGTCTATTTTATTAAAACTAATAATCAACAATATAATCCAACAATAATCAACAATATAATCCGACAATAATAATCGACATATAATCCAACAATAATAATCAACAATATAATCCAACAATAATAATCAACATATAATCCAACAATAATAATAACAAAAATATAATCCAGCATTCCAACAAATCACAATATATTCACACAATCAAGTTTAGAAAAAATACCTAGCTTTTGTTAACAAACTTTAATCTTCACTAAACCAAGAAACAAGCTCCAACTACTTGTATTCCTTCAAAATAAACACAATATTAGTTACTGTGAATACAAATCAATATACACAAAAATTTTTGAATACATAAACCTACATATATCTCTCTATCATGAAATGGGTTTTTCTAAAATACCAAATTCTAGTTCTCTCTCAAGCTCAAGCTCTCTCTCTCTCAAACTCAAACTCTCTCTCACAAGCACTCTCTCTTTTTACTATATTTCTGTCTGTTGGAAGAAGAAATGGAGAAGAAATGTTTCTTCCCCATTCCTTAAACATGCCTTAAACTTGTTTGGGGCATCTTTATTTATTTTTTATTTTATTTTTATACCTATAGGTTTTACTAAACAGAACGACAATGTTCTATTTAGTAAATACACTTCTTGCAACGACTTTTTAAATGCAAAAGCGTTGCATCAAGTGCCACAATGTTCGAAAGTTAGTCTATTTACGTTCGAACATTGAGACCCTAATAGTTCAAGTGGATCGTACAGGAAATTTTCCACCATTTTTTCATTAACATTCGAATGTTAATTCATACACGTTCGTACGTACCATTTCAACATTCGAACATCACCCAAAGCATTCGAACAGTAGTCTATTTACGTTTGAACGTTTGTGGAATTATGGTTCCTGGAAATTGAGCAGGAAATTTCCCACCATTTTTTCATTTATGTTCGAACGTTAATCTATATACGTTCATACATACCATTTTAACGTTCGAATGTTACAAAAAACATTCGAATGATAGTCTATTTACATTCAGACGTTGGTGGAATTATGGTTCCTGAAAATCGAGCAAGAAATTTCCCACCATTTTTTCATCTACGTCTGAATGTTACTCCATATAAGTTCAAACATAGCGTTTCAACATTTGAATGGATTTTGTATTTTCGTACAATTAATTATATAATTATGTTTTAAGTTAAAAATATTTTTGCAAAATATGGCTATTTTTATAAATTATTTTATAAAAATATTCCTCATTTAAAATATAGTTTACGAAAAGATTATAAAAATGATTGTATGTCTTGTTATAAATGCATATATGAATTTAATTATACTGTGAATTTTTTATCCATTATATATATCGTATTAGTGTATAGTATTAGCATATATCTAATAGTATTAGGATAAATACTAATTAGTATACGTATTAATATATAGTATTAGTGTATAGTAAGTATATAGTAACATACAAATATACTAGTTATTATTATAGTAGACTATAATATATAATACTTAATATATTATTTTATATATTACAACATTATACCGTATAATATATTCGTATAGTATTAATTTAATATTATATGTTATATAAACAGTAATATTAATATTAATATTAGACAGCTAACTAAGAATTAGGGTTTGCTAATGGCCAAAACGGCATAATTAATAAAAATAATAATAATAATTTTATGAATATAATAATATCAAATATTTATGCTAAATCAGTTGATGTGTTTGATGTAATTTTATTTTAGACAACTTATTAAGAACATAATATATTCTTAAAATCTAATATCAATTATTGGGAATTAAGTTTTACATTTTTAACAAATTTAAAATTACTAAAAATGTTAATGTTGTTACTAATATTATTACTTATAGTTAATAAAAAAATAATAGTTGCATTAACATTTAATTCCATTACTTTCTACTTTAATAATTTATCCAACATTATTAACACTATTTCAGAAGTTTTAAAATTCTGAATAAATTGCTTTATTTGAAATTACTAATATGATGTCCACATTTAGAAATAAAACATTATATATTTAAATAACGAGGAAAAAATTAATATATAACATAGACATTTGGCTATATTTAATAAAAGTAACAACAACAATATACTATATATAGTATATAGCATTATATAGTGTATATATAATACTATATATGGTATAGTATATATATATATAACGTATTATATAATATTTTTATATATTAACTATATATATATATAATATACTATACAATACGTTATATATATATATATATAAATAATATACTACATATATGCTATATACTTTATATATTATATTATACTATAATATAAATACTCATAATACTATATCTTATAGTATATATTATATTATATAACATATATTAATAATATAATATATTATTAATGTATTTTGGGAAATTCAATCGTGAAACATTCGAATGAAATATTTTCTCATGTTCGAACGTTTCCTTCCACATTTGGACGTTACTCAGAATGACGTTTGAGCGTTTCGTGTATATAAGCCCAAAATCGAAATGGGAAAATGTCATTTTCACATTGTTACTATTATCTCTCCACCGTTGCATGTTGCCACTAAACCGTCGCTGCTACCGTCAAACCCCACCACAATTGTCACAAAAAGGTAGGCATCCCTTTTTTGTCCTCTTACATCTTTTTTTTTGTTTAAAGATTTAGTAGGAAACTTGTAAATCGAACGTTAGTGGTGGTGGGATTTTCAACTCCATTTTTTGGTCACCACGGGTTGCCATTGGCCAAATGGTCACCGAAAAATTTTTTTTTGAAGTATATACTTCATTTCTATGGTGGCATTTGGCCATTTAGAACTGTGGTACATGATTTTTGACCAGCCATTCTGTGTCGTAATGTTTGAACATTTAGACAGAACATTCGAACGTACGATGTTTCAAGTACATAGCCGTTATGCCTTCCACATTCGAACATATATTTTTTACGTTTGAACATTACTTTTCGTAGCATTTATCTAATGTTCAAACATACTACTTCCAATTTATTCACCGTTTTGCCTTCCACGTTTGAACGTATATATTTTACATTAAACGCATACGTTCAAATGTAGAAGGCAAAACGTTCGAACGTATCACATTTTAAAATTCTTAACCGTTATGCCCTTAACGTTTGAACGTGTATATTATACATCTGAACATTAATTTTTATGCTTGTACGTTAAACACATACGTGTGAACGTTTTTTCTGAACGTTCAAACATATGTTATATTATGTTCAAACGTTAATGCAAAGCAGTTTAAAATTAATACGAAAGATGCATCAATAGTACTAATAATTTTTTCCTTTTCTATTTTTAGGATATGTCTCATCCTTTGCATACCAAGAAAGAAGGGAGGGAAGGAGTCACTCAGGACACTGCTTGGATCGGGGCTTAAACTGTTATGGTGGAGCGAGAGGTACTAATTAATGAGTTCAACGAGCTCAGATGGGAGCAGACGAGCCTCAGAAAAGTCTTCATCAGTAGAGGCTAGGGAAATATATGCACATTGAAGTGGAAAGTATACCTCTCAATGGTTCAGGAGTTTTATATGGGGATGTGCTCTATGTCTTAGGACGCATCATCTCACACCTTGACTGTACACGATGTTTAATGTGAGATTTCACCGGATGTCATCATCGAGTTCCTCGGGATTCGTCAAGTAGTTGAGATATCGACTACAACTGACTCTCAGACTGGTGACACAGTCGTGGTTCGCACACTACGTCTGCACACGGCACACTAGATGCAGATGTTGGCACTTCTGCATCATCTACTGGCCCAGTTGAGCCATCATTAGCTAGAGATGCAGACCGCTGAGAGGCTGAGGGTACTGATCGTGAGGCTCGGGATGATGACCAAGACGAGGATTTCTAGATCCTCATTGGGAGAGACCGTACGCAGATCGAGAGGAAGAACGCCTTCAACCAAATACATTTGCTACCATTCTTCCGCATGTTGTAGCTTATTGTTGCAATAAACCTGGATCCTATGGCATATAAGATCACATTTAGTCAGATTCGGGCATAGTTTTTTATACAAGTGGCATGTGAAGATCCCATCGATTTACCACTGTGCATCTTTGAAAGGATCTATTACCAGGCGAGCATTGTCTCCACAGACAACCTCCCATACGGTGTTATTATCAGTCGGCTATTACTTGCTTGGAGAGTGCCACTCCAGCCTGAGGAGCAGGTCACAGATCAAATGAGCCCCCTCGACATGAGCACGCATCAACATAGTATTGGACAGGTGAGGGGGTATCCTCGACGTTAGCCACCCCTGTAGAGGATCTAGTTCCTCTGATGCAGCCCGAGCCAGGTGTGGGGAGTAGTAGTCAGCAGCCAACAAGTACATTTGTGGGAGATGTGCGGCCTGGTTGGGTTGATATGGTGATCTCACAGCTAACTACATATATCAATCAACAGATCATGGCTGTAGAGGAGTTTGTCGCCGAGATAGCCCATCGTGTAGATATCCTCTACGAGAAGGTTGATACCTTGATTGAAAAGATACGGAGTACGAATTTCATGAACAATGCGTTTGTCTGAGTGTTGTTTACAAAATTCTATCATATTTTGTATTTTACTTTTAATATATGTAAGGAACAATATTATTTAATATATCTATTGTTTTTCAATTTCAATTCTCAATCTTCTTTAATGTTAGATTTTTCAACTTTAATACTAAATCACTGCACTTCAAATACATATAAACATAAATATATATTTATATATATAAATATATAATTATATTTTACAAATTGTGTGTATATAAATATATATTACAATTTTTAGATTTGTTCACAAATTATGCACTATAAAAACTACATAATTTTTAAATTAAAGTAACATTTAATTTTAATTTAAATTAATGTTGGAACGTTAATTACTAACATTCAAATGTTGGCGCCAAAACATTTGATGTTTGCACGTAAGTGGCCTGAATGTTCGAACGTATATGTGACGTTCGAACATAAATTTCTCATTCGTTTGAAAGTCAAAAAATCTCATTTGTCTTTAGTGACGGTTTCCAGAAACTATCATAGAAAATGCTTTTTCGTGACGGTTTGGGGACTATCACAATTTCTCAACCGTCACTAAAAAACAATTATGTTGTAGTGATGAAATGATGATGGCATAGAGTCCAGGTAAGTACTATGTTCATACTCTTTTAGAGTTTTCTAAATGATATGAAATGAAAATGAAAGTGTTTTCTTTGTGATGCTTTTTTAAATGAAATGAAATGATGTTTTAAGAAAGTATGCTATGTATAATGTTTAATGATATAAGTATCTCTGGCCTTCTTTTGCAACCCCTATTTATGCACCCAAAATAATAAGTTGTATGCATGTGAATAGATGTTATATGTAATACTTATTGTACTTATATTCCATGAAATAAAATGTTAAGGTTTATGCTTCATGCTTTTAAATGACTTTTAAAATGACACGATGAAAGTGTATTTTTAAATAACGCTATAAAAGGGATTTTAAACGAGCCTACAAATTGATTTTAAATAATGCCATGAAAGGATGTTTAAGGATGCTATGAATTGATGTTTACGATGATACTCATATTTATGCCTTTGAAGGATGTTTTAAATTATGATGTTTAAGTCTATGCTTTTAAACGATGTTTATGAAATGAATGGATTGAACGGAATGAATGAAAAAGAAATGATTGAATGAATGAATGAAAAGAGAAGAATGTTTTAATGTATGAAAATATGTAACGTCAACAATTGAATGAATGATGGAACAAAAGGACTAGGCAGATTGCAATGCCGGGTAAGTAGTACTAGTAGTGTATCCAGTGCTACCCCTTGACTGAAAGGGATTTCTAACTTGTGGCCATGGGCAGTATCTAGTTTCAAAAAACAACTAACCCAACACATGGGGTGTAACAGTGTATATATACCGGCCAAAGGAAAGTGATAATAGTTAAAGCGAATGCTGTGTGATCATTTAGCTCTTTATGAATGAATGAATAATGTGTGAGGAACATTTTATGAAAGGAAAACCTTTTGAAAGAAAAGCCACACCTTGTAATATTTTCAATGAAATGTATGCTTTATAAAGTATATAGATGAATGTGAATACATGACTGAAAACTTATGTTAGTATATTTTGACTATATAAAGTAATGTTTATAGAGTATTTGACTCACTTTAGTTTTATTTATATCCCTCTCCCTCTCAGGGACAAAGTGAGGAAGAAGCAGCAGGATAGACATGGCCCAAAGGAAGAGTGACTGCAGCCTAGGCAGGTTTTTGTGTAACATCCGAAAGGGTAATTTTGTAAAAAGACTTTTATTTTAATTGAAAGATTTCCACTATAAGCTTTCTTTTAACTTATAGAGTTGGTTTTTATTTTAAAATTAGACTCTTTCATTTCCTAAGAATGAAAGAGAAATTTTTTAAAAAGGATCAATAATTCCCGTCTTATTTTCTAAAAACTATTTTTCTAAAAGTTCCACCATAAGAACATACATTACATAACACATGAGTTATGATATAAATATTACAAGTATGAAATAAGAATGATAAAACTCAGGAGGGGGAGGGGATAGAATTTAAATTGATTGTAAACGAAAAAACTAGGCAAACATTAATATTAGAGTTATGCTACTTATCATCCATACAGACCACACACTACACTTATTTTATTTTTGTTTAATTTTATTTTTGGTTTTATTCTTCCTAAACTAATTGAGTTCTTCCACTCATTATCCATATACCTCACATTTGGTAAGAGAAAAAAATAAGAAATTATGTGCGGTGTATGGTGTGAGCATGATGAATAAAATTTTTCTTAATATTGATCTTTGATATTAGTCTTGAAGTGACATTGTTAATGTCAAAAATTGCACAACGAGCTGAAAATGGATGGTAATTCGGGCTTCAATACGGTGCTCTTCTTGTTTATCTACGAAATAAATAGTAGATAAAAAATATAAATAAATAAAAAGAGACACAAAAATTTATGTGGTTCGACGTAATGCCCACGTCCATGGGTTGTTTGGGAGAAAAATTCACATTAATGGGCAATTTTATAATATCTCATAGTCTCACATATCTCACAATAAAATGGAAGGATTTAGGGTTTCGGGAGGTTGAAGACAATGTGTCCCTTGAGAGAAGATTCTTTAGTCATTGTGCGTGGCGGAGTCTGTACATAGGGAGCTTCTTGATTTGTAGAGATGTCTTCATTTTTTAGTGATTTACTTAATTCCTTAGAGTGGTTAAATCCAACTTATCTTATGAACCCCTTTCTTTTTAGGAGTTTGAGTCAACTTGACTTATCCATTAGTAGCTTTGTATTTAGACTAGATTTTTGGCTTTATCTATTCCCTTATTATTAGCGATGGGATGAACTCAGCCAACCTTATCCCTAGCAGATGACCTTGATTCTTAAAGTTGACAAGATGACCTTGAGAATCTTCAAGTCAACTGTAGAAAATTGTAGAAAATAAATTCTAAGAACTGGTCCCTGGTTTTTTGTTTGTTTATACTAAGTAGTCAAGAGTTCAACATAGAGAGATCGGTGAAAGATGTGTTCGACCTCGCTAGGTTTGAGCGTGAATCTTGGCTTGTAGAGCTGGGCAGGATATGTGCTCTACTACATTAGGTGGCAAGTGTAGAGTTCGACTTGTAAAGTTGGGTGGAAGATGTGCTTGACTACATTAGGTGGCAAGCATAAAGCTTGGATTGTAGAGCTGGACAAGAGATATGCTCGACCACATTAGGTGGCAAGCACGAAGCTCAGCTTATAGGAATGGTCAAGAGATGTGCTCAACCACGTTAGGTGCAAACATGGAGCTCGATTTGGAGTTTGTTTGTGTGAACGTTTGCCAAATTAGTTGAATAAAACTGTTTATTGTCAGTGAAGAGTATATATTTCCATGATTATTTTTTGCTATTTATTTGTAGTAGTGGACTTTTTGCCCATTGGTGTGAATTTTTGCTTGATGTATCTATTTTGGTGCTAACGTTAAAATTTGTTTGCAGTAACCCATGTCAAGTGATCAAGGAGCCCATTGACTTGTTCCCTGAAGGAAACCCACGCAAGGCGGTTGGGGAGCTAGGAGTTTCGTTCCTAAAAGTAACTTGGCGATGGTTGTGGCGCGAGTGTCATCACCCGACATTTGCTGGAGAAGGCGTTGTGCTGACATTGTTGTCCAAGTGTGAGTGTCATAACACTAGGCTTTAAAAGGCCCGTGTTCACCGCTAGGGCTGTAAGACTATATGTCAGGATTGGAAAACCTAATCGGACCAAACTGATAGTCTTAATAGTCGGTCTTGAGGTGTGTTTTTTTTAATCGGACCGAACCAAGACAGATCGAATGTGTATATATATTTTAAAAAATTATATATATAATATAGTGTTTTATATAATGGTTGTATAAGTTAATTATGTAATTTTCATCCAATGGATCACCATTGACCATATATATAATGAAATTATTTAATATTTATTAACCATATATAAAATGATAAATAGATCACTTAAATTTAATTAATTTTTCTGTCAAAAAAATAAAAAATAGGAAAAAAATGCTCATAAACAGAATCAGACCGATAGCTAATGGTCTGGTTTGGCAAATCTAATGGACAAAAATTTTCGGTTCGTGACCCCTCCCTGACCAGATCGAACCGATTATACCCCTATTCATCGCGAGTCTAGGGGCTTGACCTTGGTTGGGCCAACATTCATTATGAGTCTAGGGACTTAACCTTGATGGGGCCCATGTCCACCTCGATTCTAGGGACTTGACTTTGGTGGGCTATTGTTCATCGTGAGTTTGAGGACTCAAACTTGTTGGGGGCCCTTGTCCACCATGAGTCTAGGGACTCGAGCTCGGTGGGACCAATATTCACCACAAGTTTAGGAACTCGGCCTTGGTAGGGTCGATGTTCACTGCAAGTCCAGAGACTTGATCTAGGTGGGGCTGATGTTCACTGCGAGTCTAAGGACTCGAACTCGGTGAGGCCAATGTTCATTATGAGTCTGGGGACTCGACCTTGGTGGGGCCTATGTTCACCGCGAGTCTAGAAACTTGACCTCTGTGTGGGGGCAATGTTCACTGTGAGTCTAGGGACTCGACCTTGGTGGGGCAGATGTTCACTACTAGTTTAGGGACTTAAACATTGATAAGGTCGTTGTTCACCGTGAGTCTGGGGACTCGACTTTGGTGGGGCGTATGTTCACCGTGAGTCTAGAAACTTGACCTCTGTGTGGGGGCAATGTTCACTGTGAGTCTAGGGACTCGACCTTGGTGGGGCAGATGTTCACTACTAGTTTAGGGACTCAAACATTGATAAGGTCGTTGTTCACCGTGAGTCTAGGGACTCGACCTTGGTGAAGGAGATGCTCAACCGCAATGTTGTGGCGGTAGGTTGAGTTGAATCGCATTGCTATGGCGAGAGATGGAGTTCAAACGTCTAGAGAGATTTTCACCAAAAACCAAATAGGTTAGTATAATATAAATTACAAGTTTGAGATTTTGAAAACTTTTGAAATAAATTTAACAAGCAAAAAGTTAATTTGAGAGGAAACTTATCTCACTTGTTGGAGAACATCTCGTGAGTGGTAGAATCATCCTACTCCTCATTTTGGTATAAAGAATAAGAAATCAATCCCACAAACATCGCCAACTATTAATGTCAAAAGTCACACAGCAGATCGAAATGGAGAAAATAATTATTCTTGGCCCACAATGGTGATTTAGACTTTGATACAATGGTTTTTACGTTTATTCACGAAACAAATAATAATTAAGCAAATAAAAACAAATAAAGAGATACAAAAATTTACGTGGTTCCGCGTAATTCCTATGTCCATGGGTTGTTTGTGGGCAAAAATCATTATAATGGGCGATTTTACAATCTTTCATGGCTTCACATATCTCACAATACAATTGAGAGATTTAGGGTTTTGGGAGGTTGAAGATGATACCTCCCTTGAGAGAAGATCATTTGGAGTCATTGTGCATGCTGGAGTAGTAGAATCTATATGTAGGGAGCCTCTTGATTTGTAGATATCTTCTCCTTTTATAGAGATTTATTTCATTTCTTGGAATGATTGTGTCCAACTTACCTTGTTAACCCTTTGTTTTAGGAGTCTAAGTCAACTTATCTTATCTTTTATTGACTTATCTCTGGCTTTATTCTTAACTTTATCTATTTCCTTATTATTAAAAATGGGGGCTGGATCCAGTGGACTTTATCCCCATCAGAGATGTAAGATGATATGTATTAATGCCAGACCCACTCGAGCCCAATATTGCAGGAGCAACTTAAACGATCTGATTTGAAGGAGTAAGGCTGGAATGCCAAAGCTTAGCCACCAGCCCATTAACTCGAGCAACAGGTAAACCATATATTACAGTAGTATGGAGATGGGCTTCACATTGTAAAGATTTTCATTGTAAGAACCAGATGTCAAGTGGGCTTCAACATGATCCCATAATTCATTTTCTTGAGGTCGTTTTCAATTTTCAGTACGTGTGATCGGATAATTACCGGCCGACTCATATACGCTGATGAGTTATTATACTTGCAAGTCAGTGTGTACATCACCATCCACACAATTTATATTTTAAAATTTTATTGTAAGATTTTAATTTTAAAATTTTTCCTTCAAATCAAATTATATAACGTAAACGTAATTTCAATATTTGTGTTATTACACCGGTTTGTAAATAACATTTTTCCAAACTGAGAGAACTGCACGTATGTCTAGAGGATTAATCGAGATATACAATCTCAAATATCCTTATCATCATAAAATATATATAATTTCTCGTATCCAAGTATAATCTTTTTTAAAGGAAGGATTAATCCACTCTTTTTAGTTCATTTTTCAAAATACTTCCATTCGTACACTCAAGAAACAAGTCCATTCATTAGTTTTTTCCACAATTTCTCATACACTCACGAAACTTCTCGAGTCTTAGCTACTCTAGGTTGGGGGCACGTTCTTGTGGGGAAGTTAATAGATGACAATTTCCATGTATACTTTGTGTTCGGAGCACTTCACTTAATTCTCATAATATATTTCTAATTTTTATTTTAAGGTGAAGTGTCTAAAGATCGAAGAATATATCGATCAACTTCTAGCTATAAGGTGCATGGTGGGGTTCAGCCAACTATTTTGATTGTGTGATGTCATTGAGAAGTTGGACACACTATTGGTGGGGTTACGGTAGTTTTGATGTGTCGGAGGATATAAAATATTAGTGCTAAACCCAATGCCTCGGAGTATTATAATCTTTGGTCAGTAGGAGTAGTCTAATGACTAATCCATTAAGTGGCCTTTGAATAAAGTGGCCGTAAAAAGGTGAGAACATATGTAAAAGAGTCAGGCATTCATGAGAGCGGCTTACCACCAACCATATATTCCTCTTAGGAAGAAGCTCACGGCCTGCATATCACCAAATGATTTTTCACATCATGTTATGATCGAGACGAAAAATACATATTTACAAGTTTAATTACTTATTGACATATTTAACATATAATCACGTTCGACCTAAGCTAAGATCATAAAAATATATTGATCATGCTTTCAGTATTTTTCTAAATATAATGATTAGTCTTATAGAAAATAGGGTGCATATATACCAAATTACAAGTATTAAACATGTTCTGATCATGTGCTTCGCCAATCATCATGATCTACGACGTACACACTAACACTTTGATAATATCTATAAAATTAGGAATAATATTGTATTATATACCCAAAAAGGTTTATATAATAATGATATGATTGAATTAAATTCCTTAAAGATATATCTTTAAAGAAGGTTGGTACTTCAGCATGAACTTGGATAAGCCGAACACGAATGACACAGTATGACTGCTTTGTGACTCAAACTCGACTCATTCATCCAATATTAATTTGAATAACTCGACACAAATTATCTGGAGCGGGCGATAAATATTTCGGTGGAGGTCCATTACTTATAAGGTTGCAGGTCAAAGGGCTTGAATACGACTAGAGAATAAGTGGAGGGCCAGGCCGGATATATATTAATAGCAATGCCCTGTCGCATTTCTAACCCATCAAAAGTAGAGCCAATTTGCAAAGTGATAAGCGAGCTCATCCCACCAGGCCGCCCGCCTGATGATCATAGCCCGGGTGCACAAAGCCATACATACATATTCGATCATGGGACCTCCAAAAACGCATATGGAGTTTTCATGTAAAAGTCACTTTTTTCCATCAACTAATAGCTAGCTAGCTTGGATGCTCTTCAAATTCACAAATTAAATGGGATAATGATCACTAGAGATACAAATTTCAACCTATAACCCTGAGGTTTTACAACATATTTATGGGTGTCTATAAAAGATATATACCAGACACATGAGAACTAATTAATATTGAAAAAATGAAGAAGAATATACTTGTACCAAAAATTAAGAGAAAAGTCGACGTACGTCTTGATGATCATGATTAATATGCATGTTGCACATGCAGGCCGCCGGTCACACTACATGAGCTCCATATGCCTATATATATATATATAATATATATATATAGGAGCTAGGCTCTATAATTAAGTGCCATACACACATCCATCAGCATACACTTCGCCAGCTCTTAGAACGGATAATATTCTTAGAAAAGAAATTGTAACACAAAAATTATATGGAAGAAAATGGATTTCGCACTTTCGTTTTAAAAACGGCGATTGTGGAGATCATGGACAATATTATAAATTATAAACAAAGTTGAATAATTTGCTGAACTTATATTGGAAAATAGTATATTCTATTTATAGTACCATCATTTTATACATGATGCAGTCATATTGTGATGATACATTAATTATTATATATCCATCAACTCTTTAATTACTTTATTTTGAAAAATAAGAGCTGATTTAAATGTTGATAGATAATGCAATAGATCAAGCATATAGTGTGGCGAAAGTAGAATATAACATGCATATTCAATTATAAAAAGATGGCTGAAATTATTGATGTCGTAGTTAATAAAAACTCTATGTGCAGTCACTTTTATATATTTTTTGTGTACTTCATTAATTAATATGATTGGTTGTATCACTTTTTTTAATATAAAATAACTGTTTTGACTAATTACAATAATGAAGTGCATAAAAAATATATAAAAATAATTATACGTAATAGAACTCCGTAGCTAATTATATATAAGGATATATAATATTATATTAATTAGAAAGAGAGGAACGGGAAACTTCTTAATTAATCTTAGGCTTATTATTTTGTTGGTTTCTTGAGCCCCCATCGACTACTTTTGTGTACTTATCAATCAAATTCACTTCTTCGACATTAATGCCAACTTGATAGGTTATAGCTAGCCATGCATCTTCACACAACAGGACACATTATATAGGGCGGCATCGATCCCAAATGCAAGCTTTATGAAAAGTGATTAACATATATATGATAGTATTCAAGGAGAGAATCTGAATTAATAAGTCGGCATGGGCTTGGGTGGAAATAGAATTGATGCCCTCTTCGATCGGAAGATCCAAAAGGATATTATATATATTTTTCATTGGACCGGTAGTATTGGTTTATATATATATATATAATATCCAACTCTCGATCCCATAAATCTCATTCAGTTTCAATGGCTTTGTACACGTTGTAGCACACGTCCCTAGCTAGCTAGCAAGCTTAATTGGTGATGCTCTCTATAAATAAATGTAGTGTAGTCGCAATTAATGGTGGGTTATCCATGAGAATCTGAAGCACTCCTACCTCCAGGCAAGTTAAGGGACGAAGAAAGATGAAGCACAGGGCCGGGATTAGGTTTGAGGAAATAGGTATAGCTTTGGGAAATGTGCATTTCCAGATAAGGAAAAGAAATGAGGCATATTTAATTTGAAAAAATCTAGTTACATGTATAATTATGTATTAATATGTACATTAATCTAATATGATTGGTCAAAAAATAGATTTTATTAAAAATAATACCAATTTAAATTTTAAATATGAAGAAATTAATATTAATGTACAAATTAATACGTAACTTTACTTATATATAACAAAACTTTTTTAATTTTCTTGCGGGCAAGAGATCAAGGGGGCATCGATGGGGATGGCCATATATAGTAGTCGACACTACTTTTCTTCTGATGCGGAAATGATGTTGTGGGTACATGTGAAGTGGTACTAGCAGAAGGAGTGCTTGCTTCTTTCACTTCTGTCGTGTCTTTTTCCTTTGCAATTCCTTATATAAATATATATTATATTATATATATTTCTTTATCCAGATCCACATATCTCTCTAATTTTCGCAATATTATATATTTCTGTTTGTCGAGTTCTAACTACATATTAATTTTTGTCCCCCTATATATAAGATTATATTAAGATAAGAATTAAGGTCATAATATTTAAGCCACGTACATACATCGATCTCTCGCGCAAAGGATTTTTTAATTTTTATGAAAAAAGCTTTTGAATCATCTTTATATATGAGGATATGAAATTGGTTTCAGCATTTACAAACATGGAGTATCTATCTCTAGATCATAGCTTTCATTTTCTGCACAGAAAACACGTGTTTTGTGATATAGCACTTGCATCATGCATGCACCGCGCCAATTCACACTACAAGAAAAATGACTTTTTACGATTAATTAATAGCAACGAAAAGACTATTAACAATCAAATTTATTTGTTAATAGTCTTTTCGTTACTATTAATTGGCCGCAAAATGCCATTTTTCTTGTAGTGTCAATATTGTTCTGGAAGGAGGTGGGATGAACTTGATCTGAGGAAAAAATGGCTATCGTACAGACCAGATGATCCATTCCCATTCTACCGAAAGTTTTCTAGTTTTCAATGCGCATGCTAGATTTGTTTGGATATTCAGTCTGTAGATGCAATACAATGTTAGGATCGAGGAATGCGCCTAACATTTCAAAAAAGTGGCCGCAAGAGATGGCAATGAAAGGAACGGCCTGAGAGTGAAAGTACTGATCATCAAGGGAACCAATGAGAAGGACTAGAACAAGTGCTTAATGCTTGTGAACGAGAGCTCCAAAAGAAAAACAACATATCATTAGCTGGCTCCGGCCTAGGGGTGTTCAACCCAGTACCGAACTAGATATCTAGATATATCCGGCCCAGAACTCGGATTTCAAATCCGGACCGGGTTCCGGCCCGGATATACCCGATTATGACCTGGTCCGGAATCCGAATTTATCTGGGTTTTTACAATCCGGATTTCTGGGTTTCGGACTATACCCGGTTTTTTTTTTCCCCAATAAAAGTCCAAATTTCAGTTTAAAAGCTTTTATTTATTTATTTATTTATTTTTAAATGCATATGTTTATATTAAAGACTTTTCAAGAAACATCCATGAAGAACATAATTCCCTTTATGTAAAAGCCAATATTTATTAAAAATAATGTTGAAAATCGTACCTTTTTTTTTATAAAAGCCTATATTATATGAAAACCTTTTCTAAGTCATATTAAAAAGCATAATTCTAACATTTTTCAGAATAATAAAAATATATAAAAATGAAAAACTAAAATGCATGCAATCCACTACATATTACATTATTTTGTTATTTATACATTACATTACAAAATACAAAATTACAATATATGAATTACAAAATCATTAGCATGATCTTCCATAAATGACTTAATCTAATACCAAGAAGCAACTTCCAGTGATCTGAGTGAAAAAGGATCATGCAAAAAAATTTTTTTTTTGAATACTTAGAAAAGCTATGTTGTCTTTAATCTTACACCAAAATTGTAATGCCAAAATTGTTGATGAGAACAAAACTCACCTTAAGATAAATTACAATTCTTCTCTTTATGGAACAGCAAGATAAATTACATTTCCAATTTATGTTCCTCACAGCAAAAATTTAAAGTGCTAAAGAAAAACTTTAAGATCATAGTGCAGTATAAATAGATATCCAACAAGATTTATGTCAATGAACAGGACAACATGCATGAAAGTACGACTGGCAGCATGTATAAGTAAAAGTAAACAAGTTTTATCAAAGGATATTCAATTACATCAAAGACCAGCTTTGCAGTACCATCTAATGTGCACAATCTCTCAGTTATTGGTTTCACACGAATTGATTGAAGAGGTATAAATGTCTGAGGAGGTAGCCTTTGTTCTTTCAAGTACTATAAAGAAGCAAGAGAATTGATAGTTGTATTGTTATTCACAAATCCAATAATCTCAATCAACTCAATATAAGTTAAATTGATAAATTTATTTTGAAAGTTAAGACCCTACAAAAATCAACTCAATAATCTCAATCAACTCCTACATAAATGATAGACCAGAGTTGAGTTATTAAGAAATCAGTGGAAAGTTATGCCTTTCAGCTAACCATATTTGAAAGTTATCTTGGAAAGCAGTTGAATAGAATTCAGTACCATCATCTTGAAGGGAAAAGGGGGCCAAGAGGTATTGGTTTTCAGTAAGCCCAAATAGTTATATAAATATTATTTTCTAGCTATATTTGCTAAGTTTCCTTCCAAATACAAAAAACTGCTGATGGAAGTAAAATAAGTAGTCAAATCAATAACTTAAAGGCCAATGCAACCGGGTAAATAACAAAATTAGAAACTTATTTTAGTACCTTGATGCATTCCTTCCCCATATTTTCATCCTCTACCACTACAGCATCCATAAATTTACCCATATCCATAAAAAAATTCCTTAGAAGAAATCAACATCAATCTATTAATTTAATCCCCTTTATTTCCTTAGTCACTCTTCCTCTCTAGCTTATTGATAGCACCCTAAGAATTACCAAACTATAAGGAATAATTGAGCATATACTTTTGCACTATTCTATATCATGCATGAGTTACAAGGATAAGCAAAGTTTTGTACTTTCTAAGTGTCCTATGCGAGCCAAAGGACAATAAAACTGCAAGCAGTCACAAGAACAACGACTTCATAGTTTTCATCTCAAATTCGTCATACTAAAGGCTTGCAAGAGTAAAACACCTATCCCCTTTCCTTAATATTACATAGGTGACTCACAACACCCTATTTAAGAGAGCCTTTCTTTTAAGCATATGCACCTGAGTCCACCACATTCAAAATCATCAAAATACCATATCTCTTGCATCAAGTCCTCTACCACTACCTCTCATTTTCACTTAGGGCTATGGGTAAATTTATGGATGTCTAGTAAACAACTCCTTTCCCTATAAATCCACAAAAATATTCCTTAAGATTCTAGAAATCCAGATCTAACCCACAACAAAGTAAGCATCTATCATCAATTTCATCATAAATATAAAGAAAATCCCAAAAGCTCCATTTAGAGGTGGAGACTGAACAACACTTGAAGTAAAAAAAAAAAAAAGATAAAAAAAAATCAAGCGTAGGTTTGATAACTCCCTTTTTATTTCTTATATCACTAGCGACGGCACTTGTGGTGGTGGAGGTGTTCAAAATATGGTGATTTTGCTGAGTCCGCAGGACCACCCTTGCTCTTAAGCCGTCATCAACTGAAACGAAACCCACAAACGATCGAAACAATCGAACCGCAGAGGAATCGAGGGACTTGGGTTTTGGGGAGAGAGAGAGAGAGAGAGAGAGAGAGGAGGCGAGATTCAACAGATAAAAAGGAAATTAAATGAACCCGGGTACCGGGTTTTTAATCCGGTACCCGGATTTAAATCCGTACTCAGACCGCATAGGTCCGAATTTTGCAATCCAAGTTTCGGCCCAAATTTAATCCGGGCCGAAACCCGAAACTGGAATCCGGTAAAATCGGATTCGGATGAACAATCCTACTCTGGCCTGATCATCACAGTACAAATATTACTCATTTGGTTCAAGAGACACAAATACGTACTTTATCCTCCAGCGATGTACTATATATATATATGCTGATCTAAAGCCATCAGATGATCGAGTATTACTGCATGAATCATGCATGCATAAAATATAGAGGAGGAATTACATTTATCCTCTCAAACTACCACTACTTATATATAAAGATAAACATATATATATATATGTGTATATATATATATATATATATAGTAAACAATTATTACAAGCTATCAAAATTATTATTTTGCTTCCAATTAAAACATAAGTTATCATGTGAACATAATTAAGATAAGGCTTTAGATGGATGAAAAATAGATTATGTGATTGAATACATGCATTTGAATGTTAAGGTGGGAGCTCTAATTAAATTCTTAGAGAAATAATAGTTCGGGATAAAATGAAAGCTTTAAATTGGAAAAAATAGTTGTAATTTGATCGAGAAGATAAGGACCAAGGTGTAATTTACCTAAAGAAAAAAGTATCACTACAGTCATATATATCCTACTTAAAAAAAGATAAAGAAATAAATAAGAAGAAGAAGAAGCTGCCGGATCAGTATTAGTCATGTTTTTACAATTAAGAAAAACTTGAAAAGCATTAATTATAATGTAAATTATGTATTACCTCATATGATAAGGATAATGATAGGTAGTGTATGGGATCCCACATTATTTGGGAAGGAGAAGTTCTGATTTTTTATAAAGTTCTAATGGAGTTCTAATTGTATCATTAACTAGTCATTTTGGAATATAAGCTTTATTGTTTGGGCCTTTTATTGGGGCGTTACAATTGGAGTCCCATTAGAATCTGATAAGGAGTATGAACTTCTCATTACAAAATAATGTGGGATTGCATACACTATCTACCCTTATCCTTATTACAACTTAATTGTTAATCTCTACTTAATTCTTAATTAGAGATTAACAATTCAACTCTAAAGCTTAACGCTAAACATTGATGGGGCATCCAGAGGCATGCTGCATCCAGGTTCACTAGAATGTGGGGGAGTCCTCAAATCTTCTACTAGCTAGCTATGTCATTACCGGATTCTCCGACCATTTGGGTAACTTAGCCACGTATGGTGCATGCTTTGGGTAACATAGAATTATGTTTCTCTACCATTTAATTTGCAGCTTCCTAAACACATGGTAATTTATAGGCATCTTCGTACACTTTGCTGGAGAGAACAAGTATCCCACGTTTTTTAAGTTAATATTTTAGCTTTAATATAGTTTTAGTTTTGTTTGCAATTAGTTTAGTTCTCTTTCTGGCTATACCTTTTGGTTTTTTTATACTTGGTTTCAGCATCAAACTTCCTTTCATTTGTAAAGATTTTCTTTCATCAAAAGTAGGCCGGTTGATCAATAAAATAGATCTCAACTGAAAATGTTACCATGCTTTTCTTTTTGGGGATCGAGCATAAAAAATAAATAGATAAAGAAACGAACAAAGAAAAGAGCGTGCATATCCAACAATGTATACTAGGTTAATTGTTTGAACTTTGATATGAGATGAGATGGTTTTAAATGAAAGTTGAATAAAATATTGTCAGAATATTATTTTTTAATATTACTATTGTTTTGAGACTTAAAAAGGTTGAATTATTTATTATATTTTATGTGAAAATTTAAAAAAATTGTAATTATGAAATAAAATGAGTTGAAAAAATTGTAATAATTAGATGAGTTATTAAAATAAAATACGTGAGCAGTAGGTCATAGGGCTAACGTATAGACAATAATGATAAAACCACTTTAGTGGCGCGCGATGGAATTTCGACCATATTTTCCTTGTCGGCCTTTGATACTTCTTCAACCTCATTACTCCACTGTCTCCACTTACGTCTTCCTCGTGCCCTTTTTCCGTGATTCTGTTAGGATGGCCTTGGCACCACATAACCGCAGAGCCACGTACAGTCTTTTGGGCTAGGCTCCCTGGCCTCCACCTCAAACATCATATCTGATGATCACTATATGACAACCTTCATCAATCTTTTCCCTGCATTACTTTCATGGTTCTTAATTTTTCTGGTTCCGTTTTAAGTAGGATTATATATCCTATTTGGAGGGCCCCCACCCTCTCTCTCTCTCTCTCTCTCTCTCTCTCTCTCTCTCTCTCTCTCTCTCTCTCTCTCCTTACTTTATAATATTCCATATATCTGGCAGAAACAAAACCAAAATTCAACCCAAGTTTATAAATGCAATTAATAACCTGTTTGAAACAATTCCATATGCCATGATCTTCAACTCAATCATAATATCAGCTTGTGATGCAAACAACAGTGTTTCCCTCATGAATAATGGGGGATCTGTTTCAGAGGTCCTGCTAACTCAATAATGGCGTTCACGGGTGGGTGTCGAAACTGTGTACGTAGACACGTTCCAACAACAACAGGACATTGAACCCAATACAAGAATATATAATGATGTTTTGGATAATCAGATCAGTCCTTGCAGATCATTGGTCAACGCAGATACATGTATTACCTGTAGCCACCCCCAAAGAGATGATTAATCTAAAGCTAGCTCGTACTTGGCTAGCTACTCGAAATGGAGTACTCGTCTAGCAAATGTCCGAAATCTATCGTGAAAAGTCAACCAATAATGCAATAATAAAGAGATCAGATCATCAAGTCAATGTTCCATTTCCAGTAACAAACCTTGTGGATTTAACAGTGATCGAAGGAATTTTGTCGTATCATATATATTGGCATCGTAACCACAATAGATTCTACTGATCCATTTTGGTTAGTGGCAAGGAGCTTTCCAATCACAATATGATGTCTAGATCTCTCATGGTATGATTATTCCACCAATGGCCAAAATTAGGATTGGCAATTCCTGTACGCGGGTCATGTTTGCGGATCATGTTAAGTCATAGATATTCAATTACATCGCTTAACCCAAATCCAATCCATTAAACTAAATGTGTCAGATCTTTAAACCCTAACATGACATATTTAAATAACAAGTCGTGTCGTATCATCCGTTCTGACCTGTTTAATAATTAATTAAAAATTAATAAACAAAACATGACTCATTTTAATCCGTTTCATGTAAGTGGGTTGAACTAATCCACATAATCTATTTGACCTGATTAACATAATTTCACGTAAAAATTAAAATTTGTGTTTATTAGTAGCTACAATATTTAAAAATAATAATTAGACTACCCACTAACAAAAAATATTGATATTTTTCATATTTTTAACTTATAATAAAGGCAATATTTCAATCTCAAAAATAACAAATATGAGTATATGTTCAGAATTACAATCACAAGAATATAAACGTAAGCATATTGAAAAATACCAATATTACAATCTAAGAATAATAAAATTGTAATTGTGAGTAAAAGTCTAAAGGAGTCATAACGGGTTAGTTTCATGTTAAGTGGGTTGACCTGTTTATAAATCGTGTCTTAACGGGTCTATCCATTTTGACCCGAACATGTACGTTGACATCAAATTCAAACCTGCTAATTTCGTGTCAAATTTGTATTAAATATTTTACATACAGGTCGTATTACATATTGTCACTTTTAGCCAAAATGATATGTATACTGCTGGATAAATGACTCATTTTTTAGGCCCTATATATATATATATATATATAGGACTATGGTTTCCGAATTTGATGCAGTTGACATGATAAATCCCGTCGAGGGATATCAATAAAACCAAAAGAAAATAGCAAGAAAAGTAGTCAATGTCTTCTTATGAATGGTTCATATCATTCAGTCACATGAAAAAAAGTTTGCTCGGGCGCCTGTTCCGGCCTTATTCTCCCCTTGACACTTACATTCCAAGTTTTACAACATGTACGAAATTCGTATAAAATAATTAATTATTTCATAATAAAATTAGTAACTTCACAATATGAAGAACTACATCAATCTAAATCAATTTGTAAGATTACTTATATGTAATCGCTAATTTATTTCTCTTAATTATTTATATCCTTTAACACCTCCGATCCATTGTCTTACATGTACCTCTTTAACTAATATTGCGAGTAATTAATTTGAATATTACCCTAGTTTCAATACAGAGTCTCTCCTATCTCAATATTCAAAACAAATTTATCACTTTTTGGCTAATCACACTGATGATCTGTTGCACATGATCATTTACTTCCAATTTAAACATTTGCGTATTACATTAATTAGAGTGGTATTATCATTAATTTTGAAGTTGGAACGGCTAATTAATATATTTGGCCCTTTTTTTTGAGCAGACATGAAAAATTCTAGAAATTTCTAAAATGCATGCATGCATGGCTAGCTGCATATATCATGTGGAGGACCCCTTTCAGTACCCATTCTTGATGTTATCATGTAAAGTCCTCCACCTATTAAATTATCCCGCATTCGACAATTCGTTCGACACTTTAAAGATGCTCAAGCTTTCTTATTTTATTTCGTACAAATATATAGTAAAAAGAGTTGTAAGAATATTATTACCTTAAAAATGCAGAGTACTGTCTCATAAAAGTCTCGGTTATAATACCGTTAAATGCATGCACGGTATAGCGCACTCATCACATGGCTACAGAAACGAAGTACTGGGCGTCCGATCTTTTTGTGGCACTTTCTAATATTTAATTTAGAGAAATACTTTATTTATAAAGAGATTTTATATAAACTGACATAGTTTAATATGGTACGTTAGATTGTAAATTTATTTTTATTGTAAAGTAAAATTAATGTATCATATGAAATCATGTCAATTTATAAATTTATTTTTATAGAGTCTTTTTGTGGTTATAGCACTTTTTTCGATTTTCAGTTAGTTTTTGTTTATCTTTTAGTTTTCAAACATAATTAATTAAAGAATTGTTTCAGCTTAATTGTATTTTTAAACACGTTTTGATTTTATGTAATTAATCATCACTTTACGCGTTCGATCTTCTATGATCTTAAAACTTAAAATCCATGTGCTAGATATGATATATAAGTAATAACATTTAAAATATTCAAAACTTTTGTTTCACTTTCATGTAATTAATTATAATCTTAATTCAGAGAAAAATGTGGTCACTAAGAATATTATTAGTTCTCACGTTCGTTCCCATTGCCATTGCGCCTAGCTAGAAAGGAGGGAAGCTAGCCTAAATGGAAGACTTTCCTAAAGTTAAGATTAATGTAAAGGATACAAAAAAGTCATCAAATGGCTTATAAGTTATAACAACTTGATCAGCCTTTCCCAAACAAAGTTGAAAACAGGGTATCAAATTATGATCTTTTTGAAGGAGAAAATCTTGGAAAGTAGAATTACTTTTCTATATTTTTAATTGCCACCACCACCACCGTAAATATATATATATATATATATATGCATCATGTTGTCAAGTTATTCCAAATTTACACTCTAATTAAAGAGGCTTTTTCTTCTTCTAAACCCTAACCATAATTTAGATTTATATATAATTGGAGTAATATTTCTGATCACGATCTAGCTGGAAGACATTAGTGATCAAGTATATTCAAGTTCTTTTTAGGAGAGACTCGATTCATTCGGGATATATCACAAGGGAGAGGGCCGGGAGATCACATATGTTATCAAGTTACAATTTAAATCATTGATAGACAGTGTTTAAGTTCAATATAATTAATGTGATCATGTCAGATGCATGATTTAAAGTCTTAAGGTCTCTATTATATACCAAAGTTGAGGTCACGCTTATATTATGGATTGTGACATAATAATTTCACAAGTGGTCACTTATTATTTATTCCGAATGTATAATATTCTATATAATTTCATTAATAATAGTTTTGTTGATCCTATTGAGTCCCGTCACTATAAGAAAAATGAGTTTTTGTAATCAATTTATTGCAACGAAAAGATTATTCACAACTAAAATTGGTCACAAAAATTTATTTTTCTTATAGTACGTGATCCATTCATGAATCAAAATGCCATAGATTTAAAATAAATTAAAAGGCCAACGTGAAATTTTAAAAGTTGGAAATGCCTCTTGCATGTTTGGGATTGTAGTAGAAAATATAGTTTTTAACTTTAGAACTTATACATTATATAAGTAATAAGTTCTATTATTAAAAAATTATTTAATATTTGATAACTATACGTTCATAACACTTTTAAACATATTACAATTGTTTAGAAACAGACTAAAAAAATATTTTTTGACGTAAAAATGACGATTATTTAATTATTTAAAGATTATGACCATATCCTTAAAAGTTTGAAAGTTGTAATTATCTGAAAGTTATATGTGTATTTTCGCCCATTGAAAATCTTTTTGAAATTCGAATTACGTTCCGTATCATTCAGAAAAGTATATTTGAGGAAAAGTACCTTCAAATTAATGATGATTTTCCTCAAACATAGTTTTTAGTTTATTTGAGTTAAAAAAGTGTTTTAATATGTAATACCCAAACGACTTAGTGCATGTTTGGGATTGAGGTGGAAAATATAATTTATATATATTTAAAGCTTATAACTTATAACTTAAGTAATAAATTTTACTATTAAAAAATATTTAATTGTTTGGTAATCATATGTTTAAAGCACTTTCAAATATGTTATATTTGTTTGGAAAAAAAAAAAATTAAAAAAGTGATTTCTGATGTAGAAATGACGATTATTTGAATTCTTAAAAATTATTACCATATTCTTAAAAATTTGAAAGTTATAATCATCTTCAAATTGTATGGGTATTCTTGTCCATTGACGGTATTTTTAAAATTTAAATTACGTTTCGCATTACCTGAAAAAGTATGTTTGAGGAAAAACATAATTTAAATGCTTTTCTTCAAACGTACTTTTTAACTTATTTAAGATTAAAAGTGCTTTAATATGTAAGCACTCAAATAGCCTATTTTTTTTGTTTTCATTAAAGAACTTTTAAGGCTATTTAAGTACTTTTTAAGACTCATACCAAAGGCTATTTAATAGCCTTAAAAAGTCTTTAATAAAAAAAAATTAGGTTGTTTGGGTGTTACATATTAAAGTACTTTTAATTTCAAATAAACTCTTTTCTTCAAACGTGTTTTTCTTGATAATGCAGAATGTAATTCAAATTTTAAAAAGGCTGTTAATTGACAAAAATATCTATACAACTTTAAGATAATTACAATTTTTAAACTTTAAAGGATATGGATATAATTATAAAATATTTAAATAATCGTCATTTTTATCTCATAAAATACTTTTTAAATTTTTTTCCAAACAAATGTAACATATTCGAAAATACTTTAAATATATAGTTACCAAACAGTAAATAACTTTTTAATAGTAGAACTTCTTACTTAAGTTATAAGCTATAAACCATAAAACTATAAGTTATATTTTCCACCGCAATCCCAAATATGCATGTTAATCTTTTCATTAAAGGGCTTTTAAGATTATTTAAATACTTTTTAGGACTCCTACTAGAACTCCAAATAGCAGTATATCTAATCTTTCAAGTACTATAAATTAAGTATCTTATTTTCTTTACATATAGTTGGTATTGGTCAGACCACGTTATCCATTTTGATCTATATCAAATTACCAAAGTTTAAATTAATTTGAAAAATTATAGAATTTTAAAGATAAAGAACACCTTAATTAACAACTTCTTTCATTTGTAACATGATTTTGTCTTAATTTGTTTATAATTCCACAAGCTAGCGGGCCCCTCTCTCCCGTTTTCCTCATCCCCATCCATTTCCATTCCTTTTAGCACAGTGGCAGGTAATTGCAATTGGCTGTCCCACAATAATATTGCAGAAAGAAAATATGCAAGACAAATGATCCATCGATCGAGGGGAGATATATATATTAATAGAAATCCTGAAGTAAAAAATAGGCCAAAGTACGACCGACCTATATATTTTATTTATCCAGCTTTCGTGCTGCATGCTATCATGATCAGTATTGCGCATATTGACCACAGGATGCAGCTAGCACTCAAAAACTTCTTTTATTTTATTTATTTTTTATTAGGAAAGACTCTAAAATCAGTACTAGGGCTCTTAAGTTTCCATCTTATAATTCCCATTGACATGAGTCACGCACCGACACCTTCATTAATTTTCTCACGCAACTTTCCTAGAAATAGCTTGCTGTAATGGTACTTGCTTTTCTAATTTAAATTATAGATATGGAGAATCACACGCAGAAGAAATGGGGAAGGTGCACGAAACAACGTCAGATACTCATAATTAAGCATATATCAATTAATTTATGTAATCAATAAATTAAGATAAAGTAACTAGTCTGTGCAAAACGATCGAGAGCACTGGAACAGTACACTACAGTACCCAAACGTGTGCAAATAAGAGTTGAATTAGCAGCATAGCTAGCGGAAAAACACGCGCACAAATCAAATATTGACTTGGTTTGTGCTTCAATTATGGATGCAACTTCTCTGTTGGAGTGAAATCAAAAGCGATGTTGTATACGCTAGTTTAGAAATGAATATTGTAATTGGGGGATTATGATCATGTGTTAATTATTAATACTTGTTCATTTTTTTAAAATTCAAAACTTATGTAATCCAAATTGGATTGTTAGAGCATCACGTCACACTCCCTAAAATTTCTTCTAAATGTTGGCCAAAAATTATCCTTTATTTATTTATTTAATTTTACTCATCTTTCTTCATCTCAATTTTTATTATTTTTTCTATACGTTTAAAATAATATTTCTCTAATTTTATTATTTTCTTTTACTTCCCTTTACAATCTTAACTATTCACTATTTTATTTTTTTTCCTTATTTTTGGAACTATTACTCTCTATTTTTAACACATTGCCGAAATTATTTTTTTGCTGATACCATCAAATTTTCAAAATTATTATTTTGTAAAAATTAAATTTTAAATGTTAATGATTTTTGTCCTTTGTTTAATAGTAATTTTTTTTTCTCATTTTCCTAATGGACATATTTTTAAACAGTAATATTTTGGTGTATAAACAAGAGCACTAGATTTTCCTCTTTCATTGATATCCAAAGTAGCCTAAGTTTCATTTCAGATTAAGACAAAATTCTTATTCGAGTCTCATTCTCCACTCGCTTCTTAAATAGATCGTTTTTTTTTTTCTTTTCCCATAAGTTTCTGCTTCACTTAGAATCTAAAGATAAGTTGGAGATAACTCTTAATGAAAATAGGGGATCACCATTTCATCGTGATTGTATTCATCAACATCATAAGTATATTAGTTGTGATCACTTAGAAGGGCACGAATGTTTATTTCGTAAATATTTTGTAGAATCATCAATATATCTCTTGAATATATTTTGGAGGAGATTTCTTATGAGTTAGGAACTTGTTCTTCCTATTCATCATGAGGTAGAGGCTAACGAGCCTTACTTCATCTAAAGAAGAGATAATATTAAATAACTTAGTTTATCTTTCTTGCAAGAAATAATTACTTGCACTTAGAATGCTTTTGTATGCATTAACTGTTGGTTTCATGGATGAATAAATACGGTTTGAAGAAAGTGCCGCAACAGATAGCTTGAAAAATTTGTGGATGCTATAGTAAATATTTTTTCCAATGAATATTTAATCTCTCCAAATGTCAATGATATTGTTCGATTGCTCTCTGTTGGTGAACAACGTGAACTTCCCAGGATGTTAGGAGTTTGATTGCATATAATGAAAGTGAAAAAATTATCCAGCTGCATGGAAAGATATGTACTCCAATCACAGTCGTGAATCAACTATTATCTTAAAAGCAGTGGCCAGCATCATATGAATTTTGGATATGATATGCATTTTTGGAATTACTCAGTTCTCATAATGATATAAAGTGCTAGAGAGATCTTTTATTTTCACTGAGCTTGGCCCTTCATTCAATTAATCAATTAATGGTAATGAGTATACTATGGGGTACTACCTTGCCAATGGTATATATTCAAAGTGGTTAACATTTGTTAAAACAATCCCATCCTCACAAGGGTAGAAGAATAAATATTTTGCAGTAGCACATGAATTAACAATAAAGGATGTAGAGCATGCATTTAGGGCTCTTCAACAACTCTTTGTAAGAGTTGGTGGACCAGTTTGAATGTTCAAATTCAGTGATTTTACAAAAATTATGAAAGCATGCGTAATTCTACATAAATGATTATCGAAGTCGAGAAATGATAATTATGTTCTCAACTTCGAGTACGAACAAGTTGATGATAGTCCTTTTGAACTATCATGCAATCATACAACTGAACTTTTGGAGTTTATTTAACGTCATCATCAAAATAGAGACAATTCAACTCATTATTAGCTCCAATTGGATCTAATTGAGCATCAATGACAATTATATATCCAGACTTAAAAATGTCTAGAGCTAGTGTAATATCTATTTCACAAGGTGCTTGTTGTTTCCATTCATATGTATGATTTAACTTTCTTTTTAAAAGTTATCATAACTTATTCTGGCATTCATTGTATCAAATTATTATTTATAATATACGTTGAAACAAATATTAAATTATTATGTTAAAAACATTATCCTCATACAACATGCATCTAGAACCAAGTATACTTACATGCATATATCATAAGAAATATTGTCCAACATTCCAAACAATATCCTCAAAAGACAAAGAAAAAAACAGTGAAAGAGATACAAATTAACCAATGCTTGCTGGGAATATGTACATTGTATTTTAGGTAAGCTAAAGACATTCATCAACACGATCCACTCCTCCTTTTCTAACTACTCACTCTTCACTTTCTCTTCTACTTTAAATCACACAAATTCAAGTTTGTTCACTTCCAACCTTAGCTTCTCGTCCTCTTGCCGTATTTTCACCTCCTCCCTCTCTTGATCATAATACATTTCTTACTCCTTAAGATGAAAAAACTATTTCTCTGAGTGCATGATTCCTCAAGAAGAGTATACTTCATATAGGAAAGCTTGACAATGTCCTCACCTGACCTAGTTGTGGCCTTCCGTTTCTCCTTCTCGGCTTTCTTTCCCATTGGCTTCTCCAATTTGACATCTTCATCGTCAAGAACACCTTCCTTCACATCATCATTTACTTAATCGATAGCAACAAAAGTATGAGATAAAGTCAGTGACATCGTGGATCTTTGCTTTGGAGTAACGCTGAATCCATTTTGGTTGGTTCTTCAATAGGTGCCTACAATCCTCAAATAGAAATTGACTTTTCTCTAGTGATTGGTACATCAGCTTTGCTTTCTCAAACTTGCAAAAAAATAAAAACAAAATGCTTAGTGTGTCTTTATCTAAAAATATGATAAAACAATATGAAATTATAATCAATGTGTTTACCTTGTCTTGCTCAGTCATGCCATTTTGGTTTAACCCTTTCACTTGCTACCTTTGTATAGAATTTCTTGGTCACTTTTTGAGTTGCCGACCACCAATGCATTAAGGACCCAATGGTCCGCTTAGTTGTACTTTGCTTATACTAATTGAAGTATAAAGTTCTCTCCCAAAGTTGGACTTTTATTTTATCAACCCCTTGGATTGCATCTATTTAAGTATTTAACTATGCCGACACAAGTAGTTTGTCTTCCTCTTAGGTGAAGTTGACCCCTATTTGATTTCTTCATGGTAAAAACCTCCACTTGGGGTGGGGGTGGAGAGTCTTCCAGTTGAGTTTGACTCAAAAAAGTGTGGTCAATGTTAGGCTCATAAGTTAGGAGGGTCGTGAAAAATATATTTCTATGCTCTTTTGAGTCCATCTCTAGACAATCGTTAAAAATGAAAGAATTTAGACAAGTTACTAAATGGTCAATGGTGAAAGCATTTTGCAAACATGCTTGGGAAAAAAATGGTGACATAAAGGAAGGGGTAATAACTTCTGGCTACTCACCTCTAATGCCAATAATAGCCATCCAAGTTACCATGTCATGGAGTTTCTGCCTATATACGAATTGTCTCCACTCAAGCCTCACACCAACAGAAAAAAATAGATATTATAGGGTGCAACAAAGTTACTGCCAACAAGGGTTGATGGGGCTGCCCCATCTACCAACAAGGGCAAAACCCCCTTGTACAATGCACACCCACCCAACATTTCAATAATACACAAAAAATGTCACAAAACAGAAGGCACAACATGTCTCAAACTAATTTATCTTCCTCACATCATCAATTAAGAGCATCCAAATCTGGCTCTCCCACCAAGTAAAGTGAGAAAGCACACAGGTATTATAACAACAATACACAAAGTTTATTACAAAACTAGTGATGGGGTTGCCGCATGAATCAACAAGGGCCAAGCCCCCTTGCTGCACAACCAACCAGTGAAGCCAAGAAATCACAAAATCAAAGTTCAAAACAGGTTATAAGGCACAAGGCAAAGCAAAAAACATGTCTGGGCACATGATTTTGGGGCTGCCAACACTTGCGGGTGGGGCTAACACATCAACCAACATCACAACCTATCCCCCATGCACACGCAACCAATTAAGCAAAGAAGAACAAGATAGCACAAAACCAAAGTCCAAAACAGGTTATATTTACTTATCATGGAGGCTCAGAATGGTATAATTTCAAGTATAGCAAACAGCACAAGATAGGATGCCCACAAATCCCTGTTGTCTTTGTAAAAATTCCACAATAAAGATGGTCATCCAGGTTTCCCTACTATACCGATCTATGAGCATTCACTACAGCTGTCGATATTATACTTGCGCACTCAACAATCCTACTATCATCACAGCCCCTACAATTATATATATAATCCCAATGAAAATCCCCATTGAATGCCAAACCCAGAATCTGTAAATTACCCAAAGCACCAATTATAGCCATAGTAATGGTAATCACAACCAACTGAAAGCAGTAACAAAAATCAAAGATGGTGGATATCACAGAATTTGTATAGTGAAAATCAAAGAAATTGGAAATCAAAGACAGTAGATATAATAACCAAGATGGTATTCAAAAGTCCCAATCACAGCTACAAATATGCAAAACCATAAGAAACATAGTATTTGAAATTGTAAAACTTCTCCATTTTTTCATATAGAATATAAGAAATCTTTATTACATTAATGAAATCTTGATTTTTCCTTGCCTCCGTCCCTCATCCGTAAGCAGCAAACCCAAATCATAATCAATTTAGGGCTAAAAAAGGATACAAGACTCAAGTTTCAACATTTGGAAATATCCCAAGTTCTTGGACTGCTAAGAGCATTGGCATTGGTTTAGTTATTTTATTCTTTAAAATTTGACTAATATGCAACTTTTTTTTATTTTAGCTAATTACTCAAAAGTTAAAATCTACATTGGATTAGCTATTATACTCTCTATAATAATAAAATATTATTATTTTTTTATTTATATTTTTTAAATTATTTTTTATTTTTTAAATACTTTTTATTTTTATTTCACAATATCCAATATTATTCAAGAATCATATATTCCAGTTTGCACAACAGAATGTGAAGGAAACTTGGCCTCTGGTGGAAAAATGAAAAGGATCAACTATTTGAAGTGAACTCGAAAAATGATTAAATATTCAATATGAAAAGCTACAGTTCATTTCAAATATGACTTCTCTTTTAAAAAGATTGTAGCTCATCTTGTAAATGAAAATGGTTTAACTAATTCAATGTAGATCATTTTTTTACCAGATTGGCTAAATTATAAAAAGCACTGCATTTGGCTAAACCAATGCCAGTGCTCTAACAAAAAAAAATCTAAATACGAACTAGGTGATGCAAAACCAAATCTTAAAACCAACTCAACCACTAAAAAAATCTAAAATTGATTTGAAACCCAAAAATGTAGAACACTATGAACTCAATTCTATGTCCACATTTCCATTAGACCACTCAGCGTACCGAAACATAGAGTTATGAAGATAACAATCTCACTTTGAGACAAATTTCCTTCGAAGAAAACTCTCTTAATGAAAAAGAAATGTCACAAAGTTTAGGTAAACTCGCCACTCTTTTCAAATCAATTATATGTTCGACAGAGTAATAAATTAAAGAAACAAACAATTATCATTTGCTTGGTTCTGAAACGATCGAACGAAAAAGAGAGAAGCCAAAAAAAAGTGTATATTTTATCGGCCATTACAAACCAAATATTGTGAAAAATGAGAAATTTTCATTTATTTTTAAGGATGAATTCTTAGCGGCTAAATTGAGAGAAATAATTATCAAGCTAATTGATTGGAAAACCACCAAAATTTCATAGCTTGTATATGCAAATCAAAAAGAAGGTGTACATATATTATTAATAGAATCGAAAACTACAAATTGTAAAGAAATCATGAGGCAAACGAGATTTCCAAACCTTTGAGAAATGTTGTAAAATAAAAAAATATTTTCAAAAAGAAAAATGGATTTTTTTTGGGGACAAATTCACAAATGCTTGAGAGAATTAAGATTTTCATGGCTCGATTTCTCATTATGGAATGAAGCAAATGAAGCTATATGTTACAAGAGAAGGACGATAAGAGGGTCTGCCAGATGGGGATGCGACAAAAAAATGGTAGGAAGTATGGCACGAGAGAGATGAGATACGCAGGAGTTGAGGAACCGAAATGAAGAAAGGCAATGCACAATAGCTCCCCAAATATGAGGGGCCGATGGAGGGTGCATTTGGGATTTATAACTATAGCAACTATTTCCGCTAGATTTATTTATAACTTCCCACCAAAAAATTTCGTTTGAATGATTAAATATAACGTTCGAACGGATTCTAACTTTCCTCAAGCAAAATTGTGTATACGTTCCTATCACGACTATTATTCAAATAGTTATGTCAGCATTCGAACGTGAATTAAATTACTGTTCAAATGTGTATAGGAACATTCAAATAGTATAACAACCATCACCGCCAGATTTATTTATAACTTTCCACCAAAAACTTTGTTTGAATGATTAAATATCTCGTTTGAATATTTTCGACCTTTCCTTAGTCCAATTTTCTATACTTTCCTACAATGACTATGATTCAAACGTGAATTATAATGATGTTCAAACGTGTTTGTAACACGTTTGAATGCTTTTTTCAAATGCTATCTTTCATCCCAAAAGTATAGTTCGAACATATATTTGTTTGATTAAACGAAGGTAAAACAGCTTCCATATTTTGACATGAAATTTAATTTTCATTCTAAATAAGTACTTTTAGGGACGAAATTTAATTCATTCCTAAAAAATTTTATCTGTAAGTTTATGATTAATTTTGTTGGTATAAGAGAAAAACATAATTAGAGATCTTTTATCGCGATACGACTACAAAGCGAATGGAAACTTTGCTTCAGATGAGGATTACCTTCATATAATATGTCAAATCCAATAGAACAAGATCATCCAGAATGTTGTATTCTTGATTTTTCTTCAAAATAATTTAGATATAAAATAGTTTCAACTCATCTCATCTTATTATTATAATATTTCTAAATTTTCATATAAAATATAATAAATAATTCAACATTTTCAAATCTCAAAATAATAATTATATTAAAAAATAATATTATAACAATATTTTATTCAAGTTTCAACTTTTATCTAAAACCATCTCATCTCATCTTTCTATCCAAACCTCAATTATTTGACAAGGAAAGAAAACTCTTCATACGTGTAGATCACTACTCGCAAGTTTTTGTTTTTATTAGGAGATGTTGATCTCCAACTTGCTGTCTGGCTAGCTAGCTCGATCGGCCTACCAAACATATATTGGGATGATGAAGAGATGCACATGAGGATCATGTAATTTACGAATAGATACAAATTAAGATCAAGAGAAGCACGCTTCTGTTGTAATTAAGTGAAGGTCACGTAACAACCTAACCACCAGATCAATATATATTAATTCATGTTGTCGACATGAGAGATATATAGATCCATCACGATACCCCAAGCTATTAATATGTGAACATGCTTCTATCTAGTACTCATGAAGGTCAAACCTTTAAGAATATATATAATCACCCAAATAATTAATATTATTACTTGATTATGACCTGTATACTTCCTTTAAATATATATATATATATATATATAATGATATTGTTTGCTAACTTTAATAGCTTCAATTACTCATGCATAAAATATTCCACACATTCATGCAGCATGCATTATGAGTCTGGTAAGAGACAGATTAATTAATATACTACATGCAAACCCTAGGCAGCGGGGTACCTGCACACACATATATGTTATATGAATAATGATAGACTTATTATCTTATTACCATCCTTTTACTATTTTTTTCATTTTTAGGCTGTGTTTGGTTAGCCAACCCAACTAAACTAATCATTACAACTTTCTCAACTTCCAACACAAAATATAATAAACAATTCAACTTTTTCAAATTTCAATTTAACTTTTTTAAATACCAAAATAATAATAATATTAAAAAATAATATTTTAAAGTTTCATTTCAACTCATCTCAACTCAATTCACTATCTAAACCGGTCTTATTTAATTTTTTTTACTTAATAGTTAAGGAAGTGACTATTAGTGAAATTGTATATTTTTTTAATTTTTTTCTTAATGATTAAAGATGTTAAAAAAATACTTAAAAGAAAATGGATGGTAAGAGAGTAGTAAAGATATCACTACCCATGTTATATTATGTCATGTATTATATCATGATTAGTTTAATTATGATTTAGAGGAGGGGAAATAGTAATAAATACTATTTACCTCCTTGCATGCATTCATTACTATTGTTGATCTTCTCTGTCCTATATATGGGATGAGCCAGTTTGGATAGTGGAGTATTCTGAGTGTTCTGAGAATACTTAACTACTATTTATTATTTTATTATTATTTTTATTTATTTTTTATTATTATTCACTACTATTCAATATTTTATTATTACTTTTTAATTATTTTTTCATTACTATTTACAAAATATCTGAGATCACCTCATTACCCAAATGCAACCTGAAGTCTTTTTTTTTCCCCTAGTATGCCACCTAAGTTTGCCCTCTCATTTTGATCGCATATATATTTAATTTTTTTAAAGTCTTTTTTACTAATTAATAATTAAAGAAGTGATTTTTAGTATATTAGTATATTTTTTATTTTTAAAAATATTTAAATATAATAAAAAGATATAAAAAGAAGAAGATAAATATAAAAAAACAACTCTGTGCTAGCGGGCGCGCATGCGGTAAAGGCTGGGCGGCATGCGAGCAGTACTCTTGAAATAGATCAGTAGATTCAGTACTAGATCAGCCTCTTGTTACGTACGTATATACGTTCGTTATACCTCTGCATGCGCACTCTCTAGTTAATATATAGCACTTCTTTTGATCGATCCCTCTCAGCTAGCTGTATATATATAACACACAGATATATATATATATATATATATATATATATATATATAGAGAGAGAGAGAGAGAGAGAGAGAGAGAGAGAGAGCAGACTGCATGCATGCAAAAGATCAATGCATGATGGTTGATCAGAGAGATTCTTTTCTTTTGGGGGCCCTAAATTAAGCTAGGGTTTATAATTCGCAACTACCTTAAGACTAGAGAAGCTTTTATTATTATTATTATTATTTTGCTGATAAATTGGCATGATCAGTTGTCCTGGTTCTCTCATGCATGCATTGTTCCTTATCCAGCTGTTTACTATTATATTATATACAGAATATTCTGTTGACCATTAATCTCTAAATAAAACATGACGAGTACTGATCAGAACTAGTCACGGGAAGTTCTCGAGCTAATCAAACTGTTGGGATTCTTAATTATTTGGTTTGATCTATATATTAGTCAACATAGAGTATTAAGATTAATTAGCAGTTCCTATCACCCGACAAGACGATTAATTAATTGGTAATTCTGATTTTTCACACAATATTAGAGGGAAATTAAGCTCTATATATATGTGTTTATGAAGGATCATGAGCTGATCAAGTCAAACATGACATGATTGATCGATCATTTTCAGAATTGGATGATCTAGATAGGCCGGTGGGCAGCGGGGGCCCGCCCCCTTCTACCCCGCCCCCCTCTGCCCCCAAACCCACTCTGCTCCATTATATATAAAATAAATAAATTTTATATATTTATATAAATAAATATATTATATATATAGATATATACAATTTATTGAAAACTTATAGTTGTATTTAAGTTATTGGATTGTCTTAACTTCTCTAATGAGTTTAAATTCTTTTTGTATTTATAAATTTAAATAGTTGCAATTGCGAGTATATAAATACCATGCAATTATTTTGAAAAAAAATAAATAAATATTGAACCAACATGAAAAAAATAAAAATTTTAATACTGAGCCCTACTCTTTTTTTTTTTTTCAAAACAACCGTACGACGTTTGCGTACTTCACGACTTTATATAGTATTACTCTTCTAGAAATTGATTATCTAAATACCGGAATAAATATGCTAACATAATGTTGTGCTATTTTTGGGCACGAATTTTTAATATTATAATGTTGTAAATAATAATAAAATAGTTGTATTGATTTTTATGTTTTATTTTAAAGTTTATAAGAGCTGTAACAATTAGATAATAATTACATCTAACAGGTGAAGATACAAAATTGAAAAGCATTTTATGTCTTAGTGATGTTTGAGAATGAGAATTTGAAAAGTCTAATTTAAAAATTTTTCATTTTATCTCATTATTCAAACATGCCATTTGTTTTCAAAAAAAATTTGTGGGACTTATAAGGATCGATGCACCTAAATTTTCGTTGTGTTTCTTATTTGTTTGATATTGAAACCTAAATTTGTAATAATGGTGGAAATTTGGCACCTGAGTTTTGGCATAGAGCTGATCGTCCGTCTGCTTTTCTGCCAATGTTTTTATGGAAATTTGGCACCTGAGTTTTGTCATGTCAACGATAAAAATTTTAAAAAAATAAAATGAAAAAAGAAAAAGAAAATACCCTCCACCATATATACTTCGCCCAGCTCTCTCTCTCTCTCGAGTTGACAGGGATATATCAACCTCCCAACCATGTGTACATCATGCGGTGAAGGACAGATCGAGCGACCTTCACCACACAAATTGATGATCACCCCACCACTGCGGTATAGGTAAAGATCATGGTGAGGAGATTTTATATTTGCTTACTTTTGTAAAAGAATTGTATGACAATGGCGTATTTTATGGTGACAGATATTATTTTTTTTATGAATTATATGTATTATTATAAAATATATTTCTTTTTCTTTTTTTATCCAATATATATAAACTAACAATTAACCATTGACACGTGTGATGGGCATGACTCAACCAACGATCATAAAGTTGTTTAAACCATAAGTTTTATATAATAAAAAATAATTTATACAAATTTTAAATAAACAAATTTTATATGATTTTTATATAAAAAAATCGACTACTCCATTTGAAAAAGTGTAAAAAAGTTAATTATTTTTTAATGCAATCTATTTTTTAAGAGAAAAAATATTTAAAAAGATAATTACAACCATGAATTGTACAACCATTGCGTAATCGCTTTGAAAAAAGTGAATAAAACATGAGATCCACATAAAAAAAATTAATTTTTTTAATAATAGACTATATTTTTTTAAAAAAATGATTATACTATGTTTACAGACTTCACGGTTGTTTAAGATTTATACCTATTAATGTTACTTTTTTATAAAAGTGTAATGCTATTTAATCTCCCCAATCTCCGCATATTATATTTTTAAAAAAATTAAAAATTTTAATTTTTAATTTTTTTAAAGTTTATTATTTTTAAATTAGTTGAGTTCTTTTATTCATTATCCATATATTAAATATTTGATAAAAAAAAAGTGCGGTGTGTAGAAGCTGTGTGAATAATAAGAAATTGTGTAGTTTTTTTTTTTTTTTTAAAATCTAGTTGCAAGCACAACTGCGTATTAATTAATATATACATTAATCTAATATGATTAATTAAAAATAATATCAATTTAAATTTTAAATATTAATGAATCAGTATTAATATATAAATTAATATATAAATTAATACGTAATTTTATTTATACATTATAAAGTTGATTTAACAAGTGTCATAATAAGATACTGTCCAACCTTTCCTTTCAGGTGCGCCATTCCATTATGTAATATCACTCTGACTGCAAGCTTAAGGAGTCGGCGACTCGGCAAGCACAAATAGGCTCTTTTCAGATGAAATAAGATGAGATATTTTAAATAATAATAAATAAAATATTATTATAATATAATTTTTTAATATTAATTTATATTAAAATTAAAAAAATTTAAATTATATATTATATTAAATATAAAAATTTAAAAAAATTATAATGATAAGATGAAATTCTATAAAATTTTAAATTTTGATTAAGCAAGCTTGGCCTTAAATCCGTTAGTGTCTCAAGTTACGTACTCTAAGCAAGCTTGACCAAAAAGCATTGAGAGAGAGAATAAAATTTTTTGAAAAAAGAAGGAAAGGTCACGTCTTCGTGGTCAAATCAACCAAATGCATACAGAGGAGTACTACTTAGCCTCTAGGCACCTCGTAATTATTCAGTGATATTGTTTTCCCTTGGGTACCCACATCATGAATCGGCCGGTGCATGCAGGAGTCAGGACCTTCAAATCAAAACAATATTGCCTACCTGAGAAAGCAACTTTTAATGCCGAGTGGTGACCGACTCGAGGGATTCGTGAAAAGTGTATTTTTTTTAATATATTTTAAAAATATTTTTAAATATTTAAAAAATAAAAAATAAAATTTATAGTATTAATAAAAAATATTTACTTAAATAATAAAATAAAAAAAAATATATCGAGAGAAATATTCAAGATCTATTATTGAAATTCCAAACATTTTTCTTTAATGCATAAAACTCAATTTATAATTAAAACATATATATTATACCACTAATCCCTACTAATTTATAAACATTAATCTCTTGATTGATCACTTAAGTCTTTTATTTCCTCTATTTTTTAGATAATCTTCTGATTTATGCAAGTTCTATAAAAATTTGTCTCAATTCTTTAAAAAAATATATCAATTTATTTAATTACCAATAAAATTTTCTAATTTTCTCGATAGCTATTAGTGCTAAGTGTATGAATTAATCTTTTATACCCTTCAAAGGATCCATGTTTTTTTATACACGATGGAGTCCCAAAAATGTCTCTATATATTCATGCATACAATATATATAGTATTTGTAATTAATATTATATTAATAGCAATATTACATATACTCGAGAAGTGTGTAAGTATTATACAATCGCTTTAAAAAAGAGTATAGTTTATTATTAAAAATTAATTTTCTTTTCATGTGGATCTCGTAATTATTAAATTTTGTTAAAGTGATTGCGTGGTGCATGCACACTCATAACTGCAAATATCATTTCTCTTATATTAAAGTGGGTCAACAAAGATAATAAATTATTAAAATCTATTTTTTCTTTATGGAATATTATGAACTTATATATCGAGAGCTTGCTAGCTAGCTAGGGTATTGTTAGGTTTGAAATCAACCCAAAATCTGCAAGACTTCATATATCCCTTACCCAAATGGTAGTAGTTTATTGAAACATGCGGTTCTCTTTCGGTTGATGATCTTACCGGCCGCACACAACAGTAGTCAAAGCTTAGAGTACGTTGACGCAAATTTATAAAGCTCCAATGAAATGAGACCACGTCGCAATGAGAACATGCAATAAAGGCTTTATGTAAGGAAATAGGCATCCCGGCCCCTAAAATACATATATATATATATATATCCCAGTTTTGAGCGTGTAAATGTTTAATTCATAAACAAATTAATTAAACACGTAAGGTTCCAGGATTTTGCCTCCTCCATCTTGTACTTGGGGAGAAAATTTTGAATGGGAAAATAAAATCATCACGAGGTTGGCTGCCTTGTTCTATAATAATCTCCAAATATAACTAAAGTAGATCGAGCAAACGTGTCCCGATCTTACAATTATTCTTCTACGTGGGACCCTTTATGCACTGAAAAAAATAATGTGGAAGGAATAATCCCATACCATTCCTCCATTTTGTATATTATATAAACCCATCTAGTAGAGTCATCCAGTACCCCAAGTCTCAAAAATACACCCTCCCCTCTCTCTCTCCAGATCTCTCTCTCTCTCTCGGTATACCCACCAAACCACCTTTCTCTAAATTTAGCAGAAACTTCCTGATCCAAACTCTTAAAGCACGGTACTCTCTTATCACTGCTTTTTTTTTTTTCCGAAAGAAGATCATCTCTAGCTAGGCTTTCTTCTTTACGTATAGACTCGATCGCTAGTTCTAGTACTGCACTTTGCTCACAAGCTAGCTAGCTAGCATGAATAACGCAGACTATGCGTATCCTTCGAACGTTGAGTGCGCGCACCGTGTTTCGATTCCGCCCCCACAACCCTTTGTGAAGACGCTGAAGAACTCTCTGAAAGAGACTTTCTTTCCCGATGATCCACTTAGGCAGTTCAAGAACCAGCCACCATCGAGAAGATTCGTACTGGGACTCCAGTACTTCTTGCCAATTCTCGAATGGGCGCCTCGCTATACTTTTGAGTTCCTGAAGTCTGACCTTATTGCTGGGATTACAATCGCCAGCTTGGCAATCCCGCAGGGCATCAGTTACGCAAAGCTTGCCAACTTGCCTCCGATTCTTGGCCTATGTGAGTGCTAGAGTTTTGATATATATAAGCATAACTGAGGATATATACGTTTATAAGAGTAGTTTTGAAGAGTTTTTTCTATTTCTAATTGTTTTAAAAATGCGTGCAGATTCGAGCTTTGTTCCACCTCTGGTTTATGCAATGATGGGCAGCTCCAGAGATTTGGCTGTGGGGACTGTTGCTGTTGCATCGCTTCTCACTGCTTCAATGTTGGGGGAAGAAGTTGATGCTAAGGAGAATCCCACGCTCTATCTTCACATTGCTTTCACAGCGACATTCTTCGCCGGAGTTTTCGAAGCTTGTTTAGGCTTATTAAGGTTAGCATTGCCCAATCATCAGAAACAAGAAGTTTGAGTGTAGCATAAGAACATCTCAAAAAGATGGTAATTAAATTAGTAAGAATGTTTAACCTTTTTCTTACCTATCTCTTCAGGTTTGGTGAGATCATGAACAATATTAAGTTAGAGAAAAACTTCTATATATAATTAGTAATAACAAGAAAACCTAAAAGACACTTTTTGTGTTAATGATCCGTCGATATCTCTGCTGGAATTGATCTTGTCTTTCTTACCGAATCCCGCTTGATATTAATTAGTTTAATTTTATAATTTCTTATCTGGTGAGAATCATCACAGAATTTGTTTTTTCTTTTCTTTTGTTGTACTTTTTAATTTATAACCACGATCCACGTCCTATATATAATATTTCATCTCTTCTTAGCTGTATATCGTATTTAAAATTTGTTTTTGTTGAGATATTCTTCATGTTTTCTAAAAATTATGTTATGCTTGACTACAGGCTAGGTTTCATCGTGGATTTCCTATCACATGCAACCATAGTAGGGTTCATGGCAGGAGCAGCCACTGTAGTGTGCCTGCAACAGCTAAAAGCGATCCTTGGCCTTGAGCATTTTACCCAAGGGACAGATCTTGTATCAGTGATGCGTTCTGTCTTTACCCAGACACATAAGGTAGCCATTAATCCTGCAGCCGTACTAATTCCACCATTGATTCATAAACAAAAACAACTCAAAACTATTTTAAAGTACATCTGCCAGCCGCTACAAACATTTATTCCATTATTACTCGATATACAAATTAACATGGCTGTAATTTTTCACATCGTTATTTCCCAATATTAACAGAAAAATAGAAGAATATATATATATATATATAGCTATGTATCATATTCTCTCGTTAGTTCTTTTATCAGAAAAGAAGAAGAAGAAGAAGAAATACTGTGGTAAAATGGGTTTTTATGGTTGGCTTATTATGATATGTTCCTTAATAGAAATAAAGATTTTGTCACGATTTCACTAATCAAGCTGATGTTCACTACTTTTAGAATCTTTAGCTTTATACATTTCTTTTTCCTCGTTGTCTTATTAATCTCATGATTGGTGGATATTGCAGTGGAGATGGGAAAGTGGTGTTCTGGGATGTTGTTTCCTTTTCTTTCTGATCAGCACTAGATACTTTGTAAGTAAATCTGACCCATATTTTTCTTGATCCAAACTTTTTTCTTTAGGAGATTCTTATTCACTATAAACGTCATGTCATAAAAGTCATACACATAGCATGCATTATAACTAAATAAATCACAAAATCAAGGCAAATGGTATATTCAGAAGAGAACATGATCACCCCACGCATTTTTGTACTTTCCAATATATATATTTCTTCACTTACTGGGAAGTTGTCCTGAATTCTCTTTCTAAGCATCTACTTTCTTTTTTTTTTGCCCTTTTTAATCCAATTAGGTTCGAATCAACTTCTATTTTTTTAAGATTCTTTTTCTGTCGGCTACCTGTCGTGAGTGATCTTGTTTCAACCCTAATTAACCTGCTCCCACTCCAAAGTTAACTGAAGCAAAGTCTCAAAGCTAATTTGACTTCTATATACGCTGCATGCATGACTTCTTTTCAGCTAATCACCAATGAAATAATACAAGTGACTAGCTATAAGAATAAGGCAAATAAAATAGCATTATTTGACCATTCCTGTTTGAGACAAACAGCTCAAATCTCATGTATTTCGAGAGCAGAACAAAAGGTGCCTCAGCCTCATCAGGGCATGCAGTTATATATCTAATTAATTATTAATCCAAAGCATTTGAACTTGTACTTTTGTCTTTGTCAATCACTCCCTTCTCAAATCTCTATGCACCAACAGACCAAAAAGAAATACCAAATCAACTGTAAGGTCCTATTACATGACCCTACAACCATAAGTGTCTCCGGGACACATACACCTAATTAATTAAGACAAATATGATAAGTTAGCTTTATGTTTTTTTTTTTATATGAATATATTTGAAGTTTTTTTGTCTTTTAAAGAAATTATATCTTGTCTGTTTGTTCTGCAAAATGCAGAGTAAGAGAAAGCCAAAGTTCTTTTGGATATCAGCGATGGCACCATTGACGACTGTCATCTTGGGGAGTCTTCTCGTTTATCTCACCCATGCCGAGAAACACGGTGTTCAAGTGGTGAGAATCCCCAGACCTACATGGATGCTTTCAAATCTCTCTCCCCCTCTCTCTTTCTCTCCGAGACACAAAAACTGCGCGGCAGCCGTAACCCACTTGTGCAAGACAGTCCAGTAAGCAAACAGATTGGACCACTACTAGTATGATTAAGCCTTGGTCCAATATTTCACGTGTAAAGGTCTTATACATAAATAAATGAATACCTGTCTTTGGGCCAACCCAAATAATTCTCCCACCACTCCTGTCGTGTCTTATTGCAAGCCATGACTGGCCCCACCAATAATACAACTTTCTATGAACATTTTAGTGGGTTCATTATATATGTCCCATCGCCATGCGTGCTTTTACCCAATAAAGCCAATGGACAGATCAAGTCAAAGATCTGATTGGACGGTCATGATGAGTGATCCTTTATTTTTACATTCTTTTTGTATTATTTTTATTTATTACTTTTAATTTATCGATCGGTGTCTCATGTGAATGGTACTGAAGATCTAGGCCGTTAATATGTTGCATGTTATTGCAAACTTTTTCAGGTAGGAGAGTTGAAGAAGGGGCTGAACCCACCATCGTTCGGGGATCTAGTATTTGTGTCTCCCTATCTCATGACAGCTATTAAAACTGGCATCATCACTGGCGTCATTGCTCTCGCTGTAAGTCTTTGTTTTGTTTTCTTTTAATTTTCTGCATGGGCACGTACTTTAAGCACTGATCTTCTAATCCTAGAGAGAACTAGACATGTAAAGTTATCAAAAACAGTTTGGGAAACTTTAACCAAACTGTAGCTTGAATATATGCCAGTAAAAGCTTATGAAACAGAGTAGAACAGATTGATTGCTTTTAGGGAAACGAAACGGGATATATTATGAGTATTAGTCGAAACATAAGGAAATGCTGGTGATGTCCCTATATAATATTCCTGATTTGGTTTTGTGCACGCAGGAAGGAATAGCTGTAGGAAGAAGCTTTTCAATGTTCAAGAACTACCATATTGACGGGAACAAAGAGATGATTGCTTTCGGAATGATGAACATTGTTGGTTCTTGCACCTCTTGCTACCTCACCACAGGTACTGTTTGTTTTGCCCTACTTTTCAACTGATCATTTTATAATTTATAACTGATCCTCCAGTTTCCTCGTATTGGTAATCAAGTTATTCTATTGTTTTGCTGATAAATTGGCGTTGTCGAATTTCAGGGCCATTTTCAAGATCAGCAGTAAATTACAACGCAGGATGCAAGACAGCAGTATCAAACATTGTGATGGCAGTCGTTGTCATGCTCACGTTGTTATTCCTGACACCTTTGTTCCATTACACTCCTCTTGTGGTGTTGGCAGCCATAATCATATCCGCAATGCTTGGTCTCATTGATTATGAAGCAGCCATGCATCTCTGGCATGTTGACAAATTTGACTTTATAGTCTGCATGAGTGCATACATTGGTGTGGTCTTTGGCAGCGTAACAATTGGCCTAGTCATAGCGGTATGAACCACACGGCCTCCCAATATACTTATTACAAGTACATGCACTTTGTTTAGTTATAATTTAACACCAAAAAATGGACCACTTGAATAAACTTTCTAAATCTTGTGCAAGTGCAGATTTCGATATCTTTGCTTAGGGTACTCCTGTTCGTTGCCAGACCAAGGACCTTGGTTATGGGAAACATTCCAGATTCTATGATTTACAGAAACGTTGAACAATACCCAAATGCAAGCAATGTACCTGGAATTCTCATACTCGAAATCGATGCTCCCATTTACTTCACCAATGCAAGCTACTTAAGAGAACGGTAAGTTGCTAAATCTTGATTGCTCTGCGTTGTAGTTAGGAAAAAAATTACTACTGACATGGCCTACTTTTACATAATAATCAAACAAAAAGCATATGCAAGGCCAACTTTTCTATAATGCTTATAAAATCTAATAAAAAGAACTCTCTGTTTCTCAGAATTGCAAGGTGGATTAATGAAGAGGAAGACAGAATAAAATCATCTGGGGAAACCAGCCTACAGTACGTAATACTGGATATGAGTGGTAAGTACGTAGTGGATTTGGGAATGATAGAAAGGATCATTAATGCATTCTCGTTTTCCAATGGAAATTCTAATTCCAACTCTAAAAATGCATTATTATTTTGGTAATTGATAGCTGTTGGTAACATTGATACGAGCGGAATTAGCATGCTTGAAGAGGTGAAGAAGACTGCTGAAAGAAGAGGGCTCAAGGTACGTACATTCTTGATCTCTATATTTAATATTCTTTGATCTATATATTTGTGCGAATAAATTAATTACAAGATCTGTCTTCCCAATTGTATCTGTTTAGCTTGTATTGGCCAACCCTGGAGGCGAGGTGATGAAGAAGCTGAATAAGTCCAAGTTTATCGAAAACATAGACCAAGAATGGATTTACTTGACAGTTGGAGAGGCCGTTGGAGCATGCAACTACATGCTTCACACATGCAAGTCCAACCCAGCTAAGAAAGATGATCAAGCAGAGACATGGAACAACGTATGAGCTTTTGAGAAAGTAGAAGGGATCTCATCATGTGGCTGTATTTATTTCCTTAACTGATGTCTGCCATATATATATAATGGTGTTGCATGCGCTTTCACAGAAGAGTCAGTAAGCAACACGTGCATTGGACTCATTCAATCAACAAAAAAATGAGTTTAATTGTTTTCAATGCTTAGTCGATTTGGAGGTATTTTTGCTCTTCCAACAGTATGTAAGTTGTAGAATTACATGTTATAAATATATAAGAATTATGGCTTTGCAATAAGCATTCTACGGTCTTTTCTATCAAGAAATGATATTTACAGTAATAGAATTCACAAGCATCGCATATTCCTTTGAAAAAAATTAAGTAAATATGAGATTTACGTGAAAAAATTAATTTTTTAATGATAGAACACACTCGTTTTCAAAAATAATGTGTCACATTTTTACAATCCACGACTGTATATCTTATGCATCAGAAACAATACTATACACAGCAGCAACACAAACAATACTATACACAACATGATATTACAATTCTCAGGATGGTTATAAACTTTCTTATTACGATATAAAAGTTTCAAATCTAAGGCTATAAAAAAAACAAAGTAATCACAAAGGAAAAAACCAGAACATTTACCAACAACTAACGAGTCTAACGTGCATGAGAGTGAAAGCATTATAATTAATAAGTTATAATATCAGTCCAGTAAAATTTAGCCCACCCTTCGTTTTTTATTTATGTTCACTTAAAAAATTTGGTCTACCCACGTCTACATTCCCGACATTTTTGTATGCACTGATAAATATAAATTATTGTCACTACTTACTTTTGCCATCATTTATATTGTTACGCTGGCAATAACATATAATTGTTTCCATGTTCATAAAAGCGCAAGAAAATTTATAATTAATTTTGTCCCGACAAAAGATATTAACGTAAATTTTTATTTGTATTTTAAAATTATATTATTTACATTTAAAAATATATATATATATATATATATATATATATATATATATATATATATATGATTAATGAATCTCCTATTGTACATCTATTTATACAATCAAATCCTTTATTTTTCTCATGTCAATCCTACTTTCCCTCTTTCAAGTTTAGTCCCACTCTCCCCACTCTTCCACACTTCAAAAAATTAGTCCTAACCTTCCCCACTTTACCTCTTTCAAACCCCTTAATAATAGTATTGCGGTTTCAAATCCTAATGTGGCACATCTATTGAAAAATTCTTATACAACGTCCTTGCGAGATCGAATTTGCCAATATCACTTGCCTGAACTTCATCCTAATCTCTCCTTTAATTTTTCAGGTCCTTTTTAATGCTGACACATCTATTTGTCTATTTTTTAGAAAGTTGTTCCAACAGATAAAAAAAGAATATGTTATTAGTAGGGGTGTAAGACTATCGGTCCGGACCGGACCGGATTGAGACCGACCGAATGTGTATATATTTTTAAATACTATATGTATATAATATATTACTTTATATAATAGTTATAAATTAATTATGTAATTTTTATCGAATGGATCATCATTGACCATATATACAATGAAATTATTTAATAACCATTAACTATATATAAAATGTTAAAGAAATCACTTAATTTTACTAATTTAATTAATTTTGTGTATTAATTTTTTTGTCAAAAAAAAAAAAAGGATGTGGGAGGGGTATTTTTGACCCGACCCATTCTAGTTGGGCCTGAGCTCAACACTGGGTCCTGGCCTAGCCTGAGTCCCATTATTCCAAGGCCCTAGAGTTACCTAAAGGGGTCCAACCCTTAAGATCACATCAGAGAAAGAATGATGCGTAATGCGGGAACCATATATAGGGGATAGATGGGACCTGCCAACTCTGCTTTCCCTGTTACACCTAGAATCAAGGAATTACGTTAGTAGATGAATGAAAGACATGGATGAGCAGCCATTCTCTAACGGAAGGGACCAAAAGTGACTGGCACACCATTCACCCACCTCCAGGACTTATATTGGGAGCCACGCCGCATTAATGACGCCATCTCAAGAGCCACGCCATATTAATGACCTTGCCTCAGAAGACTATGTCGCATTAATTGCCCAGACTATTACAAACCAGTTATTGTTCTGAACTTCTACCGTGTTGGTTATCGTTTCATCCGAAAATTTAAGGCATTGCATTTTTGTAAATATTTTCAAATTCATGGTTTGATATTGGCCTCTTTTACTCTTCTAGAAAACTCTACTATAATATTTGCAGATTTCAAAAATATATAAGTCATTATTTGTAAGACTTTGAATCGGTATAATTTTCACCTTTACAGCTGGGTCAAGCTTTCCGACCAAAACTAGCAAGACTCTAACTTCCAACCAAATGGTGTTGTCTTCCCAAAACTTGTGTTTTGTATGTAACTTGCTCTCTGAGTTAATGTTTTTCCACTCATTCCTTTATCATATAGCAAGTCTTTTTTTTTTTTTTTAAATCTCAGCCAACCTTTATATTATACATGATATATATATAGAAGTAATTCTAGCTATGGCTTGGCTCTGCTTCCTCGAAGGTAAAGAAAGATTTGAATGGGCCAAATGTTATTATAGTTTGGTGCTTAGGTGAATTTCTGAGCTCAATTTTTGCTCTTGCATTTTTTAAAATGACATTGACACTTTTGCAATTATACTCATAATTGATAGAAAGATTATACATAGTGATATCATGTAAAAAATGTGACAAAAGTGAGTTGGTTAATATTCATTTTTAAGACCGGTATGGAGAAGTATTGAGTTTTTCATGCATGCATATGTTTTAAGACTTGTATTGATCTCATTTTGGAATATTGTTTATATATATATATATATAATTTATCCATATAATGACTATTTTGAAAAGGTACACCAAAACGTATCGGTACCTTATGAGTGTACAAAAGTGTATTATAAATATCCTATTATTAGACTAAAATACTAAAATGTAAATAAAAATCATAGGAATTAATGTGTATTTTTTAATTGAGTTTCTATTTACTTTGAGATGTTTCTAAGTAGATTTTTATGTTTAATTTCAGATTCTATAAAAGAGCAAGTTAAAGTTCAGTCAAATTTAAAGGAGGGCTTTCAAGTGGACAAGATATTGGAACAACCTAAGAACTTTCAACGACTGTAGGACTCTTCAAATAAGGATAATGATGGGATTTGAGAGCAATTTGGATTAAGAAAAAAAAAACAAAAAAATCATAAAAGGAAATCGCTAGTGGTCCAAGTCCGAAATTCTCTAGGAGACAGCCCGGACATTTTTTTTTATTAAAGAGTGGGAAGTCACATGTCCAAGAGTGACCTCCTCCCAAATTTTTTAGTAAAGCCCTCACTTATGGCTGAAGAATACCGTGGTAACAATCAATGCCCACGGGAGAAAAATCCAGCAAGACCAAAACCAGACTACTAACACCTTAAAGAAAACAACTAAGCAATCCTATGAATAAAAAAATAATGGAAAACCACAAAAAACTAGACAGCTAACACCTTATAGATGGAAGCCCTGAGAAATCCAAATGGAGCAATCCTCTAAGAGTCCGAGGCATGTCACTATTATTAGAGTAAACTAATTCAGCACCTGAGGTCCGTTCCTTGGCTAACCAATCCACCACCTTATTACCTTCATGAAACACATGCTAAAAACGGCAATTCATAGTGCGAGATAAACCAACAAGTTCTTCCCAAAAATCCTTTAAATACCATACACCACATTGCTGTGACGCCCCCAAATTCCGCTTGGAATTGAACGGACATTTGAAGCGTCGAGACATGCAACACAAGGTTACCTGCCCCCGTTCATGACAGATAAGATGCAATGTTCCTAACATGCATCTAGCATTATGCAATATTCGCAGCGGATAATTTTTCTCTTTAGCAAAACTATGCACCAAATCAAAAATATCCCAAATACTTGAAACATATTTCATACATAAAGGCATACTAAAAAGCCGTGATCACCACACTAGTCTAAAATGGTTGTGATCAAAAGAATACTTGAGATACAACTCCAAAAGTACAAGTATTAACCTAAGTTAAATACTATACCATCATCAACATCGCACCGTGGCCTAGTCGACCGTATTCAGTTGGTCAGATTCCAATTCTCCTTTGGGTCCTGTAACAAGATCTACCATTCGGGGGGAATGGTAGTTGGGACTACCACAGTGAGATTTGATTACAAATCTCAGTAAGTTAACATAAAACTCACACACAGGTTAAAGATGCATGCATGGCAGTAAAAGCATAAATGCATAAGTAAAGTCGTACATAAGCATAGCATAACTTGACATATAACATGACATAACCAGAACTTAAACGTGAACTGAACTTGACTTAACATGACATGAACTTGAGTTTAAAACATAACATGGACTTGAAATGTAGCATGAACGTAAACATGCATAACATAAATATGAACTTGAAAATAACATAAACTTGAACATATCATGACATAAACGTGAACTTGAGACATACTGTAAACGTGAACTTAACATGATGTGAACATGAACTTGGAACATAACTTGATCATGAACATAACATGTACGTGTACATAACAAAACATGAACTTGATCTGAAACTTGACTTATCATGCACTTGATCTGAAACTTGACTTAATACGTACTCCACAGTTGTTGTGGCCCCACGTATTCTACGTGTCACAATTGCTGTGTCTCACGTAGTGTATGCTCCACAGTTGTTGTGGCCCCATACTTCATGCTCCACAGTTGTTGTGGCCCCATGTATACACGTAACATAAAATATAATACGTACTCCACAGTTGTTGTGGCCCCACGTATACACGTAACATAAAATATAATACGTACTCCACAGTTGTTGTGGCCCCACGTATACACGTAACATAAAATATAATACGTACTCCACAGTTGTTGTGGCCCCACGTATACACGTAACATAAAATATAATACGTACTCCACAGTTGTTGTGGCCCCACGTATACACGTAACATAAAATATAATACGTACTCCACAGTTGTTGTGGCCCCACGTATACACGTAACATAAAATATAATACGTACTCCACAGTTGTTGTGGCCCCACGTATACACGTAACATAAAATATAATACGTACTCCACAGTTGTTGTGGCCCCACGTATACACGTAACATAAAAAATAATACGTACTCCACAGTTGTTGTGGCCCCACGTATACACGTAACATAAAAATATAATACGTACTCCACAGTTGTTGTGGCCCCACGTATATACGTAACATTAAATATAATACGTACTCCACAGTTGTTGTGGCCCCACGTATTCACGTAACATAAAATATAATACGTACTCCACAGTTGTTGTGGCCCCACGTATTATACGTAACATAACATGTCTTATCTTTCTTAATGCATGAGATATTAATTAATATCATATACTTTTCTAACATGGCGTATACTTGTAAATGACACAATATGATTTAATCATAACATTTCATGGCATACTTAACATGGCATACTTATAACATACATCATTGTATGATAGAAAAGATTATGTAACAGATAATTATTCATGAGAGATTAAATCATACGTAGCAGATAAACATGTAATGACATAGCATGACATGGCATATACGATAACATACATACATAAATTGTAGTTCTCTTACCCATCACACATACACAATAAACTGATAGTAAGTTAGAGGCTAACTTACCTCGATTGTCACGTTCTACGAGAATAAAGTGCGATATACGAGAAACTGTAAAAGGTCATTCTAAAAGTTAGAAATTTAATTACTAACAATTAGAAACATGGAAACAAGTTATCTTAGAGTAAAATTATCATTTTACCCTCTACATGTGGGAAAACGACCATTTTACCCATAACTTAAGGATTTCATATCCTAACTCCAAAAATTTCCAAAATTTACATTCCTCATGTAAATTTTGTTCTAAACTCAAATATCAACTCAGAAAAAAATTTAAAACAAAACAACACTATGGAAAACACACTATGGCCGAAACATCCATAGGCCATTTCTCTTGATTTTTGTTACAATTCCTTCCAACTTCAAAACTCATGCTTAAACCAAAATTTTACAACAAACATCTTCCAATCCTAAGTTTAAAACCATACTTGAAACATCCATTTAGAAAAAGCTAATAATCAACACCAAACTTTTTTGTAAAAAGATCAAAACACTTGAATCACAAGCTTTGTCCTTAAATCAAAACATCTCCAAGAATTCCAAAAAATCTAATCTTACTTCTAACATATTCATAACATCATCCTCAGATAAACCATGCTTTAAATCATCAAACTAAAGTCACCAAAATCACAAAAATAACACTTGGAGTTTTTGATTTTACACTTAGTCCAAAAACAGAAACTTTTTCTTAACTAGCTTTGATAAATCTCTTGATCAATGGCTTAAGAAGGTGAGATCTTTGAAATAAAGTATCACATGGTTTAAAAACGTGTCCTAAAGAATATCCAACCATCAAAATTAAAATCACATGGCTAAAACCCAATAAAACATGGATCTAACCTAAAAACATCAAATCTTAGGCCTAACCGAAATTCTCTTGCATAGAAAAATCATATCTTTGAAACTAATACTAAATATCTCCAAAATAACATCCTAACATGAAAATAAGAGACTTAGGATCATCATATAAAAATATCAAAGCCTTTAGAGTAAGATCAAACCTCAAAATATTCAAACTTTATCCAAATAAAAACTGTTTTGTCACTTCCAGTTTTCATGTTTCTAGATCTAATAAAATCTATCATCAAAATCTTTATTCATGCAACAAAACCTCAATGAAAACTCTTAAACACATTCTAAGAACACTCCATAAAATTTTCGGACCAAGATATATCCATTAGCTTGGTCAAAAACTCCAAAACATAACACACTCTCCAGATTCACGCCCAGAATGACCTTTCCATGGTTAAAAATACTTTTGACCGACCAAATGACCATGGAATGATACGAAAAATACATCTACGGAAACTAGACTCAAAGAGGAACAACTTTTATGAAGGAGTCATCGTGTGAAAATACTTACAAAGGGTCGAAAAACTCCACGCAAAAAGACCCAGAAATCTGCCCGAGAGAGCTCTTTTGGGTTTCTCTCTAAGAACGGGGTGAAGAAATGATTAAAGTGAAGTAAGTGTGTCTTGCACGACTCAAGACTTCTGTAGGGAGAATATTTGGACCTTAATGATCATTGAGTGGAGGTGTAGACATGTGACATAATGTAGAGGATAGTGGGGGGCAAAAGACAACTTACAAAGGCTATGAGACATGGGACTTGATGGGGTGGGTTCCTCCATATTAATGAGTGCAACTTGATGCAATGAATGGTCTGCCAAGTGGGGGAGGAAATTTCTCCAAGAAGCTATGCCAAGGTGGCCAAAATTCGTGGGCTTTAGTGGGCCTTAGTGGGCCTCAACCAAGTGGGCTTCAATTTGGGGTTTAAAGGGGGTTTGGTTAGGGTTTGAGATGCTATCAAGCCCAAATCCAATTTTTCTTGGCCCAATCAAATTTCTAAGGTTTAAAATGTTGGATAAAGATGTCATAATAGGAATTTGAGAAATTAATAGCATGTGAAAGTGATTTAATCAAGTGATTAAACACAATACTAGAAATTGGATCAAAAAGGGTTTGAATGCCAACTTTAGGGTTTGGGGAAACCGTTTAGGGTTTCGGTTTCAACCAAGTTTTTGGGGTTTCAAAAGGATTCCAACCATTTAGGGTTTTACTAGGGTTGAAACCCTCTTCATCTAACTCAATTTGGTTGATCAGATGAAAAAAAACTGTTTTGCTTAGGTGGCATGATCTCACACATTGATTTCCTTCACAAATCCATCTAATGGTTTCTCTTTGTGCCAAGTATCTAATACTATTCATTATGTGTGGTTAAGATCTTGCCAAGTGTCCAAATAAAACTTCTCTAACCTAATTTGGACATTTCACACTGTGATTTTGAAACCACTGCACTTAGTACGCTTATCGAGGTTACTATTCACTCCGAAAAAGTGCATAATAAACTTAGTACTGAAAAATCCTAAATATTCAACTGAGTCTAGTGGCGTAAACTATAACGTAATCTGACACTTCTAACTACCTCAAACAAATAAAATCACATTTCTGGCACCATAGTGAGTGATAAAACTAATTATGTTGACATACTAGAACTTATGCGATTAGCCGATTCGTAAAAACTTATGGGGTTTTCACGAGATTTCTAATGTCTATAGAAATTCCACCATTGAATTTCTAGCGGGCTGTTACATCCTCCCCTCCTAAAAAAAAGATTTCGTCCTCGAAATCGACGCAAGTACAAACATAAAACACGCTTAAAACACTGTAGATAGTTTGAAAAAAAAAGAACCGTCCGTGACCCGACAAGTGCTGCAAAGTCTCGGGGCCTACTCTATGAATTTAATACGGCTAGTGATTTGAACAAACGCCTGATGTTGATGACAACCGTGATTGAAGGCTTTGAGTTTCTATAAAGAAACAGGATCATCTTCATCCATCGGAAAGAAAAAACATCGCTTCTTGACCTGTGTTTTGTTTTTCCATAACAAAATAATGGCTGGGCAAAACTCTTCCACTAATGTTCCAGACTTGAATCAGGAACCCTTGACGCATCAACCATCAATCTTCTCTCCTGAGGTCGTCAATACTACGATAGGAGCAGCGAACTGTTCTTCTAGTAGGACTGATTCTGAGATTATTACAGAATCATGGAAGCTCAGTAGTCAATATGCTGCCTCTGTTACGATCATGTCTCGGAGGTTACTGGCGAGGGTAAGTGAGATTGATCATCTTAACATCCAAATATCTGAGTTACAACAGAAGCTTGCTAATAAGGATAGAGAAAATAAAAGGCTACAGCAAGAAAACCAAGAGTTGAAGAAATTTGCAGATTGGTATGCTCATGATCTGCAACCACGAATAGAAGAGCTGGAACGAGAAAGGATTCAGATACAGGGTCAACATCGGCAGATAACAGCAGAGGTTCATCGTTTTCTAGAGAAATAGGGACAAACTACTGTTAATCTAGCTGGCTTAGTAAGAAACTTTTGACAAAGCGTGTCCAGCATATCTTGTATTTCTTTTGACTAAATAAGATTTGAAGAGAAACTAGTTTGTCTTCTTCTTTATGTTATCTCTATAAAGTCAGTCTTCAACTCAATCCAATATGCATCAAAACTTATTCTCATCTCTATAACTCCTCTGCATTCCTTCAACATTCTCGCCTTAAGTTTTCAGTTCTTTTCTCAATGGCTCAATCTTCTAACATTTCCCTAGATCCATCCATGAGGTATTCAGCACCTCAACCTCCTGTCCTTTCTGCAGCTGCCATAGGTGCCATGCTGCAGCAAGAAAATACTAGTATGGCTAATAAGTCAGACTCCGATGCTGTCTACGACTTGGTGAGTCTTGGGACTCGCTACTCATCTTCTATAATTGCTTTTTCCCAGCGGGTACAAGCCAAAAACCAAGAGGTTGAAAGGCTTAAAGAACAAATTGTTGTACTTCAACGAATTGTTCAAGAGTCTCACACCAGGGAAGGAATCCTTCGGCAGCAGAATAAACAGCTGAAAACTCTACTGGATTCTTCATTCCGCTTGCCAGCTCCCATGAATAGGGATGATATGATATTGTATGAAGAGAGTGAGCGTCTCCAACATGAGGCTAAGAACCTCAAGTTTATGTAGAAGCATTTTATTAAAAAAAATATCTCTTTATATTTATGAACTCTGGTTTTATCCTTTAAGAGATATTCGTAACATGCTTCATACCTATTTCTCTTCTAATCATATATAATCTATCTTCTGGTAAAGGTTTTGCGAAAATATCTGCTAACTGATCATGTGTGTTTGTGAACTCTATTACTATATCGCTTTTCTGCACATGATCTCGAAGAAATTCAAGCCTAATGAAGACTAAAATCTCAAGCCTAGTATTTGGTGCATTTCCTAAGGACATGTGGATTTACAACCCAGAGACGTATTGCTCTGATACCACCTGTGACGCCCCCAAATTCCGCTTGGGATTGAACGGACATTTGAAGCGTCGAGACATGCAACACAAGGTTACCTGCCCCCGTTCATGACATATAAGATGCAATGTTCCTAACATGCATCTAACATTATGCAATATTCGCAGCGGATAATCTTTTTCTTTAGCAATACTATGCACCAACTAAATATATCCCAAATACTTGAAACATAATTCATACATAAAGGCATACTAAAAAGCCGTGATCACCACACTAGTCTAAAATGGTTGTGATCAAAAGAATACTTGAGATACAACTCCAAAAGTACAAGTATTAACCTAAGTTAAATACTATACCATCATCAACATCGCACCGTGGCCTAGTCGACCGTATTCAGTTGGTCAGATTCCAATTCTCCTTTGGGTCCTGTAACAAGATCTACCATTCGGGGGGAATGGTAGTTGGGACTACCACAGTGAGATTTGATTACAAATCTCAGTAAGTTAACATAAAACTTATACACAGGTTAAAAATGCATGCATGGCAGTAAAAGCATAAATGCATAATTATAGTCATACATAAACATAGTATAACTTGACATATAGCATGACTTAACCAGAACTTAAGCGTGAACTGAACTTGACTTAACATGGCATGAACTTAAGCTTAAAACATAACATGAACAATCAACATAACATGAACGTGAAACATAACATGGACATGAACATAACATAACATGAACGTGAGCTTGAACGTATCATAAACGTGAACATAACATGATGTGAACATGAACTTGGAACATAACATGAACATGAACATAACATGTACGTGAGCATAACATAACATGAACTTGATCTGAAACTTGACTTAACATAAACTTGGAATCTTATTTAATTGTCTTGATTAATAACGTGCATTAATACGTACTCCACAGTTGTTGTGGCCCCACGTATTCAAGTAACATAAAACATAATACGTACTCCACAGTTGTTGTGGCCCCACGTATTCTACATGTCACAATTGCTGTGTCTCATGTAGTGTATGCTCCACAGTTGTTGTGGCCCCATACTTCATGCTCCACAGTTGTTGTGGCCCCATGAATTCACATAACATAAAATATAATACGTACTCCACAGTTGTTGTGGCCCCACGTATTCTACATGTCACAATTGCTGTGTCTCATGTAGTGTATGCTCCACAGTTGTTGTGGCCCCATACTTCATGTAACATAAAATATAATACGTACTCCACAGTTGTTGTGGCCCCACGCATTATAAGTAACATAAATATAATACGTACTCCACAGTTGTTGTGGCCCCACGCATTATAAGTAACATAACATAAATATAATACGTACTCCACAGTTGTTGTGGCCCCACGCATTATAAGTAACATAAATATAATACGTACTCCACAGTTGTTGTGGCCCCACGCATTATAAGTAACATAACATAAGATATAATACGTACTCCACAGTTGTTGTGGCCCCACGCATTATAAATAACATAACATAAATATAATACGTACTCCACAGTTGTTGTGGCCCCACGCATTATAAGTAACATAACATAAATATAATACGTACTCCACAGTTGTTGTGGCCCCACGCATTATAAGTAACATAAATATAATACGTACTCCACAGTTGTTGTGGCCCCACGCATTATAAGTAACATAACATAAGATATAATACGTACTCCACAGTTGTTGTGGCCCCACGCATTATAAATAACATAACATAAATATAATACGTACTCCACAGTTGTTGTGGCCCCACGCATTATAAGTAACATAACATAAATATAATACGTACTCCACAGTTGTTGTGGCCCCACGCATTATAAGTAACATAAATATAATACGTACTCCACAGTTGTTGTGGCCCCACGCATTATAAGTAACATAACATAAGATATAATACGTACTCCACAGTTGTTGTGGCCCCACGCATTATAAATAACATAACATAAATATAATACGTACTCCACAGTTGTTGTGGCCCCACGCATTATAAGTAACATAACATAAATATAATACGTACTCCACAGTTGTTGTGGCCCCACGCATTATAAGTAACATAAATATAATACGTACTCCACAGTTGTTGTGGCCCCACGCATTATAAGTAACATAACATAAAATATAATACGTACTCCACAGTTGTTGTGGCCCCACGCATTATAAATAACATAACATAAATATAATACGTACTCCACAGTTGTTGTGGCCCCACGCATTATAAGTAACATAAATATAATACGTACTCCACAGTTGTTGTGGCCCCACGCATTATAAGTAACATAAAATATAATACGTACTCCACAGTTGTTGTGGCCCCACGCATTATAAATAACATAAAATATAATACGTACTCCACAGTTGTTGTGGCCCCACGCATTATAAATAACATAAATATAATACGTACTCCACAGTTGTTGTGGCCCCACGCATTATTATAACATAACATGTCTTATCTTTCTTAATGCATGTGATATTATTTAATATCATATACTTTTCTAACATGGCGTATACTTGTAAATGGCATAATATGATTTAATCATAAACATTTCATGGCATACATGTATCATATGGCATACTTAACATGGCATACTTATAACATACATCATTGTATGACAGAAAAGATTATATAACAGATAATTATTCATGAGAGATTAAATCATACGTAACAGATAAACATGTAATGACATAGCATGACATGGCATATACGATAACATACATACATAAATTGTAGTTCTCTTACCCATCACACATACACAATAAACTGATAGTAAGTTAGAGGCTAACTTACCTCGATCGTCGCGTTCTATGAGAATAGAGCGCGAGACACGAGGAACTGCACAACAGCTGGAAGAGGAACACTCAAGTCCTTAAGATTTTCACTTCTGAACTCAATTGCCATATTGTAAGCACTTGCAACACCACGGCCAACTTGAGGTTTCACTATACTCGGAAGAGATAAATTGACTTCAGAAAGCCTTTGCACTAAAACAAGTTCATTAAAATTATCAATAACAACCAAACAAACAACTCATTTCTCAATCCATATACTCTTAGCCATAGTCAACCACAAGATGACACCAGTCATCCCGGACTATAATCCATATCATCACTGCTTCGGGACACTGTCATACAGTTTCCCAACATTACACCATACGCTCCACACTTCTCTGCTACGCCATTCAACCCTTCGTGACACGCCATCCGGTGTATCACGACTTAGTACAGAGTACACTCACGTGAACTCTCTTCCATTCACACTACAAAACCCATCACTGCGATACACGTCTCACGGTGCATCGCTACGCGACACGGAGTACGCGCTACGCGTACTTCCTTCGCTACAACACTCATCAACACGATGCACATCACACGATGCATCGCCATACCACACGGAGTACACTACATGCGTACTCCCTTCCTTCTACGACCCACATCACTACAGCGCATGTCGCGCGGCGCGTCGCTGCATTACACAGAATACGCTACACGCGTATTCTCTTCACACAACCCGCCGTATCACATCTACGGCATCCATCTCACGCCTATACTTCACAGCACAGTCCACAAAACTACAAAATCAAGCCTAACACTTCACAACCACACTTCGTTTCACAACTACGCAGCGAACTCCACAAACACTAACTACACAGTCTACAGCCAACCAAAACAATTATGTTAAACATAAATAACTAAAGATAGAGGGTTAAGACGAGAGAGATGTGATTGCTGTCGGGAAAGAATCCAAAACTGATAATTTTAGCGGGCTGTTACAATTGCCCTCTAAGCCACCAAGAAATAACCACCATCGAAACAATCTCTACAATCACAACGGAGATATTTAATGATTTACAAATCCTCAAACCCTTAAGGAGTGCCAGGAGTTTCACTCAGTTGTTAGAACCAAACCCAATATGAGAGGTAAAAGTTTGTACAAGCTGTCCTGAATCCTTGCAAATAACACCACCAATGCCACAAGAGCCTGGATTGCCAAGACTATTACCATCCCTGTTCAACTTGTACAACCCTGATGAAGGCTTAAGCCTCTTTACCACTTTGCAACAACTTGGTTTTGGCACAATCGGTTTAATCCACAGGGCCTCCAAGATCATGCCATCTCGGCGAGACAATCTCTTGGGATTTTTAGCTGCTTCACAAAGAGAACCTATCCACATACAAATAGAATGAACAATAGCTTCATGAGTTTTAAGAATACCTTCCATTCGAGTAAGACATCTTCTCCTCCAGAGACGCTAAGTAACAATGATGGGTAGGATGCCGACAATCAATCCCACCTAGGAGGAAGAACTAGCATGCCTGAACCAAGTCCCAGGATTCTGTTTCCAAGATCCACAAAGAGGAATACCAAAAAGAGTGCCAAAACAGGACCATACTTTTTGAGGAAATTTACCCTAAAATAGAACATGGTTAATATCTTCATGATGGCTAACATTACAACAAAACAATCACATTTAGACACAAGGGGAATACCAATACGGCGCAATCTATCATCCACACTCAAAGCCATATGCCAAGCCTTCCAAAAATAGATAGACATTTTTAACGGAAGACTTTTATGCCAAATCCAATCATGCCAATCAAGAGAGGAACCTCTAATATGAATACAATGCTATGTAGATTTGGTAGAGAATATATCTGATTCCGTAGGAGTCCAAACAATAACATCTTTACTAGAATTAGGCCCAGATAAAGAGACTAAAATCTCATCTACCTTATCTTACCCAACTAAGTTTTCTAGAAAAACCACATCCCAACTATCCGACAACCTGCACTCTTTAACTTTTAGCAGGGGTGAACCCAGTAATGGCATCTAAATAATTAGAGGGCCATTATCCCTCCATTTGTCATACCAGAAAAAAATTTCTCCTTCTCGAATATTCCATTTAGAATTATTCAACAACAACAAAATACAATTAGCAACCATTCTCCAACATCTTGACCCTTTAGTAGCTTCTATTAAAAACTAAGGCTTCGATCCCACATATTTAGTTTTGAAAAAATTTGCCCATGGAGAATTACCTTGTAGAAGGTTCCATGCAAACCACATATGTAAGGCTCTCAGAGTATCCTGGAGATGCCATAAACCGAGTCCCCCTTCTTCCACAGGAGTGCAGATATGTTTCCAAGCCACCTTATATATATATATATATATATTTATCTCGCCCATTGGATTCTCCCCAAAAGAAAGAACTCATCGGCCTGTGAATTTTGGTGATTGTAGCTTTATGGACCTATATAATAGCAAAGAGATGAAGAGTCATGCTGGATATAACATGCCTTAACAGAACAAGTTTTCCGCCAATGGACAGTAGCTGCATCTTCCAACCACTGATTTTTTGCCTCACTTTGTTCACCATGCCTTCTAAATGAGACTGTTTAAGATGCCCCAGAATGATCGGTACTCCTAGATATTTAAAAGGAAAAGTCCCCTCAATAAACCCAGTACGATGTAATAGACTCTGCTTGCACGTAGGGGATTGATTCGAATAGTACAAAGAAGATTTATGTTTATTAATAGTTTGTCCTAACCACTACTCATATTGACTCAAAATGTGTTGGAGGACCCGAACCAATCTCTGACTTCCATTAGAAAAAGTCACTATATCATTAGCATACATCAAATGAGAAACAATAGGTGTACCTCGGGCCTGATAAAAATGACCATATTTATTTTCTACCATGCTGGCATGAATCAACCGGGATAGGACCTCTTGCTAAATGATAAACAAATAAGGTGACAAAGGATCACCTTGACGAAGACCTCGGCCTCCAGGGAAGAAACCCTTGATCGTGCCATTCATCATCACCGAATACCAAGGGCTTGAAATACAGGAATGCACCAAATCACAAAACTGAGAAAAAAAGCCAAACCTTCGTAAAACTGTAATTAAATAAATAAATAAAAAAAACCAATCCACACAATCATATGCTTTCGCCATATCCATTTTCAACATAATATCTCCCCCATGAGTTTTTGTATTAATAGAGTGAACCATTTCCTAGGTGAGGCTAATGTTCTAAAAAATACTCCTTCCAGGAATAATGGCTCCTTGCTCCAAAGAAATCAAGCAAGGCAAAAGACCTGTTAGCCCATGCACAATAATCTTAGAACAAATTTTGTAAAAAACAGAACAAAGACTAATGGGGTGAAACTTATCAAAACCTGTAGGTGAATACACCTTTGGTATTAAAACCAATATAAAGCCGTAAAAAACTTGGGAAGATGCTTGGAGGTAAAGAATTCCAATACTGCATTCCATGCATCAATTTTAACCACCTCCCAATAGCTTTTATAGAAACCTGAACCAAACCCATCAAGACCCAATGCACTTTGAGACGGAATAGAAGACAAAGCCTCAAAAACTTCCTCTATTGTAGGCGCACAAAGAAGTGAGCCATTCTCCTCCTCTTAAATGACGGGATCAATGAGATGCTCAAGACTAGGTTGCTCAACTTGTAGTTCCCTTTGAAGAAAAGAAGAAAAAAATTCCACTGCCCCTTAGTGAATGCTTTCTGGCGACTTATAAACCACCTTATTTGATCGCATCTCCAGCACTCTCTTTCTCCTCTTGTTGGCAAGGCAAGTATGAAAAAATTTTGATTTCCGATCACCACCAACCTGCCATTTTAACTTTGCCATTTGTGCCAATCTTGTCTCTTCCCGGTGCCAAAAAATGGCCAAGTCTGAGGCTAACACATGTAACTCTCTCTTCAAAGTATCCTCTCAATTTGATTGTAGCTTTTGCTCGATCTCCTCAGTCTGTTTCTCAAGAGCATCAATACAACCCAAAGTATGACCAAAAACCCATTTATTCTACTCTCTTATTGCCACCTTAGTCTGCTTTAATTTTCTAATCAAAATCTGAATAACCGAACCCCCAACCCGAGAACCCCAAGCTGTCCGAACACAATCCAAGAAACTATGGTGATCCACCCACATCTGTTGGAATCAAAATAGAGTTCGGCCATAAGAGAAAGGATCTTTCTTGAGCTCAATGAACATGGGAGCATGATCTGAAGTAGATCGCAGCAAATAGGAACAAATAGCATTTGGAAACAAAGCAATAAGGGAGCTATCTATGAGAGCATGATCAAGACGTGCCCAAGATCGGGCAAGACCATCAAGTAAAATCACTCATTTTGTAGCCATTTCCATCAAGCCCCCTTAATGTATCCAATTATTAAAATCCTCCATAGTGATAATAGGAAGAGGCCAACCTCGCATTCTTTCTGAATCATTATGGATAATATTAAAATCACCAACAAAAACACAAGGGTCTAATCCCAAATTATTAGAACTGAGATCATCCCATAGGTAACGCCTCTCCTCCATAGTACATTTGGCATAAATCACTGTAAGCAAAAACTTCTCATCACCTTCACCAACCCTAATAGAAATAAATTGCATTCTCTTCCAAACCAAGTGCACCTCACAAGTATTATTCCAGAAAATCCAGATTTTCCCCCTTTCATCCTCACATCCTCATTAGAAATAAACATAAACATCAAGCTCATGAGTTTGCAAAGCTGAACCTCCCTAATGCTTTGTTATCTCGTGTTTAAAGCCATTTGTGATGGTTAATCTGAGTTGTTTGCACGACAAGAGAATAAAGAATATGAAATGAGAAAAGGCTTAAATGTTATTAAAGAACATGGTGCATAGAGCACAAATGAATACAAGTATAAAGGAAAAACATCTATTGTACAGAAGGGCTACAAAAGCAGCCTGTGAGATCATCTAGAAAGGCATCTCGCATCCATTCAGAGCCTATGGAGGTGCCACACTCCAATGCATGTGGGTCCGGTGGCAGAGTTGCCAGTTTAAGAGACCTCAAGTTGCTCTATGGATTCTCTAGCAGTTGATCTTGCATCCTCTTCAAGAATCAAGCCCTCTAAATAGCCATGTGACCAGTCCTCATCCCATACGAGAGGGGGACCAAGTAATTGGTTGGAGGCTAGTCCTTTATATAGCCTTGCAACCAGGCCTCATCCCTGCTTTAGTTAGGCATTTAGGTGGGGGACCAAGCCATTCAAGTCATCCACTTTGCTTTGTAACTCCTTGGAGATGACTTGGTTGGCGGCTAGTTGACATACCACTTTGGCCAATTTGGGTGCCGCCTTGTCTACCCAGGTCTTCTCTTGTATTTGTGGCACGAGACTGGGCAACCTGAATCTCCAAGTCCTTCACCTGCTACGACTTGGACTTGAGTGACTTTGTCTTCTTTTTTAGGGAGTCGAAGAGGGAGTCAAACTCTTTTTGGAGCTAGTTGTCCGACTGGATCTCAGAATTGCATTCCTCCCACTTTTCCTCCAGCTCTGCCATTAGAGTGTCCAGCGACTCCTGCAAATTGGCTTGTACCTCACCCTGAAGAGTAGCATCAAGCTTGTTCATTCTTGCCTCTTTCACTTGGCAAGATCATCCTTAAGTGTGGCCTTCTGTAGATGAAGTTGAGCCATCCTCTTTTGCATCTGTTGATATACTAACTCGGCCTTGATAAGGGCCTTATCCAACTTCTCATTCTCCTCCCTCTCACTTCTGGCGTGTCACAAGCTACACTCGCCATAGAATGGAGCGCCCAATTTCTTCTTCCAGAGCCCCCTGGCCATCTCCTATGAAAGCCATCAGTCGCTTCGTCACCTGTCACGAAAGTAAAACAAAATTAGAATGCTTGAAGCACATCTAAGGAAAGGAAAATGAAGACAACACAATGGCACATGCCATGGAAAAGAGGTCTCTAAACAGCACAACCATCTCTTGAATGAAGTCCTCACGTGACCTCCCCTACCTCAATTGACTGGGAAATTGAGGGAAACTTGAGATAGGATCTGCCTGCTCTTCGAGTCGGGGGTCGACCTTATCACTACACCCAGGTTCCAACCTAGGCTCATTGGACTGGTCCATAACCTCCACAGACTTTGGCTTCTCACAAGCACGACTTCCCCTCCAACCAGTGGACGGGGTCTGCTATGGCACCCACCTTGTACCTTTGCTGGTAGGAGGTTTACTCCCTCCTGAGCTTAACACTATGGCCTTAGCCTCAGGCAGGTGGACGAGACCTCAATGATATTCACTAGCTGCTCCCCAGCCTCTGACTCGGGCACAACAGTCAAGTCCTTTCTAGTCTCCCTCGACACTGTCCAACCTCAGTCTCTAGCAGGGTAGGCAAGATTCCATTAGCCCCCATCACAACCATCTCAGCCTTGAGTTCAAGCAAGATGGTCAACTCTTCGCAGCCCTCAGCCAACTCTGTCTCGGTGTGACGCCCCCAAATTCCGCTTGGGATTGAACGGACATTTGAAACGTCGGGACATGCAACACAAGGTTACCTGCCCCCGTTCATGACATATAAGATGCAATGTTCCTAACATGCATCTAGCATTATGCAATATTCGCAGCGGATAATTTTTTTCTTTAGCAATACTATGCACCAAACTAAAAATATCCCAAATACTTGAAACATATTTCATACATAAAGGCATACTAAAAAGCCGTGATCACCACACTAGTCCAAAATGGTTGTGATCAAAAGAATACTTGAGATACAACTCCAAAAGTACAAGTATTAACCTAAGTTAAATACTATACCATCATCAACATCGCACCGTGGCCTAGTCGACCGTATTCAGTTGGTCAGATTCCAATTCTCCTTTGGGTCCTGTAACAAGATCTACCATTCGGGGGGAATGGTAGTTGGGACTACCACAGTGAGATTTGATTACAAATCTCAGTAAGTTAACATAAAACTTATACACAGGTTAAAAATGCATGCATGGCAGTAAAAGCATAAATGCATAATTATAGTCATACATAAACATAGTATAACTTGACATATAGCATGACTTAACCAGAACTTAAGCGTGAACTGAACTTGACTTAACATGGCATGAACTTAAGCTTAAAACATAACATGAACAATCAACATAACATGAACGTGAAACATAACATGGACATGAACATAACATAACATGAACGTGAGCTTGAACGTATCATAAACGTGAACATAACATGATGTGAACATGAACTTGGAACATAACATGAACATGAACATAACATGTACGTGAGCATAACATAACATGAACTTGATCTGAAACTTGACTTAACATAAACTTGGAATCTTATTTAATTGTCTTGATTAATAACGTGCATTAATACGTACTCCACAGTTGTTGTGGCCCCACGTATTCAAGTAACATAAAACATAATACGTACTCCACAGTTGTTGTGGCCCCACGTATTCTACATGTCACAATTGCTGTGTCTCATGTAGTGTATGCTCCACAGTTGTTGTGGCCCCATACTTCATGCTCCACAGTTGTTGTGGCCCCATGAATTCACATAACATAAAATATAATACGTACTCCACAGTTGTTGTGGCCCCACGTATTCTACATGTCACAATTGCTGTGTCTCATGTAGTGTATGCTCCACAGTTGTTGTGGCCCCATACTTCATGTAACATAAAATATAATACGTACTCCACAGTTGTTGTGGCCCCACGCATTATAAGTAACATAAATATAATACGTACTCCACAGTTGTTGTGGCCCCACGCATTATAAGTAACATAACATTAAATATAATACGTACTCCACAGTTGTTGTGGCCCCACGCATTATAAATAACATAAAATATAATACGTACTCCACAGTTGTTGTGGCCCCACGCATTATAAATAACATAAAATATAATACGTACTCCACAGTTGTTGTGGCCCCACGCATTATAAATAACATAAAATATAATACGTACTCCACAGTTGTTGTGGCCCCACGCATTATAAATAACATAACATAAATATAATACGTACTCCACAGTTGTTGTGGCCCCACGCATTATAAGTAACATAAATATAATACGTACTCCACAGTTGTTGTGGCCCCACGCATTATAAGTAACATAAAATATAATACGTACTCCACAGTTGTTGTGGCCCCACGCATTATAAATAACATAAAATATAATACGTACTCCACAGTTGTTGTGGCCCCACGCATTATAAATAACATAAATATAATACGTACTCCACAGTTGTTGTGGCCCCACGCATTATTATAACATAACATGTCTTATCTTTCTTAATGCATGTGATATTATTTAATATCATATACTTTTCTAACATGGCGTATACTTGTAAATGGCATAATATGATTTAATCATAAACATTTCATGGCATACATGTATCATATGGCATACTTAACATGGCATACTTATAACATACATCATTGTATGGCAGAAAAGATTATTTAACAGATAATTATTCATGAGAGATTAAATCATACGTAACAGATAAACATGTAATGACATAGCATGACATGGCATATACGATAACATACATACATAAATTGTAGTTCTCTTACCCATCACACATACACAATAAACTGATAGTAAGTTAGAGGCTAACTTACCTCGATCGTCGCGTTCTATGAGAATAGAGCGCGAGACACGAGGAACTGCACAACAGCTGGAAGAGGAACACTCGAGTCCTTAAGATTTTCACTTCTGAACTCAATTGCCATATTGTAAGCACTTGCAACACCACGGCCAACTTGAGGTTTCACTATACTCGGAAGAGATAAATTGACTTCAGAAAGCCTTTGCACTAAAACAAGTTCATTAAAATTATCAATAACAACCAAACAAACAACTCATTTCTCAATCCATATACTCTTAGCCATAGTCAACCACAAGATGACACCAGTCATCCCGGACTATAATCCATATCATCACTGCTTCGGGACACTGTCATACAGTTTCCCAACATTACACCATACGCTCCACACTTCTCTGCTACGCCATTCAACCCTTCGTGACACGCCATCCGATGTATCACGACTTAATACAGAGTACACTCACGTGAACTCTCTTCCATCCACACTACAATACCCATCACTGCGATACACGTCTCACGGTGCATCGCTACGCGACACGGAGTACGCGCTACGCGTACTTCCTTCGCTACAACTCTCATCAACACGATGCACATCACACGATGCATCGCCATACAACACGGAGTACACTACATGCGTACTCCCTTCCTTCTACGACACACATCACTACAGTGCACGTCGCGCGGCGCGTCGCTGCATTACACAGAATACGCTACACGCGTATTCTCTTCACACAACCCGCCGTATCACATCTACGGCATCCATCTCACGCCTATACTTCACAGCACAGTCCACAAAATACACAATCAAACGCAACACTTCACAACCACACTTCGCTTCACAACTACGCAACGAATTCCACAAATACAACTACACAATCCACAAACCAACCAACTAACTATTTTAAACGTAAAATAACTAGAGATAGAAGGTTATACCATCGACGGGATAACCCGTGCGTCGCTCGTTGTTCGTCACGAACATGCGTCGGAGGAACGTACGTGGCGGCGTACGGTGGCTGTCCACCACATAAAGTGGTAGTTTGGGCTTGAGAAAGGCTAGGCGTGGTCTTGGAAGACTCATGATTTTACAGCTGTCGGTGAAGAACAAATTACGTGATTTACGGAAAAGATAATCTATACGCGTGATTCCAGATGAGGGTAAAGACGAGAGAGATGTGATTGCTGTCGGGAAATAATCCAAAACTGATCATTTTAGCGGGCTGTTACACTCGGCCTCACCCTCCACCTCCGTTTAGTCACTGTAACCTGAGACTCAATCTCCAGGAAAACTCCCATCGACACGACCTCGTGTTCAGAAGAGTACTGTATTGGGGACTCATGAATAGATACCCTCCCTTGCCAAGATCTAAGCTACCCTCGTCCTCATCAGCCCTCCCTTATTCCCCTGCAACTAGGAACCACTCGACGCCCTCCTCTATAGCCTTTAGGGAGGAAACTGTCTGGATGTTAACAGAGTGTGGCGAAACATAGAATTTTCACTTTGGACTCTTTGGAGGCAGAATTCGAGAGAATTCCATAGAAACAAAGTGAAAGCCGCTCTTTGGCCGGTTTAAGGGTCTCAATCACCCTTACAACACCAGCCTAGATGAGTGGAGACATAACTGGAGAAGCATGTGGGTAGATTACGATCCAAGGGATCACAACTTAAGGGACTTGAGCCTTCTTAGGGGCCACTAGAGCTTCCCAAACTACCTCAGTGGCCCCCACCTTGCTGAACAAAGTAGAGGCAACGTGGTCTTGGGAGCAGAAGTTGGCAGGATGGAAATGGTAACCTTTGGTACAGGCGTGGAAGGTTTTGGAAAGTAAACTAAGATGGGAATGGAGGGTTGTCCGGTGGGAGGCAATGTATTGGAGTCATAATTATTTCCCGCTAACTCCTCGCCTTGGGGCTTCTTCCCATTCCCCTTTCACTGGCAGACTCGGGGGCTGCTTGCTCCCTTTACATGCATCACCTCGCATGGAGTTCGTATGGTCATCATAGTGGGTGTTGGCCAATAAGAGGGGGTTATCGCCTTATGCAAGCCGACTCGCCACTGCAGGAGTCAGCTTTGGTCTAATCTCTTTGTCCGAGGGCACGATACCCCATATAGCTCACAGGGGTACTCCCTTCGTACAATTTGCACGGTAAGGAATTCCCGCTCCTTGCCAGACAAGAAGAATAACCGCCAGTTCCAATCTTTGACTCGATTGTATTGTGACTCCAAATGGGCCACAACTTGCCTTGGGTGGGACTAAAAGCTGCAAGTGTTATCCTTACGCTTTATGAGGTTGTGAGCCAAGAAGAACTCCCAAGCAGTTGGGTTAGGGTGCCCTAGGTCAACCTACTCCAGTGCCTAGCGCCAAACTATATAGCACCACACCAAGATCCTTCATGCATTAAGGTGGAGCTGCACAAGAGGCAGATGGAGGAAGTCTAGAACTCATGGACCGGTCTGCAAAAAGGGAGCTCCGACCCACAAGTGATTATATCGAGGTATAGGGCAACCTTCAAGGAAAAACCCTACAGATCTACTGCCCCATCAAGTGCCCCTAGAACCTCTAGAACAACGGTGTCTGAGACCCCATAGGAGGCCTTCAACGAATGTACCACCACCAAGGACACCTCCGACCTCCAGTTTAAAAAATCTAAGACACCTGATGAGCCAGTGAGGGGTCATCAACACCAGGGGGTCGAATAGCAGGGTGAGAGACCCTCTTAGCAACCATCGAAGTTGGAAAATGAAACTGGTTAGAGTCACGGATGAAGGAGAAGGAAATGGAGAGGAAAGGAAAGGAAGCATGAAGGCAAGATTTAAGATATTGAAAGAAAGAGGAAGCAAATAGACCAAAAATGGGAAGAAGGCGGGGTTTCTTTAATAGCCCCCCATGACAGTTAGACTAACCCACATAGCGTGTGAGACACGCACTATGCCAAGGGAGGTGAACAGATGCAAGCCCGTTACACACGCTTCACGAACCAATGTGGGAGAAGGATCATCTCTTGATTAATCTTATATATGAAAATCATCTAGAATATTTTAACTAAAATAATTATACAAGTTTGTGTGGGTGTAAGTTTCCTATTTTAACGTATACTCACTGAAAATATTAAATTAGATTTATACATGAATTGCTCAAAATATTTCTAACGTTTAATTTTCACTTTCTCTTCAAAATAGTATATGTCAAATTAGGATATTATAATTTAGTTTTAGATCCAAAAATGATAGTATCAACATATACACATTCAATCGATCATATTGCAACCGAAAAACAATAATTTGAACTTAATATTAAAGAAACATTACTCAACTAACATTTACTGAAAATCACAAGAACGCAATTATTTTAGAAAATTAATATCTTCAAAGGAAAAAAGAAATATCAAATGCAATTACTATCTTTAATTTTGCTTAAATTTTTTAAGTTCAATATCATTTTCCATACTAAAGAAGCTAAGTTTTAAGTTATTTATGGTCTCACATTCTTATTCAAATCTTTTTCCATATTTCAAATGTAGTTAAGCTATGAACAAAAGTTGAATTAAAAATCCTTAGCATACAAAAGAGTATGTCAATGGTGTTTTGAAGTTTTCATGTGAGAGTTATCCTACAAATACATCAATTTGTTGTCCATATAAAAGATGTGGATTGCATATGTTATTCATGCCCAACATCGTAAATGATTATTTGATTAGCAATGAAATTTGTTAGGATTACACCATTTGATATGCTGATGGGAAGGGGGACATCTTACCATGCTATTGATGCCCAAGACAATAATGAGCAAACACAAACACACGAAGGCTTTAGTGGGATGATAACTATGTTACACGACGATTTCCCTATGTTTGATTCTGAAATAGTTGAAAGTTGGCTTGAAATAGGTGTGGAAGCTAGAGAAACTGGTGTACAAGATGAAAATCAATAAGACTCTAGTGAGAGAGTTAATAAATTTATAATAATGTTGAAAGATGCTGATGAACCACTATCTGAAGGGTGCACAGAACACACAAGGTTTAAGGCTAGTTTGGGGAGTGAGATGATATAAGAATTTTTTAAATAGTAGTAAGATAGCTTGTGAATAGTAGTGAGATAGTTTGAGTTGAGTATTTTTTAAGTTTTGGGAAAGGAAAGGGAAAAATTTGAATAAAAAATATTATAAAGTTAAAATATTGTAAGAATATAGTTTTATAATATTATTTTTGTTTGGAGATTTGAAAATATTGGAATTGTTTTTTTTTTATTTGAAAATTTGAAAATATTGTAATGATTAGTTTGAAAAAGTTGTAATGATTAGCTTGAAAATTTGTATTTGAATTATGTTTGAGAATAAGATGGGATGAAATGAAATAAGATTATATGAGAATTTTCTCATCTGAAGCCCCAAACCTGCCCTTAGTCTATGATACATAAGTGGAATATGAAGTGTTTAGGCAAATGGAGTAAAAATATATTTACATAACTGCTTGAATTCGTGGATAAGTTGCTCCCACCATGAGCTTCATTGCCTAAAATTACATATGAGACAAAGAAGTACATAAATCATTTAGGGCTTGGATATGAGAAGATTTCGGTATATCCCAATGGTTGTATGTTACTGTAGAAGGACAATGAGAATTTAGAAACATATGTGGTATGTGGAGTGTCAAAGTGAAAGCAAAAAGATTATATGGATGAAAGGTCTAAACAAGGTACACAAAGCCTAGTGAAAGTATTACAGTGGATTTTATTGAAACTAAAATTGAAATGACTTTTCATGTTGTCAAAGATCTCTTCACAAATGAAATGTCATGCTATAGCCTACATAAATGATATGGCATTCAACAGATGGTTTGAGTTGGAAGACGTTTGATTCAAAAGATTATGATTTTGCATTTGACCCTCGTAATGTCAAGCTTGGGTTATGTGCAGATGGCTTCAATCATTTTGGTAATATGAGTATTTCCAACAATACTTGGATTATGTTGGTACCTTACAATTTACCCCTTAGATGTGCATGAAATGATCACTGTTTTCATTGAGTATATAAGGCCCATCATCACTTTTAATGAAGATTGATGTATACTTAGAGCTACTTATATCAAAACTGAAAGAACAATAGGATATTAGACCACCAACCTATGATGTTTGCTCTAGAGAGATATTTACAATGCGTACAGCCTAAATGTGGACGGTCAATGATTTTTCTGCATATGGTGTTTTGTCTAGGTGGAGTACGAAATGTAGTTTAGCATATCCTTGTTGTATAGGTAATACATGATCTAGATGTTTGAATTATGAAAAGACATTCCTATATGGGGCATGGACATTCTTGCCAACAAATCATAGGTGGAGAATGGTGACAAAAGCATTTAAAATAGTACACAAGAAATGGGTCCTCCACCTACGATGCCAACAGTTGACAACATTGTGAAACAATTAAAGGGTGAATAATATAATGCTAGAAGAAATGATAAAAAGAAATAGATTTATGGATTCAGTTGATATTGGGCAACCCTTATGCAAGAAACCTAGATTTTCTTTAGTCTGTTTTATTGGAAAAATAATTTATTGCATCATAATTTTAATGTGATGGATATTGAGAAAATTTTGATGGATAATATTGTTGGCACATTGTTGAACATTGATAAAAAAAAAAAAAAAAAGTAAAAAAAGAAAGAAAGTAAAAGATAGCCTACACACATGCATTGACTTACAAGAGATGGTTTTAAGACCATAACTCCTACCTATTCTCAAAGATGCAATCAAGACATATTTGCCGCCAGCTTTTTTCACAATGACTAGCAAAAGAGAAAGATGGTTATGTAAAAGTTACAAAAAAGATGGCTTGTTCAAGGTTATAAAAAATGTAAATGTGTCAGATGGTTATGCTTCAAATGTTTTGCGTTGTGTCAAACTTTGACAACGCACTATATGAAAAGTGATACTAGTCATGTACTCATGCAATAGTTCCTACAAATTACATTGCATGGATGATCACCTTTAATTGAGCTATCTGGATTCTTCAAGGGAATTTTTTCGAACACGTTGCGATTTGAAGATTTGGTCTGATTGGAATATAAAGCACCCTACATATTGTGCCAATTATAAATGATCTTTCTATCATCATTTTTCACGATTATGGTACACTTGGTTATACATGTAGTTGTAGAATGCAACCTTAGAGACTAGTTCATTATTTATTGATGTATCCCGTTGAGAGTTATGACATTGTTTTTTTTTTAGGAAGAGGACAACACTCCAATTTTATTGATAGCTCTTACTTATGGCGGAGGAATACTGTTGTTACATCTGGACACCTGGAGTTACATATAATCATAAAATAGCCAAACCCAAGCATCAAAATAACATTAATGAAAAAATAAACACTATACAAAATATTAAACTACGCATATTAATCAAAACAAAATAAAAAGATACCTTAACAAAAAAACTAAAATAAGCAAACTTGTATAGAACCTGCTATCTACATCAAATAATGTATAACTCAACTTGATCCATTTGAATATCTCCCAGAATGTCTTTAGAGAAACAATTTTTAGTATCAAAGAAAGCCTCATTACCACTAGTACTTGTCTTGGCTAATCTGTCTACTATGTGGTTTTTTTCCTTAAAAGAATGGAGATCCTCACCACCATCGAGTGACCCTTCAATTTTGCCTCACTCCAGTACGTTTGACTCCTCTAAGGGATTTGCCCATCCCTCTCCCACCAATTTATCACAAGCTTAGAATTAGTTTCAACTTCGATATGGGTTATATTCATCTGTGCATAGAAATTAAGACCATTCGAAAGGGCTCGGATCTTAGGAATATTATTGGAGCCTATGCCATAGTATCGGACAAAAGCAAATATCTTGTGACCTTCTGCATCCCTAAGGATTCCTCCACCTCCGCTTCTTCCAGGATTCCTGAGACTACTCCTATCAACATTAAGCTTAGCATAACCCTGTGTTGGGCACATCCACTTCAAAATCTAAATAGCCTTTTTCTTAACTGGCATTGTCATTAATCCTAGTTGCTGCAAAACTGCACCATCGAAGCATTTGATAAAAAATTTATTCATTTTTTTAGTCAAATTTAAGCTAATAAATTCTTGACTTTATAACTGTAACGCCCGTCCTTGTAATGGGTCTTTTAGAAAATAATTTTAAGAAAAAAAGATGGGAATTACCATTCATTTTAAAACAACTTTTCATTTCATGCTAGGATACAAAAGACTCAATGTTTATAAAATAAAATGTGTTTCTTAATTTAAAAGGTTACATCGGAGAATATTAAATTTAATAAATTAAAGACTCTCATACAAATATCATGCCTAGGCTTCCGTACTCTTCCCCTTGGGCCATGTCCGTCCTGACCCGTCATGCTCATTTTGTCCATGAGAAGGCACACAGAAAAACTAAAATGACTCGATGACTCGTAAGGATTATTTCATACAGTTAAAATATCATAACATAAGTTTTCAGTCATGCATCCATCACTCCATACATACTTATATTTAAGAAATTCGTTCAATTAAAACGTTACGAGGCTGGGTTTTTCTTTTAAAATGGTTTTCCTTCGTAAAACAGTTCTCCACGCCTCGCTGCCTTCATTTATTAAAGAGTCTTAGCATACATACATTCTTTCTTAACATGCATACATTCTTTCTTATCACTTTCATTGGTCGTTGCATACTATTATGCACTATATGCAGGGGTTAGCGGTCTTTTGGACCTTGATTTCGCTCATCGCTGATGACTTGCATAAATTAATATATTTTACCACATCGCTCGAGCGGAGGAATTGGCCGTTCGAGGGAATTCAGACAGATTCAAACGCTCGAAGGCTGCTCGACAGTGAGCTCGAGCAGGTTGCAGGAAGGGGAGTTCGCTCGAGCGGAGGCATTGGCCGTTCAAGCGAAATCAGGCAAAGTTGAACGCTCGATTCGCGCTCGACACGCCGCTCGAGCGGACATTGTATTTTACAGATCTAGGGTATTTCCGCCATCTGGGTATATATATGTGATTTTACATCAAATGGCCGTACTTTTTGACTGGAGAACACTATTTGGGATAGAGAAAAATCAGCTGGAAGATTTCAATTCATCTGTTTTGGAGAGAGTTCCACACATTGCACGTACGTTGAGATCATACACGGGCACAGACGGGAGAGAAGCAGTGAATATTTTCCTGGTATTTTTTAAGACGAGTTGTGATTGCGAAGAGTATTTTTTAGTGTTTATTTTCCTTCCATTATTCTCAAAACAATTATGGTGAATTCGTTTATGTTGAATTTAATTTTTAGTATGAACTAATTCTATTTATTTTAGGAAAATGATGTAACCTAGTTCCGAACTATGCTTGATTTTCTAAGTTAATTTAAAGCAATTCTTCCTTTGTTTATCTGATTTATTCTGAGTTTATTGCTTCTAATTAACTAGCCATTGATTAGATGATTTTAATCTTGTGATTTGCTATTGAAAGAGGAAATTATAGGATATATCTTGAATATTTCAGCATAGGTAAATATAGAGATTGAAAATTTTGTATGAACCTATGTAGTATTTAAATCATTAGTCTTATTGCCTTCTTGCTTTATTAATTTGCATGTCCTTGTGTAAATTGATGAACAAGAATAATTTTCAATTGACTATCGAAAGAGGTTTTTGGATAAATTAGAGATTTGCTAATAAACAAAAAGAATTAAATTAAATTAGTTAGATGAGTAAATTATAGTGAGGAATTAGGTGAAATTGATTTCCTAGAAGTTTTCTTTCCCATTAATTTGATCTTCGAACATCATTTTATTTTCTTTGCATATTTTTCTTTGAATTAATTTTATTTTAAATTGAAATCACAAAAATCTTCGTAACTTCTCTAGATAAAATCAAGATTAGTATAATTTCGGTATTTGTCAAAAGTAAGTTACCAATCCCTGAGGACGATACTCTTCTTATCACTTTACTATAAAACTACGATACTGTGCACTTGCAGTTTGCACCGATCAGTGGCCACGGGTTAGGAATCCATTTCTTCAAGGTGCAGCACTGGGTGCACACCAGTACTACTTATCTGGCATTGCAATCTACCTAGTCTAGTCCTTTGGTACCCATTCATACATTCATGTGGCCGTTACGTATTTTCATACATTAAAGCATTGAGTCCGTTCATTCATTTCAGTCCTTTTAATCCTTTTCAGTTCTTTCAGTCCTTCAATCTGTTCATTCATAAAAGTCATTTAAAAGCATGAGATTAAACATCATCTTTCATGGCATCATTTAAAACATTAGTTCATGGCATCATTTAAAGCATCGTCTTTCGTAGGGGCATTTTAAAACACTTTCTTTGTTTCCTTTAAAGCATTGCTTAAAGCATGAGGCGTTAGCCTCGCATTTCAGTTTGTGAAAATACATCTAGTATTTACTATGTATAACATCCATTCACATGCATACACTTACATACTTGGGGTGCATAAAAAGGGGCTGCCAAGGAGGACCGTTACATACTTATACTTGAAAACTTATACTTAGCATCCTTTAGTAAAGCATCTTTCATGTCATTTCGTAAAGCATCGTAAAGGAAAAGCTTTTCATTTTCATTTTCATTTATTTAGAAAACTCTAGAAGAGTATGAACATAATACTTACTTGGACTCCATGCCATGCTCATTTCATGCAGTCCATTCATGTGCGTGTCAGATGGCAATCTACATGCATACACATAACCTTAGCATCATTCTCTATCTAATGCATAAGCAAGTAAAGTAGAATAGAACTACATTTTACTTGAAACACTCTCTATCTGTCCCTTTGTTCTTACGTGTCATTTACTATGCTAAAACGTTCAAGATCCATTTATAGTCACTACCTCCGTCTTCTATGTCTTCCTTACCACGTTTCCTCTTTTTGATACCCACTTGGGTCACCTTTTCCAAATTCAACGTTTTACTTCAAGATCTTATCTTTTAAAGTGAACCTCCATAATTCACCTTAGGTTTAAGACACTAAGACCTTTGTCTTACTCTCCTGTTAATCACATTTCGAGGCATGACTCAGACCAACTAAGTCACGCATCTCAATCCTAGACAACATACCCATTACTACAATCATGTATCCTAACCTATACTCAATCCTCATTCCCATCTGTACATGCCACATGACTTTAAGCCAACTCTGATGCTTAAATATTGTATAACCATGCTTAGGACAGATTACCCATTATATATGGTAGATCCGTCCAGTACACGTGTCTCACCAGATATACATGTACCTTATCCTTTATCACCTAAGATCAACTTATAATTTGTTGAACACCCGCTTGTATAAACAGATCCATACTCCAACACCAACTTCTACTCAAACCTGGTCAGTAGGACCTTCCTACTTCCCGGCCCTTTACAAGCTCATCCCAACATTTACACGACAAGACCCATTCATTCTATGGCTTGGTCTCACCGTGTAGCTCCATCGTAACACCCGTCATTATGACAGGGTCACATCATAATTACTTCGAGACACTGTTCCATAGTTCCCGACACTACACAATACGTTCTACACTCCTCAACTACGTCATCCAAATCTTCGTGACATGCCACCTAGTGCATCAAGACATTGCACAGAGTACACTCCACATGAAGTCTCTTACATCTACACTACGCCACACAGTGCATCGCTGCACAACATGGAGTACACACCATGTGTATTCCCTTCATACTATGCCACGCCACACCACGCCACGTCACTATTACAGCACACACTTTACACCTCACTATTACAGCACACCCCACAACTACGCCCAACACTTCACTACACAACGAACTCCACAATTAACCAACTAACATTTAACATAAATAACGAGGGATTGAGGGTTATACCATTGATAGGATAACCCATGTGTTACTTGCTATCCGGCATGGCAAGTGGCATTGGAAGCCACTAGTTTGGGCTATAGCGGTCACGGTCGTTACCTTAGAATGGGCTACCTCAGGGATTGGACCTAGGGTTTTTGCTACTAGATTCAGGCTGAGCAAGGGTGCCGACATGGCGAGGGGTTCGTGGGTGGAGGCTAACATTGCATATAGTGGTGATTGGCCACGTATAGTGGCTGTCCACCGTGTATGGTGGTTGTTTGAGAGTGTGGGTTGGTGGACTTGGAAGGGCTGGCCATGGGGAGGCTTATGGTGGTCTCAGAATGGTGGTGAGGGGCAGAGCACAGTGGCATCTTATCATGAACAGTGGATCCGAAAGGGTTGAAGAGGAGCTGCGTGAAAGGGAGGCCAGATCAAGGGCATGATCAGTTGAGGGAGGAAAAGGGTGGCCAGGGGAAGCTACCGGTAGTAACTGGAGGCCGTGGGTGGCTGTGTACGGTGGAAATGGTCTATATTGAATACCTAAGCCCTTACCCTTTCCCCTCTCTCTCCTCCCTCTCCTTCAGCTCACACGTCTAGCTCCTCTCCTCCCAACTCAGCCTCACTACCGACCACCTTTGGCCATCGCCACCACTAGTTTCCTCCTTCACAATTCTCTCTCTTCACCACGGTAGCACAACCCAAAAATGGGCATAGCACATGGGATCTTCACCCGTGTACCGCTGTACGTCGTCGCTCAGGCCACCATACCTCACCAACGGCCTCATTCCCTCACCGGCAACCAACCGCACCAAACCCAGCTCCTCGCTCTCTCTCTCTCTCTCTCTCTTCGTCGCTCACACGTACACAACCCTAAAATGGGTTTCACCCATTTCTATCCACTGTAGCGCCGCCGTACGTGGCCAACTGGGCACTAAGCACTACCATCAGCTCCACCTCCATGCACGTACACATGGCATGAACAAGTTCTCCACCATGCGCCACTGTACACAGCCACCCACGGCTTCCAGTTACTACCGGTAGCTTTCCCTAGCCACCCTCTTCCTCCCTCAACTGACCATGCCCCTAATCTGGCCTCTCTTTCACGTAGCTCCTCTTCAACCCTTTCGGATCCATTGTTCACGATAAGATGCCACTGTGCTCTGCCCCTCACCACCATTCTGAGACCACCATAAGCCTCCCCATGGCTAGCCCTTCCAAGTCCACCAACCCACACTCTCAAACAACCACCATACACGGTGGACAGCCACTATACGTGGCCAATCACCACTATACGCAGTAATAGCCTCCACCCAAGAACCCCTCTCCATGTCGACACCCTTGCTCAGCCTGAATCTAGTAGCCAAAACCCTAGGTCCAATCCCCGAGGTAGCCCATTCTAAGGTAACGACCGTGATCGCTATAGCCCAAACTAGTGGCTTCCAATGCCACTTGCCATGCTGGATAGCAAGTAACGCATGGGTTATCCTATCAATGGTACAACCCTCAATCCCTCGTAAAGGGCCGGGAAGTAGGAAGGTCCTACTGACCAGGTTTGAGTAGAAGTTGGTGTTGGAGTATGGATCTGTTTATACAAGCGGGTGTTCAACAGATTATAAGTTGATCTTAGGTGATAAAGGGTAAGGTACATGTACATCTGGTGAGACACATGTACTGGACGGATCTACCATATATAATGGGTAATCTGTCCTAAGCATGGTTATACAATATTTAAGCATCAGAGTTGGCTTAAAGTCATGTGGCATGTACAGATGGGAATGAGGATTGAGTATAGGTTAGGATACATGATTGTAGTAATGGGTATGTTGTCTAGGATTGATTTGCGTGACTTAGTTGATCTGAGTCATGCCTCGAAATGTGATTAATAGGAGAGTAAGACAAAGGTCTTAGTGTCTTAAACCTAAGGTGAATTATGGAGGTTCACTTTAAAAGATAAGATCTTGAAGTAAAACGTTGAATTTGGAAAAGGTGACCCAAGTGGGTCTCAAAAAAAGGAAACGTGGTAAGGAAGACATAGAAGACGGAGGTAGTGACTGTAAATGGATCTTGAACGTTTTAGCATAGTAAATGACACGTAAGAACATAGGGACAGATGGAGAGTGTTTCAAGTAAAATGTAGTTCTATTCTACTTTACTTGCTTATGCATTAGATAGAGAATGATGCTAAGGTTATGTGTATGCATGTAGGTTGCCATTTGACACGCACATGAATGGACTGTATGAAATGAGCATGGCATGGAGTCCAAGTAAGTATTATGCTCATACTCTTCTAGAGTTTTCTAAATAAATGAAAATGAAAATTAAATGTTTTTCCTTTACGATGCTTTACGAAATGACATGAAAGATACTTTACTAAAGGATGCTAAGTATAAGTTTTCAAGTATAAGTATGTAACGGTCCTCCTTGGCAACCCCTTTTTATGCACCCCAAGTATGTAAGTGTATGCATGTGAATGGATGTTATACGTAGTAAATACTAGATGTATTTTCACGAACTGAAATGCGAGGCTAACGCCTCATGCTTTAAGCAATGCTTTAAAGGAAGCAAAGAAAGTGTTTTAAAATGCCCCTACGAAAGACGATGCTTTAAATGATGCCATGAACTAATGTTTTAAATGATGCCATGAAAGATGATGTTTAAGCTCACGCTTTTAAATGACTTTTATGAATGAACAGACCGAAAGAACTGAAAAGGATTAAAAGGATTGAAATGAATGAAATGACTCAATGCTTTAATGTATGAAAATACGTAACGGCCACATGAATGTATGAATGGGTACCAAAGGACTAGACTAGGTAGATTGCAATGCCAGATAAGTAGTACTGGTGTGCACCCAGTGCTGCACCTTGAAGAAATGGATTCCTAACCCGTGGCCACTGATTGATGCAAACTGCAAGTATACAGTATCGTAATTTTATAGTAAAGTGATAAGACGAGTATCGTCCTCAGGGATTGGTAACTTACTTTTGACAAATACCGAAATTATACTAATCTTGATTTTATCTAGAGAAGTTACGAAGATTTTTGTGATTTCAATTTAAAATAAAATTAATTCAAAGAAAAATATGCAAAGAAAATAAAATGATGTTCGAAAATCAAATTAATGAGAAAGAAAACTTCTAGGAAATCAATTTCACCTAATTCCTCACTATACTTTACTCATCTAACTAATTTAATTTAATTCTTTTTGTTTATTAGCAAATCTCTAATTCATCCAAAAGTCTCTTTCAATAGTCAATTGAAATTATTCTTGTTCAACAATTTACACAAGGATATGCAAATTAATAAAGCAAGAAGGTAATAAGACTAATGATTTAAATACTACATAGGTTCATACAAATTTTTCAATCTCTATATTTACCTATGTCGAAATATTCAAGATATATCCTATAATTCCCTCTTTCGATAGCAAATCACAAGATTAAAATCATCTAATTAATGGCTAGTTAATTAGAAGCAATAAACTCAGAATAAATCAGATAAACAAAGGAAGAATTGCTTTAAATTAGCTTAGAAAATCAAGCATAGTTCAGAACTAGGTTACATCGTTTTCCTAAAATAAATAGAATTTAGTTCATACTAAAAATTAAATTCAACATAAACGAATTCACCATAATTGTTTTGAGAATAATGGAAGGAAAATAAACACTAAAAAATACTCCTCGCAATTGTAGCTCGTCTTCAAAAACACCAAGAAAATATTTACTGCTTCTCTCCCATCTGTGCCCGTGTATGATCCCAACGTACGTGCAATGTGTGGAACTCTCTCCAAAACAGATGAATTAAAATCTTCCAGCTGATTTTTCTCTATCCCAATTAGTGTTCTCCAGTCAAAAAGTACGGCCATATGATGTAAAATCACATATATATACCCAGACGGCGGAAAAACCCTAGATTTGTAAAATACAATGTCCGCTCGAGCGGCGTGTCCAGCGCGAATCAAGCGTTCAACTCTGCCTGACTTCGCTCGAGCGGCCAATGCCTCCGCTCGAAGATCCCATGTGCTATACCCATTTTTGGGTTGTGCTACCGTGGTGAAGAGAGAGACTTGCGGATGAGGAAACTAGTGGTGGCGATGGCCAAAGGTGGTCAGCGGTGGGGCTGAGCTGGGAGGTGAGGAGCTGGACGTGTGAGCTAAAGGAGAGGGAGGAGAGAGAGGGGAAAGGGTAAGGATTAAAACATTTATTTAACTTAAAACACTAAGAGAAATTAAAATAGAATATTATTTTATGAACTTTAATTTATAAAATAATATTCCATCATTATTAATTAAAATGATGAAGTCTTGTTAATTAATTGAAGAGAATGAAACCATTTAAATTAATTTAGAGTTTTCAACATAGTTTAAATCTCATAATTTAATTTAATTAATTTTTCACAATTATAATATTTTTGGAGTTTCTCAAAAATATTATAATTATGTTATTTAAAAACAAGTTTAGTCCGATAACACTGGAAATACCTCATATAAATATTTCTAAGACATCTAAAATATTCGTAAGCTTTAAAATACTGGGTTTGATTTAAAAATCACTTGATATCTTTAGAAACATGCCATCAAGGTTTGGCAGACAGAACGGGGCTCGTAACCATAAGAGAAAGAATTAGGGGAATGTTACAATAACCCACTTGCTCCCCAATTTTAACAACCCCCTCCATGCAAGCTTTTCATCTTTATAGCAACATAAATTAGCTAATTAAAGAAGGAAGAATACCAATCACAACATTGATCTGTGATACTGCCTAAGCCTTGGACAACCATTGTTGTATCTTACCACCCCATGTACGATTTGGCTTAAGTTTCAGACCTATGTTGACTCAAAAAAATTCCATACATAAGTAGGAAGCTGTCCCAAAAGAAGCGAATGGTTCAATGATTCACAAGCAGCCACTTTACAGCATTCACATTTAGAGGCCATAGATTTATTCAACCTCATAATATTCTGGTCAAAAGGCAAACCTTTGTACATTCCTTTCCACATAAAAGTAGAAATTTTACTCAGCTGCAAGCTATGCTAGATCCATTTAGCCCACATCACTTTATCAGTTTGTACATAAGTTAATTGCCAAGCTGAAGATGCAGAAAACTTAACATTTTGTACAGCTCTCCATATGGGTCTATCAGGACCCAAGAAGATTTTGATATTTTGTTTCTTTAGTTCCTCACATAGGGTAGTCCCCACTAGCTCTTGAATTTGCTTCCATACTAGAGCATACATCAGCTACTATCATGGAGGCGTCTATAATATTCAAGAATTCACCCAGAATTCCCAAGGAAGACCAATTCTCAAACCAAAAGGACATCTTGCCTTCATTGATGATTCATCCAGCACCTCTAAGTACCAATATCACCAACGGTTTCAAAGCCTTCCAAAAATGTGATTCATAGGAACATGGACGTAGGAGGAAAAGATGATGTTGAACTTTATATTTGGCTCAAAAAATTATTGCCCAAAGAGAGTCCTCATACAAAAATTGCCAGACAAATTTCATATGGAGGGGTTTTTCCATGTCTTCCAATTTCTATATTCCAAGCCCCACCTTTTTATGTAGGCCTACAAACATTATCCCATGCCACTCATTTATTTTTCTTCTTACCATCCTTGTTGCCCTATAGGAAATCAGCAAAAATCTGATTTAACTTATGTAGGACACTGTGATGCATATTTAGCATTGCTAAAAGATGAATAGGAATGTTGGACAACACATGCTTCAATAACACAAGTCTACCCCTCATAGAAAGTAAAGCTCCTTTCAACAAGGCTAGTTTCTTTTGCACTTTTTGAATTAAGATCTCTACATGAGTGGCTCGTGTACTACATGTACATATTGGGGCACCCAAGTATAAACAAAGAAAGAAATCCTCATGAAAACCATTAGTTTGAAGCCCAATCATCTTTCGAGATGTGGAAGTTTGTTTAGTAAAGTACATAGTAGATTTGGTGTGATTTGCCTTTTGATCAGAAATATTTTCATAGAGCTGTAATGTATCCATACACGCCTTTAATGAATTTTTGGATTCATTCAGAAAAATCATTAGATCATCAACATAGAGAATATGAGAAATTCAAGGACATTCTTTGTGAGTTTTGTAAGCATATTAACATCTGCAGCTCTTTATTAAGCAAGCGACTCAGAACTTCTTCAGCAATGATGAATAAATAAGGGGACAAAGGTTCCCCTTGTTTCGACCCCCGTGAAGATAGAATATATCCTTTACTACAGCCATTCATGAAAATAAAGAAAAAATGGGTGGTATTGCAATTTGATATCAGTTGTCTCCATTCTACAGAGAATCCCAATGCTTGTAGAACTTCCAAGATAAAGCTCCATCAAGACGATCATATGCTTTAGCCATATCCACCTTAATCATCACATTGCCTCATTGCATCTTGGAATTAATGCTATATAGCATTTCCTAGACAAGCATAATATTCCCATGTATGTTTCGGCTTCTGATAAAAACTCCTTGCTCTTTTGAAACAATTTTTAAAAGAAGGAGATTTAGTTTGTTAACTATAATCTTTGAAAAGACTTAGTAAATCACTGTATACAGACTAATAGGCCTAAATTTAGCAAAACTTGATGGATTCTCCTCCTTAGGAATGATTACAATAAAAGTAGATGAGTAAAATTGAGGAGGAGTCCCATTAAAGAAATCTACGGCTGCTTCAACTAGATCTTCCTTAAGGATATCCCAGTAGTGCATAAAAAACAAATTCTAAAAATATTTCATGGCCATTGCGTGATGTTTGTAAAAGCTACCTAGATCGACTTAAGTTTCACATGAGTAACAAAATTGTGCCAGAAGGTTCTGTTGTTGAAGGATATTTGTTGGAGGAATTACTGATATTTCGTTCTAGTTATTTGGAATCCACAAAACCGATATTCAATAGACCATATAGAAACCTTTATGATTATAAAGGGGAAGTTGTTGATGTTTGTCTCAATTTTATGTTGTGGACTCAGGCTGTTAGGGCTCGACTAGCGCAAGGGGATAAACCACCATTGGAGCTCAGTGGAAAGAAAGATGAAAAACCACTCTATTGGTTTGGTCAAAAAATATATAAGAATGCTGTAGAGTGCAGCAAGTCCATCAAATAGGCAAGCTTGCACCTTGTAAAATGCCTAGCAGACACATCCCAACGTGAGGTGGAGATGAAAGTCTCGTCTTATGGAAGGTGAGTTAGTTCACCTACTGTGAAAGTAAGAACGAAGAGCTGAAGAGGCCGGTGACTCTGATGAGACAAGAGTTACCATCCAAGGCGAGCAACAGTTACTTGCCCAAGGTGTGCAATGGTCTAGGATAGACTAGGGCGATTATGAGAGCTTTCTGGTACAACTTGGAAGTTCTTAGACGAGTGGAAATGTTAGAAGCCCACACTCCATCTGAATGGTCATATCTAGAGTGGGTTTGCAAAAAATGCTACGACTCGAAGAAGGACTGAGGATTGGACATTAGCAACATGCCCTAAGCATCTATCTCTGCCCTCTTATAGTATAATAGTTGAGGCTAAATGGCTCCTATCCAAGCTTACCTAGAGTTAAAAGTATGTCAGAAAGACATTTGACAGTCCCCCCTACAAAAGAGATTTGGACATAGGACAAAATCACACTTTTGAGATCTCAAACATTTGAAATCTTGTGGAGTCGGACTCTTTAGAGGAAACAAGGAAGGAGTGGTGCAGTAATGTAGCTACTCCAACGCTGAGAGGTAGGTTAACTTCTAAGATAGTACTGAGGAATGTGGGATGAATGTTATATGTAAGAGGCATATGTATATTTTGCAACCTTTATCATTTTTGATCGTGAATAAATCTAATTTTTGTCATTATGTTTATTCTTACATTTACTCTTGGATTTTGAGACTTTGAATGTGTTTACTATTTTTGTAACGCCATGTACCTAGAGGTCCAGGGAGTTACTTTCTGTCACCTAAAACTCATCTTCCATAATAAAAATATATATTTCAGAGGCTCTATAACACTTAAATTCATTTGTTCAAACCAAATATATATATATATATATGTTCCCCAACAAGGACATCAAAGGAAGACCTCAACATGACAAATTAAAATCTCAATAAAGACTCAATAAAGGCATCCACATCTCAAAATACCTGAATCAACATAAAGTAATAAATCTACTGAATAAAACTCTCCAATAATCAAAGTACTCTCGTCTACTTAATCCACTATACACAAATAACCTTGCCCATGCTTCCTATTCCTGATCATCATCTGGAACATCCAAAACATCCAAAAATATTGTGAAGATAAGGATGAGTTATCAATAACTTGGTAAGCAGTGAACATATACCAGTGTATAAACATGTGCTGGTTACATAATGCATAACAAAACATATTAGTTATAGAATGCAGAACAAAACATATTAGTTACAAAATGCAGACAAAACATATAAGCAAATTATCAAAGTGATAGTTTCAAAAGTATTCATATACAAAAGTCCTTTGGCATAGCAATATTGCATCATCTTATCATAACAAAACATATCAGAACAAAGACCATCTTTAACCCACGTGGTAGGGTTGTGCTATCCCTAATGGCTAAACCGAGCAAAAATAGAAGTGAATTTTTCCCTTATCATCCTTGGAGCGTCAAGTATAAATACAAGAAAGACTACATAGAAAATCACTTTGTTTTCAAAGTGGGTGCACTCAAAAATAAAAATGTTAGTACCAACACAATAACAAAGTTAGAGTCAGAATCAGAATCAGAGATGTTGGAAAGGCAACAGAAATGGAACAAACTCATAATGTCATTACAAAGATTTTTTTGATGCAACATTTCATATCATAATTAGAGTAATGAAAGAATACATGTTACATAATCATTTACAAAATTTCATATTCATATTCGCTCTTTTTGCACAATTGAGAATAGAATGTCAAAACTTTTCTCATGTTTACACCAATCATGCCAAAAATATCTTTCACTTTTTTTATTATTATTCAGAATTACTCAAAACAAAATGACCAAGGTTGTTTCCAATGTTCCATAACAAAAGCATGCACGTTTTTAATTAAAATAAACCTCAATCCATTTGTTTTATTCAAAGTCTAAAATAGGAGTACTGCTTACCTGAATTTTGTGTATTATCTATGTTTTGAACCAGTACTCTAGCCGCATCACAATAACCTAAGTCAAAAAAATATTCACTCAAGTTAACAATCCACACAAGCACAAAAAACTAACTAACAGAAACTCCACAATCCCATCAAGTATTAGGAACTTAATAAGTTGACCATAAAAAATACATACTCATTGCCAAGGACATACAACTTGTTTGATTAGCTACAGTATTTTCTAAGATTGGTCTTAGGTCCGGGTATCACCAATTAGGATTAAGGACGGCGACATACCCAAGACAGCCTTTCGAAGTAGGTATGGTCATTATGAGTTTTTAGCGATGTTCTTTGGGTTATCTAATGCCCCAACAACATTTATGGACATCATGAATAGAGTGTTTCAACCATTTTTAGACTTGTTTGTAGTAGTGTTCATAGACTAGACAACATTCTGGTGCATTCCAAATGTAACGCGGATCATGAGAATCACTTGAGATTAGTGTAGGGAACACTCAAGGACCAATAGTTATTTGTCAAACTCAACAGGTGCGAGTTTTGGCTAAAGGAAGTAAAGTTCCTTAGTCACGTGATATCCAACAAGTGCGACCGACCTCTGTGTAAGAAGTAAGGAGTTTCTTGGGGTTGGGTGATTAAACTCTAGTTTTGGACAATCCAAATAAGGACATAACTATTGGAGGTTTGTAGAAAGATTCTCTAAACTATCGCATCCTCTTGTAGTTCTAACCAAGATGAACGTCAAATTCACCTGGACCGATAAGTGTGAATGAATTTATGAGGAACTAAAGAAGAGATTGACTATGACCCATGTTTTAGTTTTACCCGAGCCTCAAAGACAGTTTTTGGCATTTAGCAACGCGTCAAAGTATGGTCTAGGTTGCAACCTAATGCAAGAAGACAAGTTGGAAGCCTACACATCTAGACAATTGAAAGACCACGAGAAGAACTACCCAATGCACGATATGGAATTGGTAGCGATAGTGTTTGCCTTGAAGCTTTCGCAGCATTACCTGTACTATGAATGCATATCAAAATATTTTGAAACATCTCTTTACCTAGAAAAGTCTTAATATGAACGTGGTTGAAAGTCATTAGCGACTATCAATGCGAAATCAAGTATCACCCGAGGAAAGATAATTTAGTCGGTGATGCCCTAAGTTGTAAGTGGCAAGAGACAAAGAACTCTTGGAGGTGGGTTCACTTTCATAAGGGATAAGACACCTATTGGTAAAACACTTGCCATCAAAGGAGATTTTCATCGCCTTACAGTAGTTTAGGATAAGCAATTTCAATGAGTTGAAGGAATAGTAGTAGGGGAATTCGAAATTGTTGGAGACTCGATGGAGGATCTGTAAAGGCAAAGGACCTATGCATTTCAATTTGGGCAAGGATGGAACGTTGTTGTTTAAAGGACGGAAGGTGGTCCCAGCTAATTGGAAAATTTTAGAACGAATACTAGTCAAAGCACACTCCTTGCCACTTTTTTTTTTCTAGAAGAGTTAGGACCACTTGTTCAAGAGTGGTCTCTCCCTAAATTTATTAATAAATCCTCACTTATGGTAGAGGAAAACCTTAGAAACAACCAAGACAAGCGAGATTTACAAATGCTCGGAAAAGAATCATCCCATGTATCAAACCATAAAAACTAAACTGTATTAACTTGTTATAATTGACCGAAATAAAGAAAAAAGAATACAAAAACAAGCGTGGCGAAGTAAACCAAAGAACCAACCATATGAAAACATAAAGTTGTGTACCATAAATGATGAAAAAATTCCATCTCGCATTTACAAAAAAACCTTGCAACTAAAGGATAGCAGCATGTATATCTATAATGAGTCAGACTTTTCTATTAGTGCATAAAATTCCCTTGAGAAAAGAAGGCACATCCCTTTGCACTTGCCAATCTTCAGTACTGCCATTACTACCCATCTAGGCAAGAAAATCCGCAACCATTTTAGCCTCCCGAAAGACATGTTGAATTTGAAAATTCATAGTAGATGATATCCTTCCAATAATCCTCCAAATACCATAAGCTGCATCTTCCAATCAGAAACCAATTAACAACCAATAATGAATCCATTTCTATGATGATATTATTAAAATCCAGATTTTTACACTTCTGAAGACCCATACTTAAAGTCAACAATTCACTTGATTTTTACAATGCGAATGTCATTCTTCTGGCTTCATCTCTCACTATGCCCCCTGCACCTAATTCACTAGGGTTGTGTAAACTACTACCATCCACATCTAGTTTAAGCCATCCCCTCAATGGTTTCTGCCAAGCCACTGCAATGAATTTCTCTTTACATCTGGGAGTCATAGGCAAATGCAAAGTATTCAAAATTTCAACATCTCTCTTAGCCATCCAGAAGCCACTTCTAGTTTTCATGCCCACCCATTGCACCCAATGCTTAACAGATATCCATAAAGTTTCCACTTTATCCTTCCTTCCCTCCATTCTAGCTCTGCACCACCAATTCCACAAGTTTCAGGTGATAATAATTGGAAGTAAGTCAAGCAAAAAGCCAACCTACAAAGATTTTGAAGCCCACCAAACCAAGCCTCAAATGTGGATCTCCATGTATGATGGGGGACATAAAGGATTCCAAGCAGATGTGAACTAATTTTCCATATAGCCACAACAATTTTACCCCTATATAGAACATGGTTTTGGTACTTAACAGCACCATCCAAACAACATTCACATTTCAAAACCAACGGGATTTTGACTCTGCTAACCCAAATCCACACTTAGACAATGATTCAAAGCTTTCGACATGAATATTGAAATTTTCTTTGGCAACGCCGCATGCCAAATCCATTCCGACCATTGAATTTTTGGAGCTATGATATGAATTATGGACCAGGCACTCTTTGTAGAGAAGGAACTGTCAGAATTACCCAACCAAAGAAATTGATCTGAACCTCCCCTTATTCCTCCAAAGTTTGAAAGAATTTCATCCGCTTTACTCTGCCTCACTAGCTGCACTAGTTCACCTATGTCCCAACTGTTATTTATCATGCAGTCTTTCTCCAATAATTTTGGATCTCCAACAATGGGACAATGATCACATAGAGGTCCAGATTCCATCCATTTATCCCTCCATAAGGACACAATCCCTTCATTCACTTTCCATTTGGAATGATTTAAAACCGTAGGAACCTCCTGAATAACCATCTTCTAGAATCAAGTTCCTCTAGTCTGAGAGACAACTAAAGGATGTTCATCATGCACATATTTAGAATAGAAAAATCCCTTCCATAGTGAATTCGTGCACAACATATTCCATGCAAATTTCAGGTGTAATGATCTATGTACATCAAAAAGGTTTGTCAAACACATCCCTCCCTCATCAATTGGTCTGCATATATGATCCCATTTCAGCCATTTTCTTTATAGTTTCTCATTAGCCGAACCCCAAAAGAAAGTGCTGAACAAGTTATGAATATGCTTGATTGCCGACTTTGGAGACATATTCTTTTTAGTTCCCCATTAGCCAAACCCCAAAAGAAAGTGTTGAATAAGTTATGAATCAACTTCCACCTCCTAAAAATAAACCTCCTGAAGTCGAGTCTCCCCTTCCTCTATCTTGTCTTCCAAAATTATTATATGCACTCTAGTCCAACCAAAAACCTCCTTGTTCCAAGCACACAGCACCATTTTAAGTCGTTTCAACTTTTGGGCAAGCTTTCATAAACTCAACCTCCCACCTTTTCTTGCTAAGAGGTAGACACACATCTCCAAAAATCATCATGCGTGGTACACATTTGATGAAATTTAAAGGTAATCAGACCATATCTCAAAGATTGCCCCGTCAATCCCAAAATCATAGGGGCATGATCCGAAGACCTTCTTGGCAAATATTTAAGCAACATTGATGGAAATAAATCCAAACAAATCATATTACATAAACCTCTATTAACTCTCTCCCAACTTTATGACACTCCACCCTGACCATTATACCACGAAAATTTATTCCCTAAAAAAGGAACCTCAACTAATCTCCCATCATTAATGAATGAACAAAAATTAGCAACTGCAATTGGCAATCTAGGATTACCTCCCCTTCTTTCACTATCATCCCTTATGATGTTAAAATCACCAATAAACACATGCGCAAATTTAAATGATTGAAATCAAGTAACTCAATCCACAAAGAGAGCCTATTCACATAACTACACTTTGCATAGATAGCCTAAACCAAAATGGATGAATTAATCAACACCGTACAATGTTGATTAGAAGCTCCCATAACAGTAACTTGCAAATCGGCATCCCAAAAAATCCAAATCATACCTAAGTGATCAACATTTGACGTACACTCAGTAAAATGAAAAAATTGCCTCCAAGGGTCCAATTGACACGCCACTCTAAACGGTTCTGCTATTACAAGAATTTTTTATTTATGAAATTTCAACAACGATGTAAGTCATTTTTTTTAGGTGTCTAGCCCTCGAATATTCCAAAACATAATTTTAGTGATCATAAAGGCAGTTGAGAGGGCCTGCTTGGAGCCTTGGAAGAACTGCGCAAAATTTGTTTGTTAGGAATATTTGTTGTTACCTCCCAATGTGAGGAAGCCCCTATTCACCATCAGAATTCGACGTCCTGATTTCCTCACCCCCATCAAAAACCACAATCTGCTTGTCTTCCTCCACCAGTTCACCTTCTTCCACACCATGCAACAAGCATGTTTCGCAATGCTACCCACAACCAGTCCCCCTCCTTCCCCAACATTATGCGGTTGCAAGCAAATAAATTCTTTCTAGACCCCACTAGTCTCCACATGCAGCAACGGTTCTATAACAATAATTCGATCCTTCAACAGCAAATTTGCTTCCTTCTGCACCATTTGCACATTGGTTGTACCTTTCTTCCGCACTGAATTTTCCGTCATATTGATGACCAAAACAGATAAATCTTTTTCTTCTTTGGATACAACATTCCTCATCTTTGAAACATCTTTTTCTTCATCCCTTCCTACAGGACCCTCCCCTGGTTTAACAAGGTGGTCTGATGCATTTTTCAAAACTAGATATGACTTGACTTAATCATTGCCTTCTTCTTCTCATCCTGTGCATCTTTCTGTGTTGCTTTGCAAGTATTTAAATTATGCCCCTGCACTTTACAAAAAGAACAAAAAGCGGATAGGGTTTCATAGACAACTTCTTGATAGATGCTTGTAGGGAGCTTAGGCATACCAATCCAAATCCTTTGAATTGGATCCTGTGAGATATTCATGAGAGCACAAACCCGAGCCCCATAAGCCCGAGTAGCACATTGAGTCACATTATCTCATTTCAAATATACACCAACCGATGCCGTAATATTCTTGAGAAGCGATTCATGATAAAAATTCGGGGGAATACCAAGAAACATTATACATACCAGTACCAATGCAGGATCAGAATCTTCATTGAAATTTTTCGACCACTGAAAAGGTCGATAGCCAATACCAGCTATATCACAACTCTCTCTTAATAAGGCTTTGAGAAAATCATCTTCATGAGAGAACCTTATAAAAACATGTCAAGCTTTCCACATAGCAGATACGACATGTTGGTGCGTTACTCCCCATCTACTATGGATAAACCCATGAATTCTATCAAGTGATGGCCTTTGCCTGAAAAACTTCAACACCATAGCAAAATGAAATGGTTCAATCGATTTCTCCAACTCTTCCTTAGTGAATTGAATGTAAACCTCCCCATCCACAATTTTTGGTTGCTGAAAAGGGACAAGGACCTCAGGGATTGCCTGAGGCATTTGAGATAGCAAATCCGCGAACGTCCACATCCTCCCTACCAATGACGAGGGGTCATGGAAGCCCCCGACGACAGCCATGCATGAAAAAGTACAAATGTGACGCCCCCAAATTCCGCTTGGGATTGAACGGACATTTGAAGCGTCGAGACATGCAACACAAGGTTACCTGCCCCCGTTCATGACATATAAGATGCAATGTTCCTAACATGCATCTAGCATTATGCAATATTCGAAGCAGATAATCTTTTTCTTTAGCAATACTATGCACCAAACTAAATATATCCCAAATACTTGAAACATAATTCATACATAAAGGCATACTAAAAAGCCGTGATCACCACACTAGTCTAAAATGGTTGTGATCAAAAGAATACTTGAGATACAACTCCAAAAGTACAAGTATTAACCTAAGTTAAATACTATACCATCATCAACATCGCACCGTGGCCTAGTCGACCGTATTCAGTTGGTCAGATTCCAATTCTCCTTTGGGTCCTGTAACAAGATCTACCATTCGGGGGAATGGTAGTTGGGACTACCACAGTGAGATTTGATTACAAATCTCAGTAAGTTAACATAAAACTCACACACAGGTTAAAAATGCATGCATGGCAGTAAAAGCATAAATGCATAATTATAGTCATATATAAACATAGTATAACTTGACATATAGCATGACTTAACCAGAATTTAAACATGAACTGAAACTTGACTTAACATGGCATAAACTTAAGCTTAAAACATAACATGAACAAACAACATAACATGAACGTGAAACATAACATGGACATGAACATAACATAACATGAACGTGATCTTGAACATATCATAAAAGTGAACATAACATGATGTGAACATGAACTTGGAACATAACATAAACATGAACATAACATGTACGTGAGCATAATATAACATGAACTTGATCTGAAACTTGACTTATCATGCACTTGATCTGAAACTTGACTTAACATAAACTTGGAATCTTATTTAATTGTCTTGATTAATAACATGCGTTAATACGTACTCCACAGTTGTTGTGGCCCCACGTATTCAAGTAACATAAAACATAATACGTACTCCACAGTTGTTGTGGCCCCACGTATTCTACATGTCACAATTGCTGTGTCTCATGTAGTGTATGCTCCACAGTTGTTGTGGCCCCATACTTCATGCTCCACAGTTGTTGTGGCCCCATGAATACACATAACATAAAATATAATACGTCTCCACAGTTGTTGTGGCCCCACGTATTCTACATGTCACAATTGCTGTGTCTCATGTAGTGTATGCTCCACAGTTGTTGTGGCCCCATACTTCTATGTAACATAAAATATAATACGTACTCCACAGTTGTTGTGGCCCCACGCATTATAAGTAACATAAATATAATACGTACTCCACAGTTGTTGTGGCCCCACGCATTATAAGTAACATAGAATATAATACGTACTCCACAGTTGTTGTGGCCCCACGCATTATAAGTAACATAAGATATAATACGTACTCCACAGTTGTTGTGGCCCCACGCATTATAAGTAACATAAAATATAATACGTACTCCACAGTTGTTGTGGCCCCACGCATTATAAGTAACATAAATATAATACGTACTCCACAGTTGTTGTGGCCCCACGCATTATAAGTAACATAAGATATAATACGTACTCCACAGTTGTTGTGGCCCCACGCATTATAAGTAACATAAAATATAATACGTACTCCACAGTTGTTGTGGCCCCACGCATTATAAGTAACATAAGATATAATACGTACTCCACAGTTGTTGTGGCCCCACGCATTATAAGTAACATAAAATATAATACGTACTCCACAGTTGTTGTGGCCCCACGCATTATAAGTAACATAAAATATAATACGTACTCCACAGTTGTTGTGGCCCCACGCATTATAAGTAACATAAAATATAATACGTACTCCACAGTTGTTGTGGCCCCACGCATTATAAGTAACATAAATATAATACGTACTCCACAGTTGTTGTGGCCCCACGCATTATACGTAACATAAAATATAATACGTACTCCACAGTTGTTGTGGCCCCACGCATTATAAGTAACATAAATATAATACGTACTCCACAGTTGTTGTGGCCCCACGCATTATAAGTAACATAAAATATAATACGTACTCCACAGTTGTTGTGGCCCCACGCATTATAAGTAACAAAACATATAATACGTACTCCACAGTTGTTGTAGCCCCACGCATTATAAGTAACATAACATGTCTTATCTTTCTTAATGCATGAGATATTATTTAATATCATATACTTTTCTAACATGGCGTATGCTTGTAAATGGCACAATATGATTTAATCATAAACATTTAATGGCATACATGTATCATATGGCATACTTAACATGGCATACTTATAACATACAACATTGTATGACAGAAAAGATTGTGTAACAGATAAATATTCATGAGAGATTAAATCATACTTAACAGATAAACATGTAATGACATAGCATGACATGGCATATACGATAACATACATACATAAATTGTAGTTCCCTTACCCATCACACATACACAATAAACTGATAGTAAGTTAGAGGCTAACTTACCTCGATCGTCGCGTTCTATGAGAATAGAGCGCGAAACACGAGGAACTGCACAACAGCTGGAAGAGGAACACTCAAGTCCTTAAGATTTTCACTTCTGAACTCAATTGCCATATT
>QGSO01000218.1:1447757-1603205 GCA_011037825.1 Carya cathayensis | reverse complement strand
GTTTCTGAGCTCCACTGACCAAAATCATCATTCTTTTCTTGGCAGTTTAACGATATTGTGAATGTCCCTTTCTCATCCGAAGCTTTCGTTGCGGGTTGCTTGGCGTTTTTCCTGGACAACACACTGCATAAGAGGGACAGTGAAATCAGGAAAGAGAGAGGTAAACATTGGTGGGACAGGTTCCGAACATACAAGGGGGATACAAGGAGTGAGGAATTCTATTCCCTGCCCTTCAATCTGAACAAGTATTTCCCATCTGTTTGATCCCGGCATCCCTAAATTATAAGAAGATTAACCATAAATTACTCCCTTCGAAGGTTCTCAAAAACTGTCTGATCTTGTTATAAATTATGGTCATCTCTATTACTTGTGAATCTTATTACATGCTACAGCGGTATAAGAGGGTTTCTTTATAGAAGAAGGCCTTTTGAACATTTTTGTTCTTTGTCGGAAATCCAATATCATGATCGGAACTGAACTAGAGGATGGAAACTGAACCCTCCACTCTTTTTTTTTTTTTAAGAAGAGCCGGCAACCTCCTACTTAGTGGCCCGTCCCAAATTTATTAAGAAGCCCTCACTTGTGGGGGAGGAAAACCGTGGCTACAACAAAACATTTGAGGGTTTACAAGATAAACTCTGAGAGAAAACTACCCAAAACCAAGTGTCCAAACAACCAACTCAAAAACAGAGCAACCAAAAACAAGACTAACATGCCTAAATAAACAAACCAGCTAGACTTAAAAACCAAAACCAAAGCCAAAGCACTTGCAAAACGAACAAACAAGATATAAAAACCAAAAGAAAAAATAAAGGAAAACGTACCAGGGACTATGACATGCGCAAATTATTAGACCCTTGGCCCAAAAAAATCGAGTACGCAGAATGTAACTTACCAAGATTATCAGGAATAACCCCACCAGCACCAGCCGGCCCCGGATTCCCTAAACTACTACCATCCGAATTAAGCTTCATCCAACTTTGAGGTGGCCTCTTCCACCTGATCACACGGGTTTTTCTGGGCTTAGGGTAAAGGGTAAACAATCGGAATATCCAAATTCTTTAAAATGGCCTCATCATGAGGAGAAATTCTATAGGCTTTCATAAAGAATGACATTATCCTATGAATCCACAACTTGATGACATGCCAAACTGACTGAACTGAATCCACTTTATCTTCAATCCGAGCTTTACAATGCCTATCCCAAAGCTGCCAAGAAACAATAGAAGGGAGAATACCAAAAATAACTCTTAACTGAGAAGACTTACCAGCCCGACGAAACCAGAAATTAATTTGCTCCTTCCACGTTTGGAACACACCCATATGAACACTGAGGTTGGTCGCTGCCAATCGCCAAATACGTCTAGCAAAATCACCAGAACAAAGAACATGATTTAGATCCTCCATATGACCCTTGGCGCAACAATTACATTTAGAAACAACAGGGATGCCAATAGTCTTAATCTTCTCATCCACACTCAAACAGTTTGGCATAACCGTGCAACAGTTCCTTAGCTTGGGGTGCTGGCCAGATCAAACCATGAGGGCAAATCTTGACCTCTATTGGTGTGGTGCGGCAGGCATCAACACCTAATGAAAGGAGGAAGAAACAAATGAATGAAGGGTGAAAATGCATTTACGTTAAAAGCAATTAAACATAAACAAACAAATATAAAAGGGTGAAATTGCAAGGTAGAACTAAACCATAAAGTTAGGTGCCCGGTGTAGTACACGCTTGGATATGAAAATCCTAGAACTTTGCTTGCAAATGAAACGGGCAAATATATGGTTTGACAGTCCTTTTAACCCAGCTGGGTGCTGGCAGAGTTACTTGCTCTTTTTCGCCGGCCTGTTCCAGCCATGGCTGTAGCACATGTAACCACGAAATCAAGAGGGAAGCAGGCAGCGGCAAAAAATAAAGGAGGATTTGCTAGAGGAAAAACTTCTATTTATCATCCCTTCATAATCCTCCTCGACATAACATCAAATAAGTTTTCAGATTTAGCTTGAAAACACGAAACCTTCAGAACTCTATGACTCTGCACTCACTTATTTTTTGTCAAAAATCACAAGTCTTGAACCTGCCTTCATGTCTATGCCTAATTCTTATCAAAACCTGCATCATCTGGATTAAGACTGTTAGAGGGGGGATTGGGGTGGTTGAAAATATATAGCACCTTTTGGACCAGAGAAATGGGACATGAATCAACTTCATTTCAAGTGAAAAGGATTATATCCATTTGATATAGAACACAAGGTATTTTTAATTAATAATTAATCAGGTGTCCCTTTAATTAATTGGTCACCATATCAACTTCACATTAATAATTAATTGGTCACTTTTACTTAATGAGGTGTCAATCGTCGGTATCGTTATAATTGATATGAATTGTGACCAAACACCTACCTTGCCTTATGAATTACAAGTTAAAGTCTGATCCATTCGATGACAGAGAATTGTTAGGAGCAAAAAGAACATTTATGTGCTTGGAATAACCAAGGTGATGGATAACCATTTTAAGAAATTTCTTTTGCAACTAAAACATATATGTGAAAGGATATTTTCAATTTCATTTTGAATGGATGACATATATTTTATCAATCTAAAACATCTCATACTTTGTGCTACATAAACTCTCAACTGATACACAAGAATTTGATCACCCTGCCTTCAAAATTGTCACTTCCCATTCAAAGAAGGGTCGCCCTTATATGGGCCATAGGCTAGAAAATATAATATTTTGGTTTCAATTCAAAGAGGCTTTAGTGTTTGAATCAACTGAAGCATTTAGGCTACGTTTAAATGTTGAGTTAAGTTGAGTTAAACTTAATTCTTTATGAATAATAGTGCGTTGAAATGGTGGATTGAGTTCTGTATGACCCATTTAAGATAAGTTTGAATGTTAAGATGAGCTTAGTACTATTAATGGGAAGTTGAAAAAGGTATGAGAGCCCATCAATGATTGTAAAGTTGTTGTAATGATTGAATAATTAATTTATTAAATCCTTTATCAATAAATAACATAAATGAAACATAAATTCTGTGATGCATCTAAAAAAATTACAACAAGATAAAAACAAAATATTCTCAGCGTTATAAATACAAAGTTTACTTACTCTAAATTTATAAAAATAATATAATATAATTATTAATAAAATTACAACAGTATCATGCCCACATTTTATTCTATTATTTATTTATATATTATTTAATTAGCGGAAGCAAATTTTTTTTTAAGTCACCAGCAAATTGAGCCTCACTCGATTCAACTTGAAGATATTTGTCTCTTGTTCAAGCGAGCTCTCAATTGCTTGAAATGCGTCATGGGTCTGCTAATTGGGAAGAGAGAGAGAGAGAGAGAGAGAGAGAGAGAGAGAGATCTCATGAAATTACTTTTTGAAGAGAAATAGAGAGAGAAAGTCATGCTTTTTCTTTTTGTTTTGTCAATGGGTCCTACAAAGTCTTAAGTTGAAATGGTCTAAGTCAAGGCTCATGTGTTTGAATATTAGATGAAGTCTAAAATTGAGCTGAGCTCCTACAAAGTCTTAAGTTGAAATGGTTTAAGTCAAGACTTGTGTGTTTGAATATGAGATGAAGTCTAAAATTAAGCTGAGTTGAGATGTTTCTAACATCCAAAATGACCTCTGCTGATGATATCTCATGTCATCTTTGTATACCTGTTTTGAATAAACATAACAAGAAAGCATGGCTTGAAATTATCTAAATAAATCCGCACATGTCATGTATGCAATATGTATTTACTTTCTTTAGAAGAACATCATTTTATTACCAGTATTGGGTTATTCAATTCAAGAAGCTTGAGAAGTGGCATAGAATGAGTTGATTAGAGTAGTTGCAAGAGGAATAGAATACTCTTCATTTCATTTGAAATAGACAAATCTATTTTAGTGTAAAATATGAGATACTTTTGTCATTTCACATCATGTCGACAATTGAAATGACCAAAATCCTCTATATTTTGTACTAAATAGATACTATCTATTTTACTTTACATGGCGAGGATCATTGTTCATGATAAGAACTAGCTTTCCTACAAACACAAATGTGAATTGGAATTGTTTCACCAAGAATTAAAAGTCTTTCTATGCCCACTTTTAAAGATATGAAACAGATAACATAAGTTATTTTTGAAGGAAGAGCTTTGCTTTTATTGAGCCACATTATCTATCTATGCTTATATTAAGGTGTCGTTTGGTTTTTAGACTCAATTAAGATTAATTCAATTCAGTCTAATTTTAAACTGAATCTACCATTCAATCACCAAACTTTCAAATTACTCAATTTAAAATCTCTTTATACGTGAGATTCACAACATTTTTCAACTCAACATTTCTTTATACGTGAGATTCACAACTTTTTTCAACTTTCCATAAATATCTTTAAACTCATCTTAACATCCAAATAAATCTTAGGTAGACCTTACAAAACTCACTTCATATTGTCAACTTCTTACTATTAATAAAGAACTCAACTTATCTCAACTCAATTCAACATCCAAATGCATTCTAAATGATCACGAGTTTGGTCATTTAAATTAAAATAATTTGAAAAGTCATGTAACTGAATAATAGACAATTTTAAAAGTTCATAACACTTCTGTATTATTATCTTTTATAACGCTTCATCTTCTTACTTCATATCTTATTTATTCTCGAATAGAATAATTCCATATTTTAAAAACTTCATAATGAAATAATATAAAAAAATAGACAAGTAATAATTTTTCACGTACTGAAAGGATCCTAAGGCTTTGTTTGGTTTTATAGGTGAGATGAGATGAGTTGAAATAAAAGTTAAAAGTTGAATAAAATATTATTGGATTATTATTTTTTAATATTATTTTTGTTTTGATATTTGAAAAAATTGAATAATTTATTTTATTTTGTGTGAAAATTTGAAACAATTGCAATAATTGAATGAGAATGGTTGTGAAAACAGACGACGCTTGAAATAATCTATAATCTACCCTCTTTTTTTAACCTTCACAGAAAATTGACTCATTTAACAATTTGATTAGAATATGAGTAGGAGTCAAATAATCAAGGAATGCTCATGCAAAGAACAAACAACATCATTATTTGTGTCACAACTTGTCATAATCATATTCAAAAGAAGGATTAAGATGATCTTAACAACAAGATTGATGTTGAACACTGAATTGACAAAAATACCTTGTCTTCTTGTTTTCATCCGTGGTTGTTTTGGCCTGTGTCATGCATTTTAGGTAAACACAAGACAAAAAGGGACAAAAATCATATCCTCACAGGAATCTCAAAAAATGCTGTTTGGTGATCCGAACAGAATGTTAAATGCCAACATAATGACAATAGGACCTACAAAAACGAGAATTCAATTCATGAAAATGCGAAGATACTAAGTTCTACCCACAAGTTTTTAGGATCCCATCCCTTTGTAATTGTCTATCCCAATTTGAAAAGGGCGTGCAAACCCCACTGCCTCGTGCAGGTGTTTGGATGAGTACTGGAGCCGAATTGCATGCCTGTGTACTCGGACCCATTCCCCTTTCTGACATTGCCTTCATGCCCTAACTTTTCTGCAATTTGAGCAAGCCATTCATACAAATCTTCATTCCTCATTTTATTTTCAAATCGAAGTGTATGGGAGAAAAATCCTGTGACGCCCCCAAATCCCCACGCACGGACATGGAGAAATTGAGACGTCCAGATGGTGACAACACGGGTCCCCATCCTATCGACGAGTGCCAAGTGTGTGTAAGGAATAGAAGTGCACGAAGAGACACGCAGCGGATAGTAACGACATATAACTAAGTACCAGAATTTTTCATAGTTTAATACAAAGCTGTTCAAATCATACATATATTACAAATACAAATATTGTTTCAAAGCCAACTACAAGGCATAAACTCCAACTCAATACTCCGGCAGAGCCGCCTCCTCGGGCTCAGCCTCCTCTTCCTCCTCGATCCCTGCATCAAAATCTACGGTACCAAAATGGTGCCGCAGGTAAGTAAGATCCAAACACCACTAGATAAAAACATATGATAACTCAAACAATATGCATAAAAGAATGCCAATGCACATGTCCCAAAAACCATATTTTTCCACATATGCCAAAAGTCCCATTTGGCCCAAAAACATAACCTTTCCAAATACCACGCCAAAAGTCCATTTGGCCCATAACATAACCTTTCCAAATAAACCGTATGCACCATGACCTCCTCTAGGGGTCATCCACACACCCTGACTCCTGTGCCACACCGCGGGAATCCACCACGGGTATGACACATAAACGAGCGATGCCCAGTTCCGCATCCCGCGCGTTTGTAGCCAAGCATCCTCTAGACGAGCGATGTCCAGTTCCGCTCCCCGCGCGTTTGTAGCCAAACATCCTCTAGCCCTCGCCAGCGAAGGGCCACGGAGTCGGTGCATAGAGCGATGCCTAGTTCTGCGCCTGACGCGTTCGTAGCCAAGCATCCTCTAGCCCCCGCTCCCGTCGTCGTTCAGTTCCGCGCCCCGCGCGTTCGTAGCCAAGCTTCGACTCATGGGATGTCACTCAGTATATTACGCTCCCGAGTGACCAGAGGAGCTCCACCGAGATAATACCCAATCCCGGCTTGGGTCGTGGTACACACGCACCCGAAAATCCATAAAACTCATGAAAATCCCATTTTCAATAAATAACACATGAATATGCATGCACAATGCCGTGCAATTAAAATCACACAAGTTAACCAACATGATCCAAACAACAATAACAACCAAACAATCAACTCCGTCCTCAATCCATCCGATCCCCGAACTGCTCGGACTCAGTCCGGAATCAACAAACCAACTAGATAATTTATTGTAAGAGAAAAATATATTTAAATCTAAAAGTAGAGTTTGGAAAATACTTACAGCGCTATAAGGTATTTTTTGAAAGCCCGCGGCGTTGCAAACAGCGAAGGAAAAGCAACGTAACAGTGTATTTTACACTGGCCGTGGGTAATAAATTACCCATTTTCGAACGAGGACAAACCAAGGCACGAAATTGATAGGGAATGGCCTTGAGATATTTATGAAGCTAAAGGAAGTGAGCTTTGGCCGTGGGTGGCGGTGGAAACGGCGGTGGAAGTGCAAAAAGGGGCTGAACAGAGTTGAGCTCGTGGGAGCTGCTCCGGCAACGGATCGAGGCCGAAATTAGGTGGGTTAGGACAGCAAGAGGTAGGAGAAGAAGCTGTGAAGAGATGGTGGCCGGAGGTGGTGCGACGGCGCCGGAAACGGTGAAAAACCGTGTGGCTTGGAGAAGCTCGTGGTGGCTAACGGCTGCTCGGATGGAGGTGAAACTTGGTGGGGATGTTCACCGGTGAGAGGGGAAGAAAACTGGGTGGGTGGTGTAGGCCACGCCGCCGGCGAGCGGCGGTTCTGGGCGGAGAAAGAAACTGGCGACAGGGGAGAAAAACAGGGCTGGGGCAGCAACTTCAAGCCGTGCGTGGCGGCTAACGGCTGGTTCGATGGCTCTGAAAATTGGAGGGGATGAACTCTGGTGGGAGGGGAAGAGAATGGTGGGGGTGGTGTACGACACACCGGACGGCGATGCATTGACCGGCCGAAGGGGCGGTTGGAAAGAGAAAAGAGAAGGGAGAGCACGGGGAGAGAGAGACGGAGCGGAAAAAGAAGAAGAAAAAGAAAGAAAAAGGAAGGAAAAGAAGAAAAAGAAAAGAGAAACGAAAAGAAATGAGGTCTAATCCTCACTTCCGGGATCCAAAAACTGTTCCGCCGAAAACGATAATAAAAACATAAAACGACTAAAATAAATTAAACACAACATCAAATAAATTAAAAGCCAATTAAAATACATTAATTTAAAATAAATAAACCAATATATTAATTAAATTAAAAACACTCATTCAGTGAAAATACACGTAAAAGCGGGTCATCACATCCTCCCCCCCTTAAAACAAAGTTCGTCCTCGAAATTTGCAAGATCAAACACCAACTTAAAACAAGCCACATAATTCCACATAAAACCACCTGCAACCAAGATTATGAAACGTACCGTCATTACTTAAACAAGTAGGGGTATTGCTCCCTCATATCCGCTACTCGCTCCCAAGAGAAAACTTGAGCTAACGGATCTCCCTAGGCCACCTTAACCAAAGGTATCGTCTTGGATCTCAACTGTTGCTCATTCCAATCCATGATCTGCGACGGAACAACCTCATAAGTAAGGTCCGGTTGCAACTGAATACTCTCAGGGTCGACAAAGCGTGGCTCTTGTTGACCAAAACTCTTCTTCAAGGATGACACGTGAAAGACATCATGAATATCCCCAAAATAATCTGGCAAAGCAACTCTATAAGCAACAGACCCTATCTTCTCCAAAATCTGGAAAGCGCCGACATATCTCGGATCCAGTTTCCTCTTTTTACCAAAACGCTTAACTCCTCTCATGGGAGATACTTTGAGATAAACCCAATCACCTTCTTCAAAAGATAACTCTCTCCTCCTGGTATCAGCGTAGCTTTTCTGACGACCCTGAGCTGACGCCATTTTATCCCTGATGATCCGAACTTGGCTTTGCATCTCTTGAATTAATTCGGGTCCAATTATCCTACTCTCCCCGACTTCATCCCAACACAAAGGCGATCTGCACTTCCTTCCATAAAGAGCTTCATAAGGAGCCATCTGAATGGTCGCATAGAAGCTATTATTATACGCAAACTCTATGAGCGGCAAGTGATTTTCCCAACTCCCTTGAAATTCCATGACACATGCTCACAACATATCTTCAAGGGTCTGAATGGTGCGCTCCGATTGGTTGTCCGTCTGCGGGTGATATGCAGTACTGAACTTCAGCTTAGTACCCAATGCTGCCTACAAACTTTTCCAAAATTGAGACGTGAACCTTGGGTCTCGATCCGACACTATACTCTTCGGTATGCCGTGCAACCGCACTATCTCTTTCACATACAGGCGAGTCAACTTACCCAAGGAATCAGTATTATTAATAGGCAAGAAGTGAGCACTCTTCGTTAACTGATCAACAATCACCCAAACAGAATTTTTCCCACTAGGAGTCCTCGGCAAGCCCACTACAAAATCCATCGTGATGTCGTCCCACTTCCACTCAAGAATAGGGAGGGGTTGGAGCATACCAGCAGGTCTTTGATGCTCGGCCTTGACTTGACGGCACGTGTGGCATTTCTCAACATAGAAGGCAATATCCCTCTTCATTCCATCCTACCAATAATTTTTCTTTAAGTCCCAGTACATCTTCGTACTGCTGGGATGTACTGAATAAGGGGCTGCATGAGCTTCTGCCATGATCCGCTCCTTGAATTCTGAATCTTTGGGAACCACTCTGCGATCTCGAAACCGAAGTATTCCATATTTATCTATACTATAGTGCAACGGCCCTCGAGATTTTCTGACTCTTTTTCTGATATCCAACAGCTTCGGATCTTTTCTTTGAAAAGTCTTCAATTCCTCAAAATCAGTTACCCGAATATCAAGAACTGAAGATAAAATCTTCTCTTGATGTGAACTTTCAATTAGGAGTCTTCTTATCCCACAAAGCAAAGAATCCAATCCTGACGACTCGGCCTCATCTTCCAAATGCGATTTTCGGCTCAAAGCATCAGCAACTATATTTGCCTTCCCTGGATGGTACTTGATCTCGCACTGGTAGTCACTGATTAGCTCTAGCCATCGCCTCTGCCTCATGTTCAGATTCCTTTGGGAAAACAAGTGCTTCAAGCTCTTGTGATCGGTGTATACTTCGCAAGCTTCCCCATACAAGAAGTGCCGCCAAATCTTGAGAGCAAAAACAATCAAAGCCAATTCCAAATCGTGCGTCGGATAATTCTTCTCATGATCCTTTAGCTGACGGGATGCATAAGCAACAACCCGCCCTTCCTGCATAAGGACACAACCCAATCCAAATTTAGACGCATCGCTGAAGATTACGAATGGCTTATGTGGTTCTGAGAGCACTAACACTGGTGCAGTCGTCAACCTGTTTTTCAATTCTTGGAAGCTTCTCTCACACTTATCTGATCAAACAAATTCTGCATTCTTTCTAGTCAAAGCTGTGAGAGGTCTGGATAGGCGAGCAAATCCCTCCACAAATCTTCGGTAATATCCGGCAAGTCCTAAGAAACTCCGGATCTCGTACACTGTTGTCGGACGTTGCCATGACAAAATGGCTTCCACCTTACTAGGATCAACAGCCACCTCGTCTCGGGAAATCACATGCACAAGAAAACTGATTTCCTCCAACCAGAATTCACATTTGCTGAGTTTGGCATACAATTGGTGTTCTCTTAATTTCCTAAAAACAAGACGAAGATGGTAAACATGCTCTTCAACATCTCGGGAATAAATCAGAATATCATCAATGAATACCACCACAAAGAAATCTAGATAAGGTCGGAATACCCGATTCATCAAATCCATGAAAGCAGCAGGGGCATTGGCTAACCCAAACGGCATCACTTTAAATTCATAATGCCCATATCTCGACCTGAACGCAGTTTTGGGCACATCCTTGTCTCTTATCCTCAACTGGTAGTATCCTGACCTCAGATCAATCTTCGAGAACACAGCTGCTCCTTGAAGCTGATCAAATAAATCGTCGATCCGTGGGAGAGGATATTTATTTTTGATGGTCACCTTATTTAATTCCCGATAATCGATACACATACGGAGGGTTCCATCTTTCTTTTTAACGAACAGCACTGGCGCACCCCACGGCGAAGTACTTGGTTGAATGAACCCCTTATCTACCAGCTCTTGCAACTGAGTCTTCAACTCTTTCAATTCAGCCGGTACCATGCGATAAGGAGCTTTATGTACAGGAGCTGCTCCAGGTTCCAAGTCTATAACAAATTCCATTTCACGAATAGGGGGTAGCCCAGGTAAGTCTTCCACAAACACATCCGGAAATTCCTCCACAACGGGAATGTCCACCACAGACTTCTTCTCAAACGGCGTAGACACCATCTGAACTAAGAAGGCATCCGCTCCCCATGCAATCTCTCTTCTTGCTTGAATTGCCGATATAATTACCGGCTTTTCTTTTAGCTTACTCCCTGCAAATTCCAAACAATCACCATCGGGAAGCTGAAAGCTAATTACCCGACTTCTGCAATTTATGCTTGCAGAATATCAGTATAACCAATCCATCCCGAGGATGATATCAAAACCCAACAGCTTAAACACTACCAAATCAGCATCCAAGAATCTTCCATCAAAATTTAATGGGCAACCCAAGGCAACCTTGGAACACCATACCATTTCACCATTGGGTAGAGCCACTACCAAGGACTTTGGCAAAGGTTCCGTGACCACATTACACATCCGAGCAAAAGTGGAAGATACAAACGACTGTGATGCACCAGAATCAAACAAAGTGCAAGCATAAAACTCATATAAATGGACTCTCTCTGAACCAAACACATTAACCCATGAAATCCAAAAACAAAGGAGAAACCAAAATACACCAAAACTCCAATCCAACATTAAATTAAATTAGATCCATACCTGTAATTACTCCGGCATCATGGGTTGCTGGCGCCTCATCATCAACATCTCCGGGTGTGACAGTATAAACCCGGGCTTGCACTGCTTGTTTTGGATTTGTTCTTCCACCTCTTCTACCTCCACGGCTTCCTTGAACTCTAATGGGGCACTCATGAGCAATATGTCCCACTTGGCCGCATCGGTAACACTGGGGTCCACCACTCAGCCGACACTCGCCCTCATGAGCTCTATTACAAAATTTACAAATTGGCACCCGGCCTCCCATACGCACTCCTGAGGCTGCTTGTGGTCGAGTCCCGGACCGCTGAACAAATTTCTGAGGCGAACTAGAGCTACTTCCTTCTCCAGTAAAACTCCGCCTTTTCTGACTTGTAGGAGAGCCCACACTCAAATTAATCTCTCGCTCCACAAGAGTGGCCACACACTAAATCCTGAAAAGTGGATATCCGGTGGCTGACCACCATACGGCGTACATCAGGACGTAGACCCTCCTGGAAACGCTCGGCTCGCATTTCCTCTGTGGCGATGAGGTGGGGAGCAAATCGCCCAAGTTCTAAAAATCTTCGGGCGTATTGTTCCACGGTCATGCTCCATTGGACCAAACTTGAGAACTCTCTTGCTTTTTGCCGCCTTACAGAAGCGGGAAAGAAGCGATCATTGAACTCTTTCTTGAAGCGCTGCTAGGTCATGGTGGCGAAAGACCCCAATTCTGATTCTAGCATTACTCTCTTGGTATTCCACCATTCAAAAGCGGCGCCTTGCAACAGATAGCTGGCGTAGAGTACTTGTTGCGCCTCAGTGCAATCACACACCTCAAAAGTTCTTTCCAAGTCCTTGACCCACTTTCCAGCTTGAAGTGGATCCTCTTCTTCAGTGAAGTGTGGAGTTCTATGCGCCAGAAAGCGCTCATAGGTGCACCCAGCTTGCACCCCTCCACTAAGCCCTCCAGGTAGTAGCCATGGCCCTCCTTGTTGCCAAGGCCCCCCTTGCTGTGGCCAAGGACCTCCTAGTTGTGGCCAAGGCCCTCCTTGTTGTGGGTAAGGCCCTCCTTGTTGTGGCCTAAAATTCTGTTGCATAAATTCAGTCATTTGTAGTATAGCTTGGGTTATGGAATCATCTCTTTGTGTATCGTCCCGTGGCCCTTGTGTAGATTTCCTTGGTCTCACCATTTTTCCTGCCACCACAACCTTTGACCCCCTTTTAGAAAACAAAAACCAAAACCAAAACCAACACCACATAACAAGAAACAAAAGAAACCAACATGCAATAACATAACTAAATAAATAAAACAAGCAAACCAGCTCAAACAAATACAAAACAAATAAAACACGTTAAATAGTAACTTTACTTAAAATAAATTTTAAAACACAACTTAAAAAAATATTCTGGTACTACCTACAGGACATATGGTTTTACTTAGAGCCAAACCGCTCTGAAACCACCTGTGACGCCCCCAAATTCCCACGCACGGACACGGAGAAATTGAGACGTCCGGATGGTGGCAACACGGGTCCCCATCCTATCGATGAGTGCCAAGTGTGTGTGAGCAACAGAAGTGCACAAAGAGACACGCAGCGGATAGTAACGACATATAACTAAGTACTAGAATTTTTTCATAGTTTAATACAAAGCTGTTCAAATCATACATAGTAAATTATTACAAATACAAATATTGTTTCAAAGCCAACTACAAGGCATAAACTCCAACCCAATACTCCGGCGGAGCCGCCTCCTTGGGCTCAGCCTCCTCCTCCTCCTCAATCCCTGCATCAAAATCTACGGTACCAAAATGGTGCCGCATGTAAGTAATATCTAAACACCACTAGATAAAAACATATGATAACTCAAACAATATGCATAAAAGAATGCCAATGCACATGTCCCAAAAACCATATTTTTCCACACACGCCAAAAGTCCCATTTGGCCCAAAAACATAACCTTTCCAAATACCACGCCAAAAGTCCATTTGGCCCATAATATAACTTTTCCAAATAAACCGTATGCACCATGACCTCCCCTAGGGGTCATTCGCACACCCTGGCTCCTGTGCCACACCGCGGGAATCCACCACGCGTATGACACATAAATGAGCGATGCCCAGTTCCGCACCCCGCGCGTTCGTAACCAAGTATCCTCTAGACGAGCGATGTCCAATTCTGCGCCCCGCGCGTTCGTAGCCAAACATCCTCTAGCCCTCGCCAGCGAAGGGCCACGGAGTCGGTGCATAGAGCGATGCCTAATTCCGCACCCGGCGCGTTCGTAGCTAAGCATCCTCTAGCCCCCGCTCCCGTCGTCGCTCAGTTCCGCGCTCCGCGCGTTCGTAGCCAAGCTTCGACTCAGGGGACGTCACTCAGTATATTACGCTCCTGAGTGATCAGAGGAACTCCACCGAGATAATACCCAATCCCGGCTTGGGTCGTGGTACACTCGTACCCGAAAATCCATAAAACTCATGAAAATCCCATTTTCAATAAATAACACATGAATATGCATGCACAATGCCATGCAATTAAAATCACACAAGTTAACCAACATGATCCAAACATCAATAACAACCAAACAATCAACTCCGTCCTCAATCCATCCGACCCTCGAACTCCTCGGACTCAGTCCGGAATCAACAAACCAACTAGATAATTTATTGTAAGAGCAAAATATATTTAAATCTAAAAGTAGAGTTTGAAAAATACTTACAGCGCTATAAGGTATTTTTCGAAAGCCCGCGGCGTTGCAAACGGCGGAGGAAAAGCAACGTAACAGTGTATTTTACATTGTGGCCGTGGGTAATAAATTACCCACTTTCGAACGGGGGCAAACCAAGGCACGAAATTGATAGGGAATGGCCTTGAGATATTTATGAAGCTAAAGGAAGTGAGCTTTGGCCGTGGGTGGCGGTGGAAAAGGCGGTGGAAGTGCAAAAATGGGCTGAACGGAGTTGAGCTCGTGGGAGCTGCTCCGGCAACGGATCGGGGCCGAAATTAGGTGGGTTAGGACGGCAAGAGGTATGGGAAGAAGCTGTGAAGAGATGGTGGCCGGAGGTGGTGCGACGGCGCCGGAAACGGTGAAAAACCGTGTGGCTTGGAGGAGCTCGTGGTGGCTAACGGCGGCTCGGATGGAGGTGAAACTTGGTGGGGATGTTCACCGGTGAGAGGGGAAGAAAACTGGGTGGGTGGTGTAGGCCACGTCGCCGGCGAGTGGCGGTTCTGGGCGGAGAAAGAAACTGGCGACAGGGGAGAAAAACAGGGCTGGGGCAGCAACTTCAAGCCCTGCGTGGTGGCTAACGGCTGGTCCGATGACTCTGAAAATTGGTGGGGATGAACTCTGGTGGGAGAGGAAGAGAATGGTGAGGGTGGTGTACGACACAACCGCTGGACGGCGATGCACTGACCGGCCGAAGTAGGGGTGGCGGGAAGGAGAAAAGAGAAGGGAGAGCACGGGGAGAGAGAGACGGAGCGGAAAAAGAAGAAGAAAAAGAAAGAAAAAAAAAGGAAAAGAAGAAAAAGAAAAAGGAAAAATGAAAAAGAAAAGAGAAACGAAAAGACATGAGGTCCAATCCTCACTTCCAGGATCCAAAAACTATTCCGCCGAAAACGATAATAAAAACATAAAACGACTAAAATAAATTAAACACAACATCAAATAAATTAAAAGCCAATTAAAATACATTAATTTAAAATAAATAAACCAATATATTAATTAAATTAAAAACACTCATTCAGTGAAAATACACGTAAAAGCGGGTCATCAAAAATCGCCCATCTATGTTAGAAAATGTTCCATATATCCCTTTCGTGACATAGAATTTGTAAACACGCCACACCACCATTCTCTCCGGAGTCCGGACGCCATGCCAATCTACAAGATGGGTCAAACTAGTGCGTGTGGCTCACGTCTCTCCTAGTCCACGAATCGTTGCTGTGCCATGACTCTGACAACTAAGCACACGATGCCGATGGATTTCACGGCCTCATATGTTCAAATTACTTTTAAGCCCACTCCATTCCTGTTAGTACTCTTTGGGTGCTGCCGTCGATCGAGGTTTACAGTCTCTAGCTATCATATGGAGGCGGTAGAAATAGAGTTCTCCTATGAAATCCACTAGAATAGTCAATTGCAGTCTCTTTCTACCAATTGAATCAATGCAAACTGCCTTTGACAATTCTCTCATTTGCTTAGCTAAGGAACATGGACCCAAATCTATGATTTATTGTAGAGGTGTAAACCAAAAAAAAAAAAAAATAGTTAACTGGTTGAACCGACCAAATCGGTTTGTTCAGTCTAGTTCGCAACAGTGTAATCGATTTTTAAGAACTGAAATCGATTTTAAATCGGTCTGATACCGACTTTTATATTTTAAAAATCAGTTTGAATCGAACTAGATCAATATATATTTTTAATTTTAATTTTTTATGTTATATATAAAATATTATATTTATTATTATTTATATTATATGCTAAATTTCTAATTAATATAACATATAATTAATAAAATATATCTTTTCCTATTAATTCATGTTTTTGAGATAAGTGATGATTTAATATTATATCAGAGAGAAGAGGTCCTGAGTTTGAACCATAATTCTACACTATATTCTATTTAATTAAAATTTTCACTTATTGGACCACTCACTCTGGAGAGTCTGGCCTACATATAATTACTTTTACGTACTTCTTGTGCACTCTACTAATGTGATTGACTGCACATAGAATTTTTGATAAAAAAAAATAATAATAAAATGTACATCTTTCTAACAATTTAAACTTCTGAGACAAATGGTAATTTCACAGTAATTCTATCTATTTTACAATTTAATACAGGATAATAATTTCATAAACATTATTTTTGTGAGAATTTTTTATAAACAAAATATTCCCCTAAAATTGTCGGATGACATAATAAATCCTATAAAATTTGCGAAATTCAATTCAGATTTGTATATTAGTCAAAAGAATATTCTTTATTCTTTAACATCTTCACACATCAATATTCAATGGTATATATTTCACAAATATTAACTATTGATTGCAACATATCATTGGCTAACGTTTTTCTTCTTCTCTGACGCTCCCACCGATAATGACCTCTTCTTAATATTTGAATTTTCTCAATATATAAAGTCTAAATTATTTTGGGGGGAAAAAATAAAATAAAATTCAATTTGGATCTCATTAATTTCTTGAGGCAAATATTTTATTTTATTTTTATAAGAGAAATAAAATTTAAAGTCGTGAGTATGCAAACACTGCAAAATTACTTGTTGAATCTAAGGTTTCAAGTTTCATGTAATTAAAAATCTACACATAGATTTTGATGATAACAAATGAATTCAAAGAATAAACGAGTCTTAAGCTCAAGTTGTCCACACAATGGAATCAACCACATCAAGGAACCAAGCATGAGCAAGAAGGGAACAAGTTCATATTAAAGTCATAGAGTAATATTGTAAATCTCTAAAAATTCGAAATTAGGATTAAGGTTCAAAATTAATATTTTATCACAAAACATTAAAATACATTTTCCACATGTGCATGAATATTTTGAAAATTAAATTTGAAAATTTTGAAAGATGATTGATTGTCATATTTCACATGTGCATGTTTTATTTGAATATTTTCAAAAGTGATTGATACTTTTCTTGACTTATGTAAAGTGTGCTCCTTTTGTAATATGCAAAAAGTAAAAGATTAGATTTGAAATTTTTGAAAAGCAAAGTGTGCTCCTTTTTTCATATGCAAAAAGTAAAAGATTAGGTTTGATTTTTTTTAAAAGCAAAGTGTGCTCCTTTTGTCATATGCAAAAAGTAAAAAGATTAGGTTTGAATTTTTGAAAAATGAATGATGATGTCTTTGACATGTGAATCTTTTTAAATTTGAATATGAAGTCTCATATGCCTATAAATAGATTATTTGAGAGCTTCACATTCACAACACCAAAAGCATACAATATTCATTCAAAGCTTTCATTCTCTCTTCTCTAAGCATTGAGCCTTAACCCTTGTTCATTTTGAGAAATATAGTTTGTGCTGTATTGTTCTTATTTCACTCATTGAGGAGTGTTTTCTGATATTCTACCCACTATCAATTCTTGTGTTGGAATGCGGTGGTGGAGTTCAACGGAAGGAGAAGTTAGGGTTGGGGAGGGGAATCAGGAGTAGAAAGGAAGAGAGGAAGAGGGGAAAACAAATGGATTAAAATGTAAAATAGTAAAAGCAAATGAGCAAAATTGAAAATAAAAATGTTAGATAAAAATACTGTAGCTTCCACATTTGCATTTATATATATAGTAGATATATAAAACATAAACACACACACACATATATATATATTTATCATTTTTTTATCATTTCATGACGTGGTATTAAATGATAAATTCACAAATCGCATACAACAACAGTTATCAAGATAGTATCCAAATGGTCCCTTACGAGGCGATGTATGGGAGAAAGTGTAGATTGCCGATATGTAGGGATGAAGCAAAAGAAGCCAAGGTGATTGGACCATTTATCATTCAAGAGATAACGGAGCAAGTCAAACTCATAGTAATCATAAGAGTTACATTGACAATAGGAGAAGAGAGTTAATCTTCTTGGATGGCAACTGGGCATACCTTAAGGCATCATCTATGAAAGGTGTTAAGAGATTTGGGCTTCAAGGGAAATTATGTGACGCCCCCAAATTCCGCTTGGGATTGAACGGACATTTGAAGCGTCGAGACATGCAACACAAGGTTACCTGCCCCCGTTCATGACATATAAGATGCAATGTTCCTAACATGCATCTAGCATTATGCAATATTCGCAGCGGATAATTTTTTTTTTTTCTTTAGCAATACTATGCACCAAACTAAAAATATCCCAAATACTTGAAACATATTTCATACATAAAAACATACTAAAAAGCCGTGATCACTACACTAGTCCAAAATGGTTGTGATCAAAAGAATACTTGAGATACAACTCCAAAAGTACAAGCATTAACCTAAGTTAAATACTATACCATCATCAACATCGCACCGTAGCCTAGATGACCGTATTCAGATGGTCAGATTCCAATTCTTCTTTGGGTCCTGTAACAAGATCTACCATTCGGGGGGAATGGTAGTTGGGACTACCACAGTGAGATTTGATTACAAATCTCAGTAAGTTAACATAAAACTCACACACAGGTTAAAGATGCATGCATGGCAGTAAAAGCATAAATGCATAAGTAAAGTCGTACATAAGCATAGCATAACTTGACATATAACATGACATAACCAGAACTTAAACGTGAACTGAACTTGACTTAACATGACATGAACTTGAGTTTAAAACATAACATGGACTTGAAATGTAGCATGAACGTAAACATGCATAACATAAATATGAACTTGAAAATAACATAAACTTGAACATATCATGACATAAACGTGAACTTGAGACATACTGTAAACGTGAACTTAACATGATGTGAACATGAACTTGGAACATAACTTGATCATGAACATAACATGTACGTGTACATAACAAAACATGAACTTGATCTGAAACTTGACTTATCATGCACTTGATCTGAAACTTGACTTAATACGTACTCCACAGTTGTTGTGGCCCCACGTATTCTACGTGTCACAATTGCTGTGTCTCACGTAGTGTATGCTCCACAGTTGTTGTGGCCCCATACTTCATGCTCCACAGTTGTTGTGGCCCCATGAATACACGTAACATAAAATATAATACGTACTCCACAGTTGTTGTGGCCCCACGTATACACGTAACAGAAAATATAATACGTACTCCACAGTTGTTGTGGCCCCACGTATACACGTAACATAAAAAATAATACGTACTCCACAGTTGTTGTGGCCCCACGTATACACGTAACATAAAAAATATAATACGTACTCCACAGTTGTTGTGGCCCCACGTATATACGTAACATTAAATATAATACGTACTCCACAGTTGTTGTGGCCCCACGTATTCACGTAACATAAAATATAATACGTACTCCACAGTTGTTGTGGCCCCACGTATTATACGTAACATAACATGTCTTATCTTTCTTAATGCATGAGATATTAATTAATATCATATACTTTTCTAACATGGCGTATACTTGTAAATGACACAATATGATTTAATCATAACATTTCATGGCATACTTAACATGGCATACTTATAACATACATCATTGTATGATAGAAAAGATTATGTAACAGATAATTATTCATGAGAGATTAAATCATACGTAGCAGATAAACATGTAATGACATAGCATGACATGGCATATACGATAACATACATACATAAATTGTAGTTCTCTTACCCATCACACATACACAATAAACTGATAGTAAGTTAGAGGCTAACTTACCTCGATTGTCACGTTCTACGAGAATAAAGTGCGATATACGAGAAACTGTAAAAGGTCATTCTAAAAGTTAGAAATTTAATTACTAACAATTAGAAACATGGAAACAAGTTATCTTAGAGTAAAATTATCATTTTACCCTCTACATGTGGGAAAACGACCATTTTACCCATAACTTAAGGATTTCATATCCTAACTCCAAAAATTTCCAAAATTTACATTCCTCATGTAAATTTTGTTCTAAACTCAAATATCAACTCAGAAAAAAATTTAAAACAAAACAACACTATGGAAAACACACTATGGCCGAAACATCCATAGGCCATTTCTCTTGATTTTTGTTACAATTCCTTCCAACTTCAAAACTCATGCTTAAACCAAAATTTTACAACAAACATCTTCCAATCCTAAGTTTAAAACCATACTTAAAACATCCATTTAGAAAAAGCTAATAATCAACACCAAACTTTTTTGTAAAAAGATCAAAACACTTGAATCACAAGCTTTGTCCTTAAATCAAAACATCTCCAAGAATTCCAAAAAAATCAAATCTTACTTCTAACATATTCATAACATCATCCTCAGATAAACCATGCTTTAAATCATCAAACTAAAGTCACCAAAATCACAAAAATAACACTTGAAGTTTTTGATTTTACACTTAGTCCAAAAACAGAAACTTTTTCTTAACTAGCTTTGATAAATCTCTTGATCAATGGCTTAAGAAGGTGAGATCTTTGAAATAAAGTATCACATGGTTTAAAAACGTGTCCTAAAGAATATCCAACCATCAAAATTAAAATCACATGGCTAAAACCCAATAAAACATGGATCTAACCTAAAAACATCAAATCTTAGGCCTAACCGAAATTCTCTTGCATAGAAAAATCATATCTTTGAAACTAATACTAAATATCTCCAAAATAACATCCTAACATGAAAATAAGAGACTTAGGATCATCATATAAAAATATCAAAGCCTTTAGAGTAAGATCAAACCTCGAAATATTCAAACTTTATCCAAATAAAAACTGTTTTGCCACTTCCAGTTTTCATGTTTCTAGATCTAATAAAATCTATCATCAAAATCTTTATTCATGCAACAAAACCTCAATGAAAACTCTTAAACACATTCTAAGAACACTCCATAAAATTTTCGGACCAAGATATGTCCATTAGCTTGGTCAAAAACTCCAAAACATAACACACTCTCCAGATTCACGCCCAGAATGACCTTTCCATGGTTAAAAATACTTTTGACCGACCAAATGACCATGGAATGATACGAAAAATACATCTACGGAAACTAGACTCAAAGAGGAACAACTTTTATGAAGGAGTCATCGTGTGAAAATACTTACAAAGGGTCGAAAAACTCCACGCAAAAAGACCCAGAAATCTCCCGAGAGAGCTCTTTTGGGTTTCTCTCTAAGAACGGGGTGAAGAAATGATTAAAGTGAAACAAGTGTGTCTTGCACGACTCAAGACTTCTGTAGGGGGAATATTTGGACCTTAATGATCATTGAGTGGAGGTGTAGACATGTGACATAATGTAGAGGATAGTGGGGGGCAAAAGACAACTACAAAGGCTATGAGACATGGGACTTGATGGGGTGGGTTCCTCCATATTAATGAGTGCAACTTGATGCAATGAATGGTCTGCCAAGTGGGGGAGGAAATTTCTCCAAGAAGCTATGCCAAGGTGGCCAAAAATCGTGGGCTTTAGTGGGCCTTAGTGGGCCTCAACCAAGTGGGCTTCAATTTGGGGTTTAAAGGGGGTTTGGTTAGGGTTTGAGATGCTATCAAGCCCAAATCCAATTTTTCTTGGCCCAATCAAATTTCTAAGGTTTAAAATGTTGGATAAAGATGTCATAATAGGAATTTGAGAAATTAATAGCATGTGAAAGTGATTTAATCAAGTGATTAAACACAATACTAGAAATTGGATCAAAAAGGGTTTGAATGCCAACTTTAGGGTTTGGGGAAACCGTTTAGGGTTCGGTTTCAACCAAGTTTTTGGGGTTTCAAAAGGATTCCAACCATTTAGGGTTTTACTAGGGTTGAAACCCTCTTCATCTAACTCAATTTGGTTGATCAGATGAAAAAAAACTGTTTTGCTTAGGTGGCATGATCTCACACATTGATTTCCTTCACAAATCCATCTAATGGTTTCTCTTTGTGCCAAGTATCTAATACTATTCATTATGTGTGGTTAAGATCTTGCCAAGTGTCCAAATAAAACNCTACCCACTATCAATTCTTGTATCAGTAAAAGGGTGTGTATAACCCTTGTGCGTGTAGAAAGTGTTCTACACAGGGAATAGTTGAATCACCACGTGTGAGGTGATTGCAAGTGTAGAGGGTGTTCTACACGGATCCTTTGTAGCGGTGTTGTTCAAAGGTGTAATAGGTTTCTATCTCCACCTGAAGAGGTTGAATAGTGAATTCGGGGATCCTCAAGGGGTAGCTTGAGGCGAGGACGTAGGCAGTGGGGCCGAACCTCGTTAACATACTGAGTTTGCTTCTCTTACCTTACTCTTTATATTTATTGCTATTTTATATTTTGTTTATATTTTATATTGTATATTTGATTTATAATTGTTATTTTCTTAAATACAACTCAATTGGGGCTCTGTGTTAGTCATCTGGGCAACATTACTTTAAAAAAATAAATAAATACGGGATCTACATGAAAATAAAATTAATTTTTTAATAATAGACCTCACTATTTTTTAAAGCAATTGCACGATATTTACATTTTTCGCAACTATACGATAGTATTACTCTTTTTATAAACATAGAACAATAGATATAGTCTTTGAATCCCACAACATTTAATATTAACCATAGACAGTATATATATACTAATGGGTAACAATTTTTTTTAAATACTAATGGGTAACATTAAATATAGTAGAAAGAATCCACTTTTATTGGAAAATGGGGGTTGAACCCATGATATCTATTTTGAAGATGTGGGTCTTGTGCCATCAAGCCACAAGCAATTGGCTCACGTGCTCTATCTCTACTTACATACTAAACTATAGTATGTTATAAGTGTAAGGATAATTCTATTTATACTTATATTTTTACTTATATAATCATATGTGCTGATGGATGTGTGAAAATAGTGAAGATTTTAAAATCTGAATTTAAAAAAATATTGATAGAGCTCAAATTCTAAGTCTAGATTCTATCTTATTCAATTAAATATTCTACGTGTTGGACTTATATATTGAGAGAAAGTCTGACTCACACGAGAGAAAAAATATTAAAAATATAATACAAATAATAAAATTTATATATTTCTATCAGTTTAAGTTATTGAGAGAAATTGCGATTTCTTAATAATAAATTAATAATATCCTTCCAACCTAGCTAAATCTTTACAAAAGAAATATATCTGACAACCCCTTATATCCAATATGTGAGTGTGAACCAGAATCAGTCTCATATATTTTGTGGAGCTATGCATCTGCTGGAGATATTTGGTCAGAACCTAATAGAAAACTTCTCTAACCTAATTTGGACATTTCACACTGTGATTTTGAAACCACTGCACTTAGTACGCTTATCGAGGTTACTATTCACTCCGAAAAAGTGCATAATAAACTTAGTACTGAAAAATCCTAAATATTCAACTGAGTCTAGTGGCGTAAACTATAACGTAATCTGACACTTCTAACTACCTCAAACAAATAAAATCACATTTCTGGCACCATAGTGAGTGATAAAACTAATTATGTTGACATACTAGAACTTATGCAATTAGCCGATTCGTAAAAACTTATGGGGTTTTCACGAGATTTCTAATGTCTATAGAAATTCCACTATTGAATTTCTAGCGGGCTGTTACAAATTAAGCCAAAGGTACATTTGATCGTACCAAGTATTGGAAAAGGTTAGTCCAACAGCGTACCGAATTGCATTACCAATGGAATATGAAAGGATTTACAACGTGTTCCACGTTTCCTTATTAAGGAAAAGTTTCGGGAACTAGCAATTCCAAGTAGTTAATTCAGATTTGGTTCCACTACAACTAAATCTCACTTACAAGGAGAAATCTATATAAGTTGTAGATCTAAACGAGTAGAGATTGCGATCTAAAGTCATACCATTGGTGAAGGTGCAATGGGGTGATGCGGGAATCGATGAGTTTGCATAGGAAAGTGAGCAAATCATGTGGGAGTAGTTCCCATATTTATTTAAGCCGCAGTAATGAACTGTAACGCACGATGTGAAGGTAATTCGAACAATTTCAAGGTGAAGGCACATTTATAAATAAGCTTTTAACATGCCCTCTTGAAACTCAGAAACAAAGTTATGGTGCAAGAGAAGAGAACTACATAGAGGGTAGCAATGCAACCTAAAATAATGCACCAATTCTTGGAATAACGACGTGAAAGGGAAGGATTAGAGGTTAAATGAAGAAGAGAGGAGGAGGAACGTTGCTGAGACGAAGAAAGTTCCCAGAGGGCTAGACCCTAATATTGAAAATGCTACACTACGACTACACCACTGTGATGCAATGTGGTGAGAAACGAATAGTGCTGAAACGTGATGAGCAAGATAAGGACAAGGGTGAGGATTCCCCAACATCCTATGATGTCGAACCTAGCGGAGGAGCTAGAATGCAATAGAGCACAAATTTTTCTTAAAAATATGTTTTCTATAATTGGGACAATTGTAATAATGTTCATCTTTTTAAATATTTGAAGAATTTTTACAATTTAGAGAGATATAATACGGTATATGAATTTCATTAAAATCAATGCTTGGAACCCTTACCTTCGAGTGGCATTCTATTTTCCAATTATAAAAAAAAAAATGTCTGAGTTCCAAAAAATTCAAGGTGGAGTTTTGCTTCGATCTTAAAAGGTCTATAGAAATATTAGATAATTCTTGGCACTCATTTTTTTCCTAAAAATTAAAAAGCCAAAAGAAGAAATGCATAAGCCAATTATACCATAAAAGTCTTAGACAATAACCACAGTGTTTGCTAATGATTATATGATTATTTTATTTATAATTAAAGGAATACCGTCCAACTAGGTGTGTAACCGGTCTGATCCGGTTTTGGATAAAATTTAGGACCGAACTGGTATGTACTGGTTTTGGATTTTCTAAAATCGATTACGTACCAGTTACCTTTCTAAACTGGTACTTCGGTTTTACCGATTTCTGGTTCGATTCGGTCCTGTTTTAATATACTATATTATATATTATATAATATATATTATAGTATATAATACTATAGTGATAATATATTGTAGTATATTATAATATATATTATAATTGTATTATAGACTATAGTGTTATACTACAATATATTATAATTGTATTATAGACTATAGTGATATATTATAATATATAATATAGTGATATATTATAGTATATTATAATATATAGTGATATAGTATTAGTATAACTATTAATACAATAAACAAAATGATATAAGATTTTAAATTTTAATATCATATTAATTAGTAATTTATTATATAGTACAAAACTATTTTATATATCAATATATATTATATATAAAAATTATATACAATAGAAAAAATTAAAATATATATGAATCGGTCCAGTTTTAAAAAAAGAAAAATTGGAACCGAACCGATTTTGACCGGTTTTAAGAAAAATAAAACAGGTACTGAACTAAATCAAATTCGAGACTAAACTAATCCCACCGGTTTGGTCCGATCCGATCCAGTTTACCGATTCACCAGTTTTTTTTTTACACCGTTACATCCAACAAATAAATTACCACCACCTTTGTTAATTGTTGTTTTGAATCACAGTAATTAATATGATTTATTCTTAAGTGGCATCAATCAATATAATTTATATTGAAGATAATAAACTCGTTTGTTTTTACAAATGAGTTGAGAGGAATTATGATTAAAATTGAAAATTGAATAAAATATTATTAGAATATATATTTTAATATTATTTTTATTTTAAGATTTGAAAATGTTGAATTGTTTATTTTATTTTTTATAAAAATTTTAAAAAAATCTAGTTGTAAACGATTCTGCGCACCAATATACGCACAATCCAATGTGATTAGTTAGAAAGTCAAATTTTAATTAAAATGTTATTAATTTAAATTTTGAATATGAAAACATGAATATTGATATACAGATCAGTATACGAATTCATTTATATATAATAAAATTTAAAAAATTATAATAATAAAATGAGTTGAAATGATTATAAGAAATAGCTGATTTCTTGCAAGAATGATAGTAAATAAATAACTCGCTGAGAGAAAACAAATGATCAATGAGAGCCTCTTCGGACAGGACGTGGTGTAAATATGGATTTGTACCTTCAATAAAACACAACCACGTCAGTCTTCTTATTTTATTTCCGTAACCGCAACTTCAGCCAAGCAAATGAAAAGCGCGTGGAAACTAAAGCCGGTCAAGCTCTTTCCCCTTCGCTCTCAACCTCTTTCTCTCTCTCCCATAGTTCTCTCTCTCCTCAAGCGTGTTGTTCAAGCTCTCTCCCCCTCGCTCAATTCTTTTGAGTTGTGATGCTGCAATTTCATTTGGAAACTCTGGCAACTTTTTTTTTCATTTCTTCCTACACATCTGATTCCCAATTCCTAAATTCACGTCCTATTGAATTAATTTACTTGTGTGGTAAGAAAATCCTTTTGCATTCTATGCTAAGAAGTTTCAGGCTGATGGAAGAGAGAGAGAGAGCTGTCGTGGAGAAAGAGAGTTTGCAGAGAGAGAGTTTGCTGAGAGTAAGGGGAGAGATAGCTTGCGGACAAAGAGAGATTGCTGAGAGTGAGGCTACAGAGAGTTATTCGCATGGTTTATCCATCTTCATATAAAAAAAAAAAAAATTACTACATTGAATTATATATTTTTTAAGTAAATAATAATAAAATATTAATTATTTTATGAATTTTTTTTTTTTTATAAATCTGGATGGTCTATTTTATGCATACGATGGTCTAATAAATTCAAATCAAATTCCATTACTAAGTCCAATAAATTCAGTAAACCATCCAACTCAAATAAATTCAACCCCAAGTCCAATAAATTACATACAAATTCAACTTCCAATCAAAATAAATTTCATACAAGGATACCGTTCTAGGTTTTGAGCCGGGTTGTGGGTAGTGTTTCTAAAATGTTGGTGTCGAAGAGGGCAGAGAAAGCAACAAGAAAAGACTTTCGAGAGAGTTCCAACAAATACAAGAGAGAGCTCCATCGAATAGAGAGAAAAAAAAATATAAAAATGATGTTTGTGGAATGAAAAGTGTTTTTTCAAACTTGAAGCATCATTGTTCATAGCTCTTTAAAAATTTAGAGATACATAAGTATAAATTTAAAGGTATTATTTAAATTTAAAAATAAAGATTAAGATGAATAAGTCAATCTTAGTGAGAGAAGACATTAATTTTATTAGGCATCTGGTTCTACGGTAATTCTATGAGATCATTGACGTGTCTGTCTCTTATCTGACGATGTAAAACTCATATTTTCATCTCATCCAATTGACACGTGGCATATTAATGCCACACTATAATTCTTCCATTAGTATTTGAATTCAAATTAGTAAAAACATCTAATTGTGATATTTTTTATAGGTTAAAATTTTGATATTGGGTTGTAAAAACATGAATATTTGAGTGAACTTTTCTAATTAGCAATCTTATATGATATATCACACATTTGTTGATGTGAGGTTTTTTTATTTTCACTTTTTATTCTTCTTAACAAGTGTGTGGTGTAAGACTGTTAAGTAGACTTTATATTCTAATAATAATTTTACAATCAACTCAAATTCAAGATTACTGTACAAATAATTTATTTAATCGAAATTAAATATTTCGTGAATCTCAAAATTAATTTAAAAATAAATAAGCTGGACAAGAATATAAATTATAACTTTTATTTTAATAAAATTAAAATTAAAAAAATAATATTTGTCTATCTGCGTATCCATGCAAGTTTTGTATATTTAAAAAAAAAATTTTGATATTCATATAAAAAAAAATTATATTTTAAGAATAAATTTTAAGCATTTGCACACGTACGCAACATTATTAAATAAAAAGAAAATTAAGGATAAACTTGATGCATGCGTTCGAATAAAAAATAAACAGAAGCTGTTGATTTTGTAATTGGGAAAAAGCCCGAGCAAAGACACTCTTCAAAACCCAGAGCTACACTTTCCCTCATTTTCTCGCCTCCCAAATATTTTCTGATTGGATCACCTTTTTTTTTTTTTTTTTTTCCTTCTTTCCTTTCCCTTACTACACTTTCACACAGACCACAGGTGCAAAGTTTTACCACCATCCAAACCGTGGGCGAATCCTCTTCTTATCCATGGCGCCTCACAAGAAATCTAAGAAAAGCAAAAGGGAACTAAAAAAATTGAAGAAACGCAAAAACGTAAATGGTGTGATTCCCGTAGAACCCAAAACCATTGAATCCGACTGGTGGGACGCTTTCTGGCACAAGAACTCTTCAACCCAAGGTTTCATCTTGCTCTCACTCACTATCTCCTTTCTTTCTGATCTCTGCGTTTTAGAGGAAATTGGCCTCATGGGCATTCATATTTTGAGGTAAATTTATGTTTTTTGATCGTGATTTTGTTCATATATGATGGTTTTTACGGTTTTATATTTTGATAACTGGTGTGACGAACTCAGATATGCGGGTTTTGGTCGGTCTGAGAATTTCCAAAAATTGCAGAATTTTTTTAACAAAAAATAAAATAAAATTCATTCGTATTAGATGCAGAAACCACATTTCAGAATGCCATAGGTGAACCACGCTCAAATACAATTCAACAAATAGCACTCCTAACATAAACACAGACTCAAAACAGACATAAAAGATTAGCCCATATATCCTAACGTAGCTGGCTTGCTTCTTCTTTTTTTTTTTCTTCTTTGAAAGTGAAATCTGATCTCATTAATCAAGCTGAACACAGCTCAGATGTTACAATCGACTGAATGCAAAGAGGGCATTCTTCAATGTCATATACATCCTCAGTTAAACTTAAAGCAGATTTTGCTAACTGGTGTGCAGCTTTGTTAGCTTCTCGATAGGCATGTGAAGCTTCCCAGCTGCCTATGCTTGCCAGTATGTGTTTTGCATCTTCAATTAACAGGCCTCCCAAACTCCAGTCCGTTTCTTGTCCATGAAGCTGGTTAATTTCTTGTTTAGAGTCCCCTTCTATGTTGATCTGTCTAAGGCCCAGCTCTTTGCAAAATATGGTTGCCACCAACAACCCGTGTGCTTCAACATCAAAAGCTCTTCTTGCTAGTGGTGTAGTTGCCCTTAGTGCTCCAATGACATAGCCTTGGTGATCCCTGACTAGAACTCCCAGTCCCATTCTGCCTGTTTCTACTTTTAGAGCTGCATCCCAATTGACTTTGTATGCTCCTTTTGCTGGTTTTAGCCAAGTTTGCCTCGTCTGGACAGGTTTGCTTCTTTGTATGCGAGTACGTCTATTTTAGCTCCTTGAGAAAGGTGGGCTGGGTGCTTAAAGTCTTTGCCATGTAGTAAGTCATTTCTCCTAGACCAAATTCCCCTCATCATGACTGTTGTTTCCTCGAGTTCACTTGGATCAAGCTTCTGAACCAGCATAGCCCAGATGTTGAAGAAGAGGTCACTGTGGAAGGACATTTTTTGGACCTTGATGCATCCCTGGCTCCACACATCCATAGCTACTGCACAACCCCATAGGACATGGCCTGATGTCTCAGGTTCTGTTTTGCATATAGGACACGCATTAGCTTCCACAATTTTTCTTCTCTTCAGGTTTGCTAGGGTGTGGAGTGCTTCACTAGATGCCCTCCAAATGAAGTGCTTGACTGCTGGGGCCACTTTCATTTTCCAAAGACTCTTTCACACTACTGTATCCATGGGCCTGCTCAAGTTCTCCCCTTCTGCTTCAACCTCTAGTTGCCTCCTATGGTGATAACCACTTTTTACAGTATATTGCCCATTGGTAGTGTATTTCCAGGTCAATTTGTCTTCCTTGTCTCCAATACTGATGGGGATCAATTTTATGACCTTTATCTCTGATTCTGAGAACATTTCCAGTAGGAGGCCCTCATTCCACCTTTTCTGCCTTGGGTCAATTATATCACAAACTTTTTCACACCAGCAGTTATCAGCTCTTGGGGTAGTCACTCGAAATGAGGGTAGGGAGGGTATCCATTTTTCAGACCATAGGTTGATACTGCATCCATTTCCAACCCTCCACATTAGGCCTGTTTTGAGACCAGGCATACCAGCAAGGATGCTTCTCCATGCATATGAGGGGCCCAAGCCTAGTTTGGCATTCAATAGATTTCCTGAAGGGAAGTATTTCTGTTTAAACACTCTTGATACAAGGGTTAAAGCATCCTCCAGCTTTGCTTGGCAAGCATAGCCAGGTTGAAGCTTCGGAAGTCCCTGATACTGAGGCCTCCTGACTCTTTTGCTGAACTTAGTTGATCCCAAGAAATCCATTGAATTTTTGAAGAATCCTCATTGTATCCCCACCAAAACTTCCTTAATAGTTGGTTGAGCTTTTGAGGGATGGTATTTGGAAGTAAAAACATTCCCATTGAGTACGTGGGGATGGCTTGGAGCACTGCTTTGAGAAGGATTTCTTTGCCTGCAGTAGAGTGTTGGTTTGTTTTCCAATTCACCACTTGAGACCATGTTCTGTCTATGAGAGAGTGAAAGGTTGCTACTTTTGTTCTTCCCAAAACTGCAGGAAGGCCTAGATATTTCTCAAAAGTTCCTGTGGACTTTATGCCAGCTAGTTGTAAGATCTGTTTTTGTACCTCTTTCTGTGTACTCTTGCTGAAAAAAACTGAGGATTTGTCCTTATTAAGCACTTGGCCCGCCCGAAGCTTGTTTACATAACTCCAAGATATCGATGACTTTTGAGAGCTCTTTAGGTGAAGCTTGGCAAAAGAGTAAGCTGTCATCTGCAAAGAACAGATGAATCACTTTGGTAGGGCCTTCCAATTGGGGCACTAGTGATTTCTCCCATCTCTTCAGCTTTATACAACATAGCTGATAAGGCTTCTGCACACAGAATAAAAATGTAAGGGGGAATGGGATCCCCCTGTCGAATGCCTCTAGATGGTTTAAAGCTCTGCTGAGGTTCTCCATTCACCAGGATTGAGTATGACACAGAGTTAATGCATCTCTGGACCAGGTCAACCCAGTGGTGAGGGAAACCTAATTTGATCATCACAGCTTTCACAAATAGCCACTCTACCCTGTCATATGCCTTGCTCATATCCAATTTGAGTACCATAAACCCTTTCTTCCCTTCATCTTCAATGTCATTGAGTGGAGCACCTCATAAGCTACAAGGGTATTGTTTAAGATGAGCCTTCCAGGCACAAAGGCACTTTGGTTCACTGATATGAGCTAAGGAAGGATCATTTTCATTGTGTTTGCCAATGTTTTTGAAACCACTTTATACTGTACATTGCACAGGCTTATAGGCCTGAATTTAGATACCTTCATTGGGTTTTTAACCTTTGGGATGAGGGCTATGAACGTATCATTCACCTCACTAATAGAGACCCTCTGATTTAGGACTTGCAACACAAACCTGCACACTTCTCTTCCCACCTCATCTCAATTTTTCTGGTAGAATTGAGCAGGAAAACCAGCAGGGCCAGGGGACCCTAGTGGATTCATTTGGAACACTGCCACTTTTACCTCCTCCTCACTGAATGGTTTCACTAGACAGGCCTCCATCTCAGTTGTGACTTTTGGTTTAAGTGCATCCAGGCAGGAATCAATGTTAGTAGGCAATGAAATATTGAAAAGTGATGAGAAAGACACTATGAACATGGCACCAATCTCCCCTTGCTCGTTAGCCACTCTTCCAGTTGCATCAGTTATGGACTTGATGGAGTTTGCCCTTGTCCTTTGGGTTGCTTGCATGTGAAAATAGTTGGTATTTCTGTCTCCATGTCTCAGCCAGTGTTGCTTTGCACATTGTCTCCATTTCATGTCATTCTCTGCAAGGGATACCTCAGCTTCCCTTTGCATTTCCTGCATGTGTGCTAAGTGGCTTCCATCTCCTGTATCTTGCAGGTGGCTGATTTTAGCCCAGATTTGAGCAGGACCCTGCTGTTCTTGCTGAGTTATGTCATGCTTCCACGAGGTGAGCCCCTTTTGACAGTGTTTAAGCTTCTTCCTCATAGTTCCAGCCAAGTTGTCTCCCATTGCCACCTTGTTCCAAGCTTCCTCTATCACTGCACCACTGCCCTCTTTGACTTCCCAGGCTGCCTCATACCTGAACACCCTTTGTCTCATGTTCCCCCCTCTAGCATGATGTGTTATGCTAATATTGAGGGATGAATGGTCAGATTTTACAGCTGCCAGCACATTGCAGGAAGCTAAGTTGAAGAGGTCCAACCATTCTTTGTTAGCCATAGCCCTGTCTATTTTCTCCTTTGTGAATCCCCTCCCACTTCTATTATTTGATCAAGTGAATCTTTGTCCTGAACATGGTATGTCTCTGATGCCACAATGTTCTGTTGCCAGCCTGAACATCTCAATTTGCCTTTAGGGTCTACTGGGACCTCCAGCTTTTTCTTTTTGATGTAGTATTTTGTTGAAGTCGCCTGCACACAACCAAAGGAGTTTTGGTTCAGGTTTAAGCATCTTGAGAAGCTCCCAGCTACCTTTTCTTTTCACCGTGTCAGGGTACCCAAAAAAACCAGTGAATTGCCAGGGGTTACTAGCATCATTGTCTATGATCATAGCACTTATATGCCAACGAGTGTAGTTAATAACTTTGACCCTTCCACCCCCCCTTCCATAGTAGAGCAATACCACCACTTAGGCCCACACTTTCTACATCAAAACAGCCATCAGATTTTAAGGATCTCCTCACTTCTTCCATTTTAATTTTATTGCATTTAGTTTCTACAAGGAAAACTAAGTTGGGGTACTTCTCCTTAGTTAACCTTCTAAGCATTCGAATTATGCGAGGGGTCCCAAACCCTCAACAATTCCAAATTAAGAGACTCATTTGGAGGGGCAGCGCTGGAAACCAGCCACTGCCATGTGTTCTTGATTCTCAAACCCAACATCATTGTTCTTGGTCTTTTTTGATAAGAGAGCCACCTCCTTTCCACCTCTCATCCCTCTCCTTTTTGATCCAGCTTCTTGTTGGATGTTTGTGACATCACTTAAAGTAGTGCTGGGATTAACCTTTCCCCTAGCGTTTCTCTTCCATCTACCACCTCTATTACTTTCACCTTGCTCATTACTAAGGGGTCTATCAGTAGTATTGGGGTTCTGTATGGGCAAGGGGTCTTGGCTTTTTGTGGTGTCATTTATGGCCTCAGGATGTTGTCTCCCCTCCCTTTGACTGGTAGTTTGAAAATTGCTAGTTGTTGTGAACATTACTTTAGATGCACGGCTATCTCCCTGGACATTATCCAAGTCCAAATCCATCATACAGACTGGAACTTTTGGGCCTCTCATTACTGTCTCCTGGATGAATTTGTTATCCTTATTATTGCTCACCTCCTCAACGCCACTCAGCTTTTGTCCCCTAGTCATAGTTACTTGATTGCAAAAGGGTTCAAAAGGCTCTTGCTCATTGTTTACCCCACACGCATAGTTCTTTGTGCCTGAATAGCAGTCTGCTTTCCTCGTGCGTTTAGTATGCTCAAACTCTCCCTCTTCACTCTCTACCAGATCTGAGCCATTGTCGTCCTGAAGGCTTCATTGTTGACCCGTTTCTCAGAGAGAACTCTGCCAATGACACAGTGCTTTCCTTGAGCAGAGTCATCTTTTGGCCCTTCGGACTGGATCTGGATAACAGAAGTTTCTTCATTTGGCAAATGGAGCCATTCCCACATTTAGTTAAATCTTCCTCCACCATCGTCGCGGACAAAGTTGCACCCTCACAGCCAGTGAGACCATGCCGTTTGTCGAAAAACAACGGCACTAACCCTACTCAGACTCGAGAGAGAAGAGAGGCACTTTTTTCATAGCTAGCTTGCTGATCTAAGCAGACTTCTACATTGAAATTGGAAAGTCTACACTAACAAATACTGAAATGACTCGCTAACCAAACACATTAAACCTATAGTTAAGATCTTTTTTCTTTTTTTTTAATTTCTCGCAAAAGAGCCTATTTTTAGAGGTTCTTTTTGCTGATGATGGACTTGTGAGTGTGGGGGATGACTCCACCTCCATCAATAGTTTCTCTGATCAGCGTGTTGAGCTCCTCCTCTCCTCTGATTGCCAGTTTCAAATGCCTGGGTGTCATTCTCTTTACCTCCAAATCTTTGCTTGCATTTCCAGCCAGCTCAAGCACCTCTGCAGTCAGGTACCCCAGAATTGAAGCCAAGTAAACAGCAGCAGTTGCCCCAACACAGCCATTCATAGAGATCCTCCTTTTCAGTTGCTGATGAATCCAACCCACAGGAAACTGACTTCTGGACGGGAAGACTTGGAAACGGATCCTTTCTTGTCCTTGTTAGCTGCGGTGGTCTTGACTGCAAATTGGCCCTTCCCTCCTTTCCCCAGCATTGCTTACCTGAGAGTGTTGGAGAGGGAAGAGGTGAAAATTGCAGCATTAAATGGTGGCATTTGAATGTGAGTTTGGGTTCTAAGTACCAATAAAATTTGCAACCTAGGCAGAATTAGGTTTGGTTCTGAAATATTGTTTTGAATTTTGTATTTGTGAATCAAAATCCATGATAATTGCTGGTGTGCTGTCATTGTTGTTTCTTTTCTGTTCATGTATGTGTAGACGCTTTTTGAATTCTTAGCTGATTGATTGTGATCAGAGCTGAGATTTTGTAACCAGTCTCTATTATATAACTCATTCCTGCAGGTTGTTTGGTGCCCAATGATGAAGCTGAAGGTTTCAAGTATTTCTTCAGAGTTTCAAAGAAGACTTTTGGATACATCTGTTCTCTTGTAAGAGAAGATCTTATATCAAGGCCACCATCGGGGCTGATCAACATTGAGGGAAGGCTTCTTAGCGTTGAAAAACAGGTTGCGATTGCCTTGAGAAGGTTGGCATCTGGTGAGTCCCAAGTGTCAGTTGGGGCTGCATTTGGGGTTGGCCAGTCCACTGTTTCTCAGGTGACATGGAGATTTATTGAAGCACTGGAAGAACGTGCCAAGCATCATCTGAAGTGGCCTGATTCCAATAGAATGGAGGAAATCAAGTCCAAATTTGAAGCATCCTTTGGGCTGCTGAATTGTTGTGGAGCCATTGATGCAACACACATCATCATGACCCTTCCAGCTGTACAAACCTCAGATGATTGGTGTGACCCAGAGAATAATTACAGCATGCTCTTGCAGGGAATTGTCGATCATGAAATGAGATTTCTTGATATTGTTACAGGTTGGCCGGGGGGAATGACGGTTTCTAGGCTATTGAAGTGTACTGGATTCTTCAAACTCTGTGAGGGCGGAGAGCGTTTGAATGGAAATGTAAGAACTTTATCTGGAGGAGAGGAAATTAGAGAATTTATAGTTGGTGGGGGTGGGTATCCTCTTCTTCCTTGGCTCTTAACTCCTTATGAAACTGACGGTCTCTCAGCAACCATGTCCACTTTCAATGCTATGCACGAGGCTGCAAGGTTGCTTGCAGTGAGAGCATTCTCACAGGTAAAGGGTAGTTGGAGAATTCTTAATAAGGTAATGTGGAGACCTGATAAGCGAAAATTGCCTAGCATTATCTTGGTATGTTGCTTACTGCACAATATTATAATCGACTGTGGAGATAATCTACTTCAAGATGTAGCTTTGTCTGGTCATCATGACTCGGGATATGGAGAACAGTTCTGTAAGCAAGCTGATCCATCGGGAAGGACACTGAGGGAAAAGCTGGCCAAATACTTCCACCATGGCAAAGAGAAAGCTCCATCAAAGTAATCTGTTTCCATTCTTTGCACAGTACTAGCTCAACCTCCGGAATCTGGTTTCTTGTAAAGCTTCATTTTGCTATGGGAGCAAAGACTAAGATGTAAACCATTTTGTTCTTGAAGTGCCATTTGGTTTTCTAAACATATCTTTTTTGATGTTTTCCTATCTTTTTTGGGAAAATGTCGGGATCACAGATTCTTTGCATCTAGAGGATCAGTTTCGTATGGTGTGGATTAATCTCATTCTAACAACTACTGTGATTAAGTACAGAGGTTTCGTATGATTAATTTAAATCATTTGAGAATCATCCAGTTCCCAGTTGATCACATGACCACTGTCAGTAAGATAACTGCAGTCCTACCCTCTTGTGCTTTCTTGGTTGTGTTTCGGCATGCGAGACGTGCGAGTTAAAACCTCTGTATTGAGAGAGAGAGAGAGAGAGAGAGAGAAGTCTTGCCAATTAGATTTGTCAAAAAGCTTCTCTAGTCTAGAAATTGATCATTCGAGGCTGCCTAGCTGCAGACACTCATCCAAGTATCAATTCAATGAACTCATTGCACAGGACAACTTTGGTAACCTTGAAGAAGATGGGTTTTCCAACACCCAAGTTAGTTCTACAAGATAGAAAAATGGGGTGGGGCGGGGCGAATCATGCTCCATAAGAGCAGAATCCGTAAAATTATATGATTCTGAAATTTACAGCAGGATCTCTGAGACCAAGAAGACGATTCTGTCTACAAAACAAAGTAAAACATGTGGGTCTGACATCTCAATGAATGAAACTCTATAGGGAATGAAACTAATATCTCAATTATTCATCCTCAATATATCCAGAATAATTTTAACTGCTTCAATCGCCATTGGTTGGAGGTCGGACACATGCACAAAAGGTCGTTTTCTTTCTCTTCTGGTTGGTTCTTAGCCCACCATAGAGATAATCTCGCAGGAGAACTTTAGGTTTTCGGTCAGTGATTCTTGTTTTCCCTTGCGTTTCCTTCTCGTCATCAAGCTTCAGCAGAAGAAACTGTACTTTCTGCACCTCCAACTGCAACTGACCAATTTTTTCAGACCCTCTTTGTGCTTCGTCAGAAAATTTTCTCCTGGCATTCACACTCTCATCTGAGTCTAGTGCAGAAACTCCATCAAAAGACAAGGAACTACTTTCTACTGTCTTGATCAATTTGCGATTTACATCAAACAACTTGGTGATGGATTCCTCAGCTTCACCCAGCTGCCCCTTGATTGTGTCACGTTGAACACCTTTATCCTTCCTACTTTTCTCAGTATTCTCTACCTTCCTCTTTAAATCTTCCACTGTGATTTGAAGGTTTGTCAACTTTTGTGCATCAGAATCAAGTCTTTCTAAAATCTTCCTCTTATTCCCTCTCTGACGGGGCTCAGTGAGTCTCCCAGATATTTCTAACTTGTCCACAGCCAACTCCTTCTCGAGTAATGACTCTGAAGGGGTGCGTGCAGGTTTGTGCTCCTTGACTGGTTCAATCTGATTGTGGGGTTGTGCCGTAGCCCCCTTCTGACCCTTGCCAACCATGGGGTCAATGCTGCCATCCCGGTCAGTGGTTTCCCATAACTCAAGCATCTGATCAGCCTCTGCAGTTTCTCTCCTGCTTATACCATAAGATGAACACTCTGATATCTGATCAAGCATGATGTCTTTAGTCAGAACTTCATTTCTTGCATCAGAAACCTCCTGTGTCTGCATCCCCTGACTGGGACCATTATCATGCACCCTTTTCCCTTCAGGTTGGTGTGGAGTAACATGCTTCCTTGCTTGAACATTTTCTTGACGAGAGTGACTTTGAAGTTTCAACTCTTCAATTTCCCTCATTGCAGCCTCTAGCTTGCCATTAGCATTTAGTTGTTCCAGCATCGCAAGCCTTTCCATTTCCACCACTGCCTTTTCAATAGCTTCCACCCTCCTTTGCAAATCCTGCAAGTCTGAAAATTCGTCTGGCACCATGGTAATTCCATTTTCATCCATATGTTGATAGATTTCAGCATGTGGGCGAGTCACCAAAAGAACATCCTACAGACAAGTAGAAAATAAGCAGTGGGGTTAGGATTTTCCCTCGGTGGATGTTGAATTTAAACAGATTAATAAATAATAAATTACAATATTGAATTCTTTTCAAAATACAAATAAGAACTCTCTTAAATCAACTTCAAAAAAAAATCTATTCTCTACTAGTTTGCATCATTCACGAGACATGGTTCACTATTAAACAACCAAATATCAAGAAATTAGTTATTCAAAAACTAAATATTAAAGTCCAAAAAGAATCAATTTCAGCTATCTATAGTAAATATAATTTCAATTAAACTAAATAAATCGTGAAAGGAAAATTACGCTAAACTATAACTGGGTGGTGCCAAAGGTAGTGACAATGCGATTTCTAACAAGGAAGAGACATGGTGAAAGACAGGCAATTATGCATTTGTACATTTTCATCATATGCTTAACACAATAGGCAAGTCTGCCATGACTATGAACCATTGTTTGATGAACAATCAAATAAATGAATCTCAGTTTAGAAAATCTTAGAAATTTTTTCTGGAAAAGTTTTAAAAATAATTAAAGTTTCCCACTAAGACTTTTTGCCCCTGCTAATTCTTCTCCAGCGACTGCACATGAAAGAGATGGGGGACCTAAATTGCAAGGAGAGCTTTTCTTTTTTCTTTTTTTTTTTTTTTTTTTTTTAAGAAAAGTACTGATAAAAAATTGCTTCAGTGACTTCACAAAATCGTTTCAAAATCTATCATATACTTGATATATTCCCCCAAACCTCCACAAATTTCAGTGGGGCCAATTATCCCCCACTCAGCATGATGTGGCTCCTCACTAAAAATAACCAATGAACATTATAAGACGCAAAACCACAAGGCAGAGTTGGAGACAAATTTAACATTGAACATTAGATGAGCCCCAAAACCTCATAGTATAGTTGGGGGCAAAGGGAAGAAAAAAGGAAAAAAAAAAAACTTTTCCACTGTGTCATAAGTTGTCCCCTACATGCTAAACCCAAAAGAATTATTAAAAAAAAAAAAAAAGATCCAGCTTACTTTTAAAGGTTTTTGCATGATTAAACACACATAAGAAGCAGCTGCATAGAGCCCTGGAAAACTTGTATATTTTCAAGCATTAATTCTACAAATATTCTAAGCTAATCATTGAGCAGAGATGGGAAAGTAAAAGCCATGCTAGTGGAATGTTCAATTGTAGCTTTAAGAACTAAACATGTGACAATAGATAAAATTGGGTGAAGATCAATCCAGTTCTGCCAATGCAAATAGTATGTAGAAAAGGATGAGGCAATAAATATAATTAAGCATTTAAGAAACAGTATCACCTTGGTCTAAAGAACTGAGTTAAGTAGTGCAGAATAGATGGAAATTACCTTTGCCTTTTCATTTTCAACTGCAGAAAGCCTACTATGAAAAAGTGTATGCTTCTCCAGAGAAGATACGCTATGTTTAACAGAGATAACAGCAGGGGTATAAGCAGCCAACTGAGCTTGTAGTCCTCTGTTTTCACCTTCCAAGGTGCTAACTCTTTCTTTCAGCAATTCAATCTCCGTATCTTTGCAATTACTCCTATTTTCAAGGCTCTCACATGCAATAGTTAGCTCATGAATCCTTCCTTCAAACAACACTTCACGGACACTGGAGATTTGCAGTTCAGCAAAAAATGCGGCAGCCTGACTCTCCCACAGTTTAATCTCCTCTGTTCCCTTTTGCATTTCAGAATTCAAGCTTTCTTCCAGTCCTTCCTTTTCACCTTCCAAGGTGCTAACTCTTTCTTTCAGCAATTCAATCTCCGTATCTTTGCAATTACTCCTATTTTCAAGGCCCTCACATGCAATAGTTAGCTCATGAATCCTTCCTTCAAACAACACTTCACGGACACTGGAGATTTGCAGTTCAGCAAAAATTGCGGCAGCCTGACTCTCCCACAGTTTAATCTCCTCTGTTCCCTTTTGCGTTTCAGAATTCAAGCTTTCTTCCAGTCCTTCCTTTTCACCTTCCAAGGTGCTAACTCTTTCTTTCAGCAATTCAATCTCTCTATCTTTGCAATTACTCCTATTTTCAAGGCTCTCACATGCAATAGTTAGCTCATGAATCCTTCCTTCAAACAACACTTCACTGACACTGGAGATTTGCAGTTCAGCTAAAAATGCGGCAGCCTGACTCTCCCACAGTTTAATCTCCTCTATACCCTTTCGCATTTCAGAATCTAAGCTTTCTTCCAGTCCTTCCTTTTCACCTTCCAAGGTGCTAACTCTTTCTTTCAGCAATTCAATCTCCGTATCTTTGCAATTACTCCCATTTTCAAGGCTCTCACATGCAATAGCTAGGTCCTGAATCCTTCCTTCAAACAACACTTCACAGACACTGGAGATTTGCAGTTCAGCTAAAAATGCGGCAGCCTGACTCTCCCACAGTTTAATCTCCTCTGTTCCCTTCTGCATTTCAGAATTCAAGCTTTCTTCCAGTCCTTCCTTTTCACCTTCCAAGGTGCTAACTCTTTCTTTCAGCAATACAATCTCCGTATCTTTGCAATTACTCCTATTTTCAAGGCTCTCACATGCAATAGCTAGGTCATGAATCCTTCCTTCAAACAACACTTCACGGACACTGGAGATTTGCAGTTCAGCAAAAAATGCTGCAGCCTGACTCTCCCACAGTTTAATCTCCTCTGTTCCCTTTCGCATTTCAGAATTCAAACTTTCTTCCCTAATTGTGGCGCCCCTAAGTTCTTCACACAGTCTGCACAGGTCAGACTCCAATTTCTGATTCACTTCACGTACACATCCCATCTCCTTACTCTGATCATCATTATCTGCAGATAATTTCAGAATCTGCTTCTCCTGATCTTTGATTATCAATTTAGCCTCGTCATACTTATCCTTAAGATCCTCCACTAATTTATGCAACTGTCTTTTCTCATTTGCAGTTGCACCGAATATCTGCTCTGCTTCCAAAAGCTCATTTTCTTTCCGAGACAATAGATCCTTCCCGTGTGCAATTTCAAATCTTAATTGATCACTAATAGATTTAAGTGACGCAAACTCATTCTCAGACTCATTCAAGGACTCCTTGAGGTTTAGATTTTCCGTTTGTACATCTTCTAATTTCCCCACCATTAATCTTTCCTTCTCTTCAAGGTCATTATTGATACAACGAAGTTTATCCAGTTCTTCAGTCAGCTCTTTCAATTCTGCAATCTTTTCAGTGACCATATTATTAAAAATCAAAGAAATATTGCACTGAGACATTATTTCACCAAATAAGACCCAGTTAGCTTCTTCAAGGTCACTTTTTTCTCCCACCAAGTCAAATGCTTCCTTCATCACGGATTTTTTCTCTCCAAGCACCTTGAAATAATCTTCTTGTAAGTTCCGATTGGCTCTTTCCAAGTCCATCAACTGGCCACGCATATTCTCTGTTTCAGTTATCAACTCCTCGATTCTATGATCTCCATCCATTACTTTCAACCTCCATTTTTCATTCATCCCCAAAAGTTTTTGGATCTCCGTCTGCAACTCAGAGAACTGCTCAGACCGAATCTTGAATTCCCCAGCAAGGTTGTCCCTTTCTGTCACAACATTTACTGCATCTACTTTCAGTTGCCCCAGCAGCATAACAAGAACTGACTTCTCAATTAGTAGTTGCTGATTTTCATCATAACTCCTAGAGATAGAATTATGTGTCTCTTGAAGCTTGCTCAGTATGTGTCTCAGAAGTGCTTCATCTTGGTTGATCTTATTTTCGAACATATGGTCTGCGTCAATCTCAAGAGTTTTTAAAACCTGATACAGCCCCATCCTTAAATTTTTCATTTGTCCAAACAAGGACTTCAATTTCACCTGTTGTTCAAGATTTTCATGCTCTAGTTCAGAAATGAGTTTTCCCGATAGTTTGGATGCCTCCAAGAGATTTTGGCACTCAATCAAAAGAGAGACGATTTTTTTTTCAAGATCATGTACACTTTTCTGCAAGATGAAGATCTCAATCTGAGCACTGAAAGTTTTGTCTTGCTGCTCTTCATATTCCTTCTTCCTGCATTGCCCTTCTTCTTCTAGGACATGAATCTGTAATTCCATGCTAGCCAACCGTTTTTCACTTGAGCTTGAAAAGCTGGCATGTTCATGCTGTGCAGCATCCAAGGAAGCCTGCAGTTCTTCTACTTTACGAAGTGAGCATTCTCTCTCATTCTCAAGATCAGAGTGCTTGTGTTCAAGTTCTGAAAAACTTTTCTCCAGAGCTTCTAGTATTTGCTTAGTGACATCCAGCTGAGAAACCAAGCTTTCACGCTCAGTGACCAGGCCAGACTTCTCGATATCAAGCAACATATACGAATCTTCTAAGCTCTCAGATTTTATCCTCAATACTTCAAGTTCAGCATTTGCATCAAAAAGGGAATTCTCAAGAAAGTTGTTTTTCTCAGAGAGTTTCTCCAAATTTTCAGCTGTACTCTGTAATTGAGAAATCAGGGTAGCCTTCTCATCTACAAGAGCGGATTTGTCTCCCAAAAGAGCTTGGCAGGATTCTTCCAAGGTTTTGACTTTCTCTTTAACCCCTTCTAACTCGACATGCAAATCTGAGAGGGAATTCTCCAAAACAACATTTTTCTCGAGTAGTTTCTCCATGATTTCCAACTTTTCCAACAGAAGAACTTTGTCGCTGCTCTCTGCCTCACACATCTCTTTTAGTTTTGAGTTCTCAACCTGCAACTCCTTCACAGATGACCCAAAGCACTCTGAATCATAGCCTACTGACTCCACCTGGTCCATCACGGTCAAGTGTTTCTTGTTCAGCTCATTAAGTTCTTCTCTCAGACAGTATATTTCTTGCTGAAGAGCATTTCTTTGGTCCACTCGAAGTTCAACCTCCTCTTCAAGTTTCCTTATTGTCTCCCTCAAACTTAAGATCTCATCTTGCAGATTTTTAATTGAGACAACTGAAGACAAATTGAGCTCATTCAGGCTCTTGTTCTCCTCCTTGGCCCTCTGGACTTCATCCTCTAAACCTTGATTACAAGTTTCCATTTTCTTCAGAATTTGGGTCCTATTTTGAAGTTCTTCACCCAGAGATCTCAGTTCTTCCTGAGATTCAGCATGTAAATGCTGCAGAGTTTGGAAAGCAGTTTCAGCCTCCACGAATCGCAAACGCTCTTCCTGTATGCAACTCCAAAGTCTACCTAATTCCTTCTGCTTCTCGGTAAGTTCTTCACTTTGAGACCCCATCTTCTCCACCAAAGACTCCAACTCAGACTGCAGAGTTTGATTTGATTTTTCCAAAAGAAGACACCTTTCCTCAGCACCCTTTAGCTTCACAACTCCATCATCTATCTCACATGTTAACCTTTGGGCCTCCTTCTGTGCATAAGAGATTTTATGCTCCAGATCAGCAATAGTCTCCAAGCATTGCAGGTACTGGAGGGCAGCAGCTTCCTTCTCTTCAGTTAATCTGGCAAGTTCTTGCCTCAGGATCTCAACTTTGGTTTCAGCTTTATCAGCTCTTTCACTAGTCATTCTGGCAGTCTCCTCTGCATGCAGTAATTTCTCCTCCAAGTTAGATATCATCTCCAAACACTGATTGTATTGTGCATGGGCAGCTTCTTTTTCAGCTTCTACTGTTACAAGGTCTTGCTTTATGGCTTTAGCTTCAACTTCAGTTTTACTGGCACGCTCATTAAGTTCTCCAGCATCCTTCCGGGCATGAGAGATTTCATCCTCCAACTTAGATATCATTTCCATACACTGCTGGTATTGAAGAACATTAGCATCCCTTTCTGACTTTAGTTTGGAAAGGGCTTCCTTCAAAGTTTGAACTTCAGCTTCAGCTTGACTGGCTCGTTGACTGAATACCTTGGAATCCTTATGCGCACTAGAGACTTCTGATTCCAGAGCAGATGATTTGTCTAGACTCTGTTGATACTGAAGTAGGACAGCTTCCTTTTCGGCTTCAAATTTAGCAAGAGTTTCCTTTAAGGTCAAAATCTCCGTCTCAGCTTTACCCAGTTGCTCAGACTGGGAAAGAACTTGAGCACTGATATGTTCACTCCCATTATTTTGGGTGCTCTGTTTTTTCTCTTCTTCATCTTGAAAATTAAGGCCTTTTCTTGCCTTTCCTTCGCCAAACGAATCATTAGGCTCTTTTAGAGGTTTTCTGCTTGTCACAGTAGGTTCTTCGGTAAAAGCTCCATTCCTCTTGAAAACATGGAAAGCAGATGGAGACAGTCCCAAAGCATCCTTTTGCAGCTCATCAGGGTCAAAAATGGAACGTATCATGGGTGACATTTCAGGTGTTTGAGGATCATTCTCACTTGCAGAAGAACCTGCAGGTGAGTCATCAAATGGAACTTGATTTGGAAATGCTTCTGCCATAGTCCTATGAGCTTGGCGTAGCGCTCCAGTTGCATGATCATATCTTTCAGCCAATGCCCGGTATGCTCGGTAAAACTCTTCAACAAGTTTCATAAGCTCTGGTCGTTTCTTATAATACATCTCTGCCCTTCTTGCAAAGGAATCCGCATCTTCTTCAAGAAGCTTGATCATTTGTTTGACTTTTGCATCCATATCTGTTCAAGCAGAGAAGAAATCTTCCATCAGTTGGACAGAGAGAGCACTCTCCCTAATTCCATAAAAGAAAAAAACCATGGTTCAGCTAAATAGTGTGTGGTGTCCATGGCCAGAGAGGAGAGAAATTAAGAGACCCTAGACTAGCAGGCCTTTCCATTTATATGACGAAATCGCGACTACCCTTCCATATAATACTTGTTAATGCGGCTGTTTCAACAGAAAATCTCATGGTGCCATGCCCATGTGCACCACATATGCCACACAATCAATCACGGAAATTGAGTAAAAGAAGAGTAATTAGATATTTTATAACAACTGAGATGGCAACAATATGAAGTATAAAGGCAATGTCACAGGTAAAATCCTCTACCATTCCTTCAGGGCATCAAAATATTTTTAAATCCTTGAGCCTTTTTGTTCAATCAACACTATAACCTCAGTTTTTTTAACTGTCTTTTTTTAGGGCAGGGGCTTTAAAAAAAGACTTTTTATGGAAATTACAGATCCATTTAAGTATTTTCCTTCTCTTTAACTTCTGCAAACCAAATGGAAGGATAAAAACGTTAAATATTGTAAACTGGTCTCTAGTGACTCCAAGTTCGAGAGATCTGGAACCTATATTTAGTAGTATCTTCAACAAAAAACGCAAAACAAAAACTGCAACAAAGAGAGCAATACCTGTAAGATTCTCTTGAAGCCATTTTGAATTTTTGGGGCTTATGTGGCTGTCCCACCACCAAGAATACTTTCGTTTCGAATCAGGATGTGACAGGGTTTCCATGAATCCAGCCAAGAACACCACCACTTCTCTTATCTGCTTTCAGTCCGATTGAAGATCAGTAATGGATCCAATTAATGGAACTGAACCCAATACCAGATATATTATTTATTAGCAGGAGAAACCTACGTTTTTCTTGCTCTGTTTACATATTCACCAAATATTAATACAGAAAAGAGAACAATTCAGCTTCAGATGAATCAGAATATTTACTCTGAGAAACCAGGTTCTCAAGAACTTTGATGAATAGATCAGAATCCACGCAAAGTACCCGATCAATTGAAACCCAGTCAAAAATTAAGTTCAAGAAGCAGTATCTATTTTATGATCTTTCAAACTACCCGATCACAGATACACCACAAAATTAAACAATAGAAAAAGGATCAAAGAAAGAAAATATGATCAAAAAACATAAATCTTACATGCTTCAGAGTATTATCACAAATACAAGCATTTGTTCGATTCATAAAAGAAATGATTATGCACACAACAACACTCTTTTTCAGAACAACCTTATGAACCAAAAACCGAAGCATACAATGCCATGAGTCCAAAAGTAAAGTAGAAACTTTTCTAAAACCCAGTAATTAATGATAAAAATATAAAGCAAGAAAAAAGATTCAAAGAGTCAGCCACAAGAGCAAAAAATACATATACGATTATATGTGGCATTCAAAACGATACCATGGGCGTGGATTTTCTGAAGTAAAAACTGATCATTCAGAGATCAAAAGGTTTACCGATAGTAATCAGATTCTGGGTTTGCTCTGGATTAGCAACTGCTACAACAGCACCTTTGGCTGCTTTTCTTCTTTCACTCTCAACCCATGTTGTTGTTGGATCTTTCTGCGTCTGCCTCAAAAATTCTCTCTCTCTCTCTCTCTCTCTCTCTCTTGTGTATGCTTTTATGCCTTTGTATGGTACTTTTTTTAGGCTCTCATGACCCATGAGAACTGTCAAAGAGAAAAGAAAAAAAAAACAAATTAAAGTTGGCCGGAGACTCATCAGACAAACCCCACAAACAGAGAAAACGAAAGTTAAATCTGTAATTACATTAAAAAAAAAAAAAGTTAAATCTGTAATTAATGATCCTTCCTGGCATCGGAGTAATTATATCCTTAAATTTGGTTTTGTTAATTATTTCAGTCTTTTGGCGGATTAGTCTTTTTTTTTCAGTTTTGAATTGTTTTTTTTTTTTAATAAAAGGGGTTGAGTTTCGAACCAAGGACTGGAAATACTAGCTCAAGGTATTCCCTTCAGTTTGGATTTCCGGGAAAAAAATTATTTGTTTTACCTTGTGTTTTGTTTCCTGCATGTTTTTTAGGAAGATTGTTTTCTTACCGATGTCCTTAAAGAACTCCCCATATATACATACAGACATATAATATATATATATATATGTATGTGTGTGCGTAGTACATATATGTATGTATGTATGTATATGATCAGTTCCTAGTTGACAATGCTAGGATTTAGGGAAAAAAAAAATAGAAAAAATGTTAATTATTTATCATGATTCTCTTGTATTCTTGGTCGAGTTCTACCATATAATTTTATTTAAAAATAAATAAATAAATAAATATTATAAAATTCGCTTTATATATTTAACAATCTCGGCTATAATTAAAACAATTTTTTTATTGATTTGACTGTGTTTTTTTAAATTGTTAAGACTTAAGAAATTAAAATAAAACTATCATAGTTTGTTTGACTTTATTATATTAAAAAATGTCCCATAAATGGTTGCTTTCAAAACAAGTTTAAAACACATTTCAAAAAAACAAGTTTAAAACAAGTAAAATGTCTGATTAAGCATCAGTCTTCTAAAGTAATTTCTTTTCTTTTTTAATTTATTTTTTAATGTCTTCTGAACTAATTTATGTATATGACAATAATAATTTAGGAATAAACAAATAAACGTGTGTGCGGAGAATAGATAAATCCTGCTGAGTGCACACGTGAGACTTCATTACAAAAAGTTAAACCAAAGCAACTTTCGGACACTTAAATTACAATAATGTCATTAAAGTTACCGCTACGTTAATCGAATGGGCAATGTCGTCGGACGTAAATGCTAACCGAAGAAACAGATTCTGCAATCACTTTCACTTCGGCCTCTCTCTCTCTTTATTTTTTATTTTTTTCCCTCTAAGAGTATGTATGTACATTGTACAACCACACAATTAGTCTAAGATTTTAGGAAGAGATGCAAATCATATGACTATTGGGTCAATATCCTCTATAATTTATACAAATTATATAGATCGTATGGTATATTAATTCTACCGAGCACGCGTTCATGTTGTGTCTATCTTGAATTAAGATCAAGATCTTTAGAATTTCTTTTGAATTATAAGGTATAGAGTATTGATACGCTATATTATACAAACACAGGCTTGGTTTGTTTTGACAAATTATCTTATCTCATCTAATTATTATAATTTTTTTAAATTTCTAAACAAAATATAAAAACTAATTTAATTTTTTATTTAATTTTCATCTTATCTCATCTCATCTATATAGTCAAACCAGATCTTAATATTATTATAAAAATCATGTTTGGAAGTTGAACTAGTACGATGGATTCACAATCCGTTGCCTCAATCCACTTGGTTATATCTACCCATCTCTCTCGTAATCAATTCCTAAATTAACATTTATAGTTATAACCAAACTTGAATATAAAATATCACAAGCTGCCCAATCTAATTAATAAATTAGCAAAGTATGTTTTATGAAGTAGCATGTGTATGTTTTAATAAATTAGAAATGTATGTTTTAAGAAGTAGCATGTGTTTCTCAAATGTTTTATGAATTATATTAAAAGATACATGTGCTACTCATGAAGTGCACTTGCAGTCGTCGTTCTACTTCTACCTCCAACTACCACCAAACCATCAACATTGACATATATCCCAACCCTCGTCATATATATATCTTCTATTTAAAAGCCACATCACCACTTAATAGTTAATAGCAACGTTAGTTAGAATAGAAAATATATGTATATATATATACATATTATTTGGGTGATAGGACATGGTGTCATTATCTCAAATGACGACAGAAAAGAAAAAAAAAAGATTTGGGTAGGCATCACGGGCGGTGGAAAGGACGGCCCTCATTCGTCACGCCACTAAAATTTTCCCCTTACCAAATCCTGCCACCTCCACTTCACTACGGAACCTCTATCTATATATATATATATATATATATATATATATAGATATATATTTATATTACTTTTTTTTAAAGATATTTACGGAGTTACACTGTATATCACTCTGGAATATCATAGAGGTCAAATTAGCTGTTTATAATTTAATCTCGAAATAAGGTCAAAAATCAAGATAATAAATAAAAATAAGAAGAGATAAAATAAGTTCACTGAGATTTCTAAAAATAAAGAGACTCATGTTAGAAATTTGGACCTTCCAAATTCACACCCATAGGATCTACCCTTTGCAGGAATAACAAGAAAAATAGAGAAATAATAACAACACAAGAAATTTACGTGGAAACTCCAAAACAGGAGAAAAACCACCAGACCCAGAGAAGAAAATCTACTATATGAAAAATTTTTACAATCACACAATTTCTCTCATCACCCCAATCACACCCACAAAGCTTTCCCCACTAATAAAATTTTAACTCACACCTCTTCCCATTTTACAAAAATGGACAACAGAGAAATTTAACTAGAGTTAAAAGTTACTAGCTAAGCATTTGACTGGTGCACTTAAACTAAGAGGCTAAGCCTCTTATTTATATTTGAAACCTATGCTCATTAACTTAAATCCTACCGGTGTGGGACTAAACTCAAAAGAACATAAGTCAACAACTCATATTCTCAATAAGAATAGATTTCATAAGTTAAGTTAGAATCAATCACTTAAAGAAAATAGACCTCTATATAATATCGAAACTCTCCACAAACTCAATACACAAGTTCTCTCTACATAAGCTCCTTACACGATTTATCATAACTTCTCTATATTTAGTCTAAATTTTTCTATTATATTGTAAGATATGTGAAGTCATGAAAGATTATAAAATGATTCATTATAGTGAATTTCGTCTCAAACAACCCGTAAACGTAGACATTATTCTGAATTATGTAAATTTTTATATTTCTTCTTATTTATTTTTATTTACTTATTTACTATTTATTTTATAAATAAATACGAATAACACCGTATCGAAAACCAAGCCATCAACGTGAGTCAAGAATGATTCTTTTCTCATTTTCGACATTTTGTGCAAATTAAATACAACATGAGAACTTTTCGAAAGGTAAAAATATACCGTCAGATTCAAACCCAAACTTGAGGATTTTTTTTATTTTTATTTTTTGGGGGTTCAAGAAGGTATTGCGATTAAATAATGGATCACATTCCATATTAAAAGGGATAATATTTTTTGGACAGATGATCAAAACTGGTAGTTCTGATGGATATTGTTGATAGAATAAAAAAAAAGAAGGTGAAAATGGTTCCAATCATAATTAGCGTCGGTTTGGGAGTCTGCAGAAGGTGCCCACCAACCCAGTTACCCAAGTTGTTATAAGTAAAATGCACATGCCTCAATTATTCCGTTTCTGCTACAACATAACCCATTCACGTCCTAAACTCATACAACCAAGAAAAATCACATTATTACTCTTTCCATTTTTTAATCACATGATTTTAGAAAAAAAATACTAATAATTGAGAATTTTATTTTCGGTATTTATATGAAGCAAGAACAACATATATGAACTTATCATGCATGATTAAAAAAAAAAAACATAAACATAAAAAGAAATCTAACTTATGTACAGATGTTTGGATTTGAAATTCTACGTAGCGTTTGGATAATGAGGTGATCTCAGATATTATATGAATAATAATAAAAAAGTAGTAAAAATGTAATAATAAAATATTGAAGTGTAATACAAAATAATAAAAAGTATATGAAAAATAATGATAAAATAATAAATAGTAGTAGAACATTCCGCTACCCAAACTAGTCCTAAAACATTATATCAAAAACAAAAATTCTATGTGCAGTCACTTTTGCGTACTTCTTATGCACTCTATTAATGTGAATAGTATTAATATTAGAGTTTTTGTATAAAATAACTATTTTGGCTAGGGGTGGGTAGCGAGGCCCCGCACACCTCTACCCCACCCCCTCATGGAAAGGCGGGCAACACCGCCCCACATCTAGTCCCCCTAGCAGGGGCAGGGGGCGGTTAGGGCCCAACCCCGCCCCACATTTCCCCCGCCCCGCCTCCTATATATATTATATATAAAAACATAAATATTTATATATATACAAAAGCATAAATATATGTTTATATATATAAATATAAATATATCTTTATATTTTACAAATTGTGTATATATAAATCTATATATTACAATTTGTTAGACTTGTTTACAAAGTATGCATTAGTAAATTTAAAAATATATAGTTTAAAACTACAATACTACAACTTACATAAAATATGTACTAGCAAATTTAAAAACTACATAATTTTTAAATTATAGTCATATTTACAAAATTTAAATTTACAATTTGGATTTAAAAATATATTTTTGATCACTTTTGGATCTAGAAATGATTTTTAAATATAATAAAATGTAATTTATATTTAAAATGAAAATGAGGCGAGGTGGGGTGGGTATTCACTCCGCACCCGGCCTAGCAGAGCGGAGGGCGGATGAGAAAACCCCACCCTTGCACCATGCGGGGTGGGGTGCGGGGAGAGAGCTACCCCACACTGTATGGTACGGGTAGCACCCTTAATTTTGACAAATCACATCAATAGAGTGCACAATAAGTATATAAAAATAACTATATGTAACATAACTCGAAAATCATTTGTAAAGTCGTGTTTGCCTGCACTTTGAAGTACTCAAATTTTCAAAAATTACATTTTTTTTATAATATAGATGTTGAAAAAAATGTTAAATTCTGTAAATCAGACGTCACGTTATCATCTTTCATCATATCCACCACAAAATCTATATCATGCATGTTCCATTTGTATACAAGTTGTCCAAAAAATATTATTTTTTAAAAAATTGGGAGGATGCACAGCATCAATCTTGAAGCAATAATATCTATACTCTTTTTGTTCATGGTCCCCATTAACACGGATTCTTCTTTTGTTTTCTTAATTATTATAACTTTAAATTATAAGAAACCCCGAGTACTTATAATTAGGATGATTTTGGTGGGCATATGATTTGATTTTAGAAAGGAAATGGAGGTTTGATTTTTTGTTGTTATTGGTGTAGAACAGAAAATTATACTCCAATTACTTTATTTCATCTTTTCAATTTGGAAAAGGGTGATGAAAGGACTTCATGTGCTCAGTTGGTCTGAAAAAGAAATGTATTTAGTTTGGACTCTTCTGGTGAGAAAGACATTTAAAAATTGAATTATTGAAGAGGGGATAAGAATCTTTAAGAAAATATTTGGATTGTTTTGGAGAATGCATTATATAAATCAATAATTAATTGGGGAAGTTAGTTCTTCAACCAGCAGCCTTCCACTTTGGCAGCTTGGAAGTTTTGATTGTTAGTTGACTACAATGAACACGAGAGGGAGAGAGAGAGAGAGGGCTCCATATTCTTTGTGGGGGCCATGCCACAGCACCAAGATGCAAATGCCTCCCTTTGCAAGGGAATTAACCCATCTTACCAGCTTGGTGGATGGGGTGAGCTTCGCCCAGTAGGAGAGGGAGCTCCACTCTTTTTGTAAGGAAATTCATTTGATTGAGTTTGGATGTTGGGTTGAGTTGAATAAAATATTGTTAAAATATTAATTTTAAATATTATAAATATATTGAGATTTAAAAAAGTTAAATTTTTTATTATATTTTATATAAAAATTTAAAAAAATGTATTGAGATTTGAAAAAGGTATAATGATGAAATGAAATAATTTGAGAGGAGTTTGCTACCAAGCTGCTTGAGAGAGTGGATATTGTTGGCCAGCCCGTGACGGGACGGCATGGCATGGCAAACAACAGCCTTAGCTTTGGGTGGGTCCACCTCAAGAGGGGCGCAGACGTTTTGATCAGTAAAAATGCCAACACGAAATCCACCCCTTTCGAGATGACTCTGCAAAGCAAGATTGGGAGCTCTCGTCCTTTCTGGGTAAATCCACCTCAAGAGGCCTTGCCCTCTAATTTAAGGCCAATACGCAAGGGGCCCCCTATGGCACGTGGGGAGAAAGTATGCGGAGGGGACCTTTGCCCCTTTCCCTTTTTTTTTTTTAATTTTTATTTTTAAATTTCTAATTTTAAAAAAAGAAAAAAAAACCTTGTTTGAATCCTTATTAAAAGTCATGAGAGTTGAGGTGACTTCTAAGTTTTGATGGTAGCACATGGTGAAGCTTGTCCCCTGTTTCTCTTCCTTGCAAGCTAAAACTCAACGGCATTGAGTATACTGTAGGCCACAGTTATCCCATACGTAAAAATTATGGGTAAAAGCAGGCCCCCCAACTTTACAGTTCACACCCATGAGTCCATGACCGTCGACCGACCCCATCAACAACTTCTCTGCAAAACCCTTTGCTTTTTGTTTCTTTTCTTTTTCAAGTGGTAGTGGATGTTAAAACTTAATCAATCAGGAAGAGTACTGTTGCATTATTTGAACCTATGATTTAGATTTGTAATGTACGTGCACAGACCACAGACTTTATTAGATTGGTCGCATAGAAGATCTTGGGCTTAATCATCAGGAGATTGATCATTAGGGTTTAGGAAATGATTTTTTTTTTTTTACAAGATGACATTATTACAAGAGTAAGCAAGAAAAACTAACCAGGAAAATCAACCACGTACCAGCAAGAGGGAGGTTCTTTCATTGACCAAACTGGGGCATATACGAGTAAGCAGCCCATTTATATAAAACTAGTTAAAAACTAGTTGAAGTGGATTGAAATGGAATAAATGGATTATGTCCAGATTAATCAAATAAAAGTTCATTTCTTTTTCAAGTCATGTCGTATTACTCGTTATTTATATAGGTCATGTTAGAGTTTTAAGGGACTGACCTTGTTAATAACAAGTCATGTTCAAATTGACTCATATAATATAATAATCATAGTTTAATATAATACGAATACGACCTATAGATACGAATTGTCACCCCTAGACTATAGGGAGTAACTTTCAAAAGTGGTCACATCTATGCTTGAGTAAAATTAAAATTATCATAAATTTTGTCGACTTTAATCACATAAACTAATATAGTATATTTAAAGTGATTTTTCATTAAGTAATTGATATAAGAATTCACTTATACCGCATCACATTATTTGACATGATTAAAGACAATAAGTTTAAAAAATGAAGGATAATATCATAATGATTAATAAAGAAAATAGCCAGTCAACTCTAATATAATGATAGTTCATAGTTAATTTATTTTGTTTCAAGAAATAGGCATGTTTAGCTTTATTTATTCTGGTTATTTAGTTTATTGCTTTATTTGTTTAGTTTATTGTATAGGTTGGTTATTTTATTAACTTGTATTTTATGCTTGGGATTGTTTTTATTAAATATGTGTAAGTTTCAAGTGTCCTGCTTGTTACTACAATATTCCTCCGCTATAAGTAAGGGTAATCAATAAAATTGGGGTACTGTCACATTCTCTAAAAAAAAAAAAACTCTAAGATAATATTATATAAAAAACCAACTGGGTGTATTACGGACTTTCAAAAATTATATTCTAAATATTATGTTTTATGTTGTTAAGATATAAAATAAATAATGAAATCTACTTCTTCTCATTAGTTTAAGTTTACTAGATAAGTAATGATTTCATATAGTATCATATATAGTAGAGGTTTTGAATTCGAATCTCGACTCTATATTTTTTTTTATTTAATTAAATATTTCACGTATTAGACAATTCATTAAAAGGGAATCTGGCATATAGGTGAGAGAAATATAATGTTAAGATATAAAATAAATAATAATATTTAGTTACTCCCATCATTTTAAACTTTTAAAAAAAATAATAATTTCAAATATTTTATGTGTAGTCGTCAAAGAGAGCAGGAAGAAGGGCTACTCGACGTTTGTGGTGGGGTGGTCCGACTGCAAAGGACTTTGTTCACACAAGGGTTAGAAGGAAATAATGCCTCGATCATGATAGTGCATGTTTATCTTGAATTCATGCAGGGCCGCTTTTTTCAAAGCTACCAGCTTTAACGCAAACAGGTAATCAACTCCAGCGTGTGCAGAAGAACGTTCTCTGACATTCATGCTCCTTAATTCAAATAACAAAGAGTAGTTTCCTCTTTGGCTGCTGTCAAAAGCCTCACGAAATAAACATTACTTGGGGGAAAAACTATCTCTTTTTTCTATAAAAATGTTTTTCAGTTTTATGATCATTGCATATATGTTTGAGGAATGATCATCAAAATTCATTGCAAATTATATATTGATAATTTGAGATACGGATCGTCTATTTTTCCAAATATTAAATATGTAATTACAAAATATCATGTCTATTTTTCAATTTCTAGCTCCTGTTGGAGAATATTCATACAAGTCCATACGGTTATGTTTTAAAAAAATTTAAAATTATAATAATATCTTTTTTAAAATGATATTTTTTTTCTTTTTACTTCTATTTATCAATAGAACTATACACGTGGTCTCACACTAAAAACTGTAAATAGAATTTATCTAAAATAATACATATAAAAAATACACAAAAGTTACTAACGAGAGCCACAACAGGAGCTCCCATCGGTAGCTGTAGAGCCACCTTATATATTTGGATCCATGAGAAGTATTTTATCATAATATTATCAATAATCGAATCATTGATTATGGGCTCCATTTTTGTTTGCCCCACCTATAAATTAATATATATAAATGGTTTCTCTATATATTTTTTGTTTTAATATTTTTTCAAAAATATAGGTACTTCATGGAATGTTAAATGGCAACTCCTTCACGTCATCAGCTAGTTTCCTTATCTTAAATCTTCTCTGCGAAAAAAGCAAAAAGAAGAAATTAATCATGATGGTCATAGTCCTGAGAAACACTCATGAAATGAAGGACTAAAGCAACAGAAAACCGTTTGTTCTTGGGAGCTTCTGCAAGACTCAAGAAGACAAATGTAGCCATATCATATAAATATCCATGCACAAAAATTGTCACCTCTTAAACCTACACGACGTACAGCCCATTTAGCAATTAACCACTTTGCATCTTTTTATCTTTAGTTCTAATTGCTATCAAGGAAAGGACACCATTAAGAATGGTAATGGGCCCTGATTCATCATTCCAAATCTAATCCTTCCTTAATTTGTTCATATAAATCATATTTTTATTTATTTTTTTAAAAAAATATATGTGATAGCTGTAAATTCAAAAACATCAACTCTCGTAAAAGGGAATGGAGTTAGCCGGGACTTGGCATGTCGTGCGTACTCAGCATTATTGAAGAATCTTTAAAAAAGGTCATATCCCACGTACGTACAGTTTGCAAAATGCTGTTAGGTTAAAGTGTGAGCAAGTTTAATTAAGGACAAGCAAATGGTCCACTCCCCCAACATCATCGATCAATTTGCAGTTCTTTAGACACGTCCTCTTCAGTTTTTCAGAAAAGTTTGATTCTTACTTGTCACCTTTCGTCTTTAATTCTGTTCTTTGGGTTTCATATTCTTATAAATTGAGAATTTGGTTTTAATTTTTGTAATCATTCCCTTTTCATAAATATTTTTTATATCACAAAAATATTAGGAAAAAAAATATAAATATACAATATTTTTCACAAAGCTTAACCACAATTATGTTTTAAAATGATGGATATTTTTATAAAATACATCATAAAAAAAACATCACTCTATAACAATATTCTTATTTTAAAATACAGTTTTATAAAATGTATTACGAAAAGTAATGTGCCAAAATCATTACCCTTAACATTATATTTTTAGGCAAAATTATCATTGATTGTAATGTGTCACCTCCTCCATCTTCGTGCTGTTAGGATTCGGCAACCGCATTTATTTCCATTAATGACTTTCCATAATTTCTTCCATAGTTGATTTTACATATGTTTCTTTAAATTTTCTTATGATACTTGCATAATTGATTTCCATTCTTAAAGGAGTACTATATTACTACAAGGAAAATCACATTTTGCAGGGCCAAAAATTGTAGCAAAAAGTGAAAAAAATCACCACAATTAATCTTTTTCATCGATTTTTATTCGCTACAATTTTGTTGCTATTGTTTACTCACTTATGCTCTAATGCATAAAACGTCTAATTGTTGCAATAACTATTTTTTTATCAACAATTTATTTGGTTGCAATTAGTTAAAAAAATTGCCACAAATATGAATTCTGATTTCATCAAGAATAGTTGGGAAAAGGCGATTGCAATGGCGTTGTAATGTTGAAACAATCATAGCCTTATTACATCAAGAATCTTACAAGCAAACAACCAAATAATCATTACTAATTCCTCGTTATTCTCTCCTGATGTGATTGCATCAGTGACAATTTGTCTTTTTAGTGCTATTTAATTTCTTTCTTCTTCTTTTTTGAAAAAAAAAAAAGAAAAAAAAGCTATTTGGTTGTTGCGTGTTAATTCTTTCAGGCCTTCTTACGAAAGAAATTAAAGCTCAGGCCTGCATGGTCCATTAATTAGTAAAATATGTTAAGAGAAGATCCATCCATCGTTCCAATCACGACAAAAAAATACAAACAAGCTGGACATGCATAACCAAACCCAAGTATTATTCAAATGCAACTCGAGCTTATTGTCGAGCCTTATTCATTTAAACTTTTCATAAATTTAAATTACGAGTCAAAACCGGAGTTTAGCACCAATAGCTCACATATTATGTGAGCTTGTTTATCAGTTACTTAATTTTGATAAAATAGAATATTAATAATTTAGCTTATAACTTTATTTACAAATTAACAAACCAACTTTTAGGTCTGGATTGGTTACACAAAACTAAAAAATTCATATCATCTCATCTCAACTTATCATTACAATTTTTTCAAATCTCTATATAAAATATAATAAACAATTTTACTTTTTTAAATCTCAATACAAAATTATATTATAACAATATGTTATTCATTACTATTTAAAACATTTAATCTCATCTCATCTCATCTGTATAACCAAACGGGGCCTAAGTTTTTGTAAGTATCTTTATGCACTCTGCACTGTGCAACGTGTTTGTTGCCCAGATGACTAACACAAGAGGGGGGTGAATTGAGTTGTATTTAAGAAAATAACAATTATAAATCAAATATACAATATCAAATATAAACAAAATATAAAATAGCAATAAATATAAAGAGTAAGGGTAAGAGAAGCAAACTCAGTATGTTAACGAGGTTCGGCCCCACTGCCTACGTCCTCGCCTCAAGCTACCCCTTGAGGATCCCCGAATTCACTATTCAACCTCCTTCAGGTGGAGATAGAAACCTATTACACTTTTGAACAACACCGCTACAAAGGATCCGTGTAGAACACCCTCTACACTTGCAATCACCTCACACGTGGTGATTCAACTATTCCTTGTGTAGAACACTTTCTACACGCGCAAGGGTTATACATACCCTTTTACTAATACAAGAATTGATAGTTGGTAGAATATCAGAAAACACTCCTCAATGAGTGAAATAAGAACAATACAGCACAGACTATATCTCTCAAAATGAACAAGGGTTAAGCCTCAATGCTTAGAGAAGAGAGAATGAAAGTTTTGAATGAATATTGTATGCTCTTGGTGTTGTAAATTTGAAGCTCTCAAATGATCTATTTATAGGCATATGAGACTTCATATTCAAATTTAAAAAGATTCACATGTCAAAGACATCATCATTCACTTTTCAAAAATTTCAAACCTAATCTTTTTACTTTTTGCATGTGACAAAATGAGCACACTTTACTTTTCAAAAATTTCAAACCTAATCTTTTACTTTTTGCATATGACAAAAGGAGCACACTTTACTTTTCAAAATTTTCAAACAAAGACATCTATCTTTTGCATAAGTCAAGAAAAGCATCCATCACTTTTGAAAATATTCAAATAAAACATGCACATGTGAAAGATGACAATCAATCATCTTAATATTTTCAAAGTTCAAACCTTTAATCATGTCATGCACATGTGAAAGATGACAATCAATCATCTTTCAAAATTTTCAAATTTAATTTTCAAAATATTCATGCACATGTGGAAAATGTATTTTAATGCTTTATGATAAAATATTAATTTTGAGCCTTAATCCTAATTTCGAATTTTTAAGAGATTTACAACATTACTCTATGACTTTAATGTGAACTTGTTCCCTTCTTGCTCATGCTTGGTTCCTTGATGTACTTGATTCCATTGTGTGGACAACTTGAGCTTGAGACTCCTTTATTCTTTGAATTCATTTGTTATCATCAAAATCCATGTGTAGATTTTTAATTACATGAAACTTGAAACCTTGGGTTCAACAATCTCCCCCTTTTTGATGATGACAAATACTTGATAGAACCTGAAACCTGTATTAATACTTAAGCTCCCCCTGAGAATGTGCGTTAGTTTTTCAAGCAAAAGTATAAATATAATTCCAAGCATATATAACAAGTTTAGCAATTTAAACAATGTTAATGTTCTAGTTTAAAACTTCTCCCCCTTTTGGCATCATTAAAAAGGATCGGCAGCAAGTAAATAGACTGAAGAAAACGGTGCGTTAATAGACACTGTAGATAGTTGAAAAAGGGAGCCGTCCGTGACCCGACAAGTGCTGCAAAGCCTCGAGGCCTAACTCTATGAATTTAGTGCGGCTGAAGATTGAAACAATCGCCTGATGTTGTTGACAAACGGGATTGAAGGCTCTGAGTTTCTATAAAAAAAAATCATTTTCACCTATCGGATACAAAAAAAAAAAATATCTCTTCTTGACTTGAGTTCTGTTTTTCCATAACGATAGAATGGCCGAACAATTCTCTTCCACTAATGTTCCAGACTTGAATCAGGAACCCTTGACGCATCAACCATCAATCTTCTCTCCTGAGGCCGTCAATACCATGATAGGAGCAGAGAACCGTTTTTCTAGTAGGGCTGATTCTGAGATTATTGCAGAATCAAGAATGCTCAGTAGTCAATATGCTGCCTCTGTTACGATCATGTCTCGGAGGTTAATGGCGAGGGTGAGTGAGATTGATCATCTTAACATCCAAATATCTGAGTTACGACAGAAGCTTGCTAATAAGGATAGAGAGAATAAAAGGCTAAAGCAAGAAAACAAAGAGTTGAAAAAATTTACAGATTGGTATGCTCATGATCTGCAACCACGAATAGAGGAGCTGGAACGAGAAAGGGTTCAGATACAAGGTCAACATCGGCAGATAACAGCAGAGGTTCATCGTTTACTAGAAAAATAGGGACAATCTACTGTTAATCTCGCTGGCTTAGTAAGAAAACTTTTGACAATGTGTGTCCAGCATATCTTGTATTTCTTTTGACTAAATAAGATTTGAAGAGACAATAGTTTGTCTTGTTCTTTATGCTATCTCTATAAAATCAGTCTTAAAGTTCATCCGATTTGCATCAAATCTTATTCTCATCTCTATAACTCATCTGCATTCCTTCAACATTCTCGCTTTAAGTTTTTCAATTCTTTTCTCAATGGCTCATTCTTCTAACATTCCTCTAGATCCATCCATGAGGTATTCTACACCTCAATCTCCTGTCCTTTCTGCAGCTACCATTGGTGCCATGTTGCAGCAAGAGAATAATAGTTTGGCTAATAAGTCAGACTCCGATGCTATCTACGACTTGGTGAGTCTTGGGACTCGCTACTCATCCTCTATTGTTGCTTTTTCCCAGCGGGTACAAGCCAAAAACCATGAGGTTGAAAGGCTTAAAGAACAAATTGTTGTACTTCAACGAATTGTTCAAGAGTCTCACACAAGGGAAGGAATCATTCGGCAGAAGAATAAACAGTTGAAATCTCTATTAGATTCTTCATTCCGCTTGCCAGTTCCCATGGATAGGGATGACATGATATTGTATGAAGAGAATGAGCGTCTCAAACATGAGGCTAAGAACCTCAAGTTTATGTAAAAGTATTTAAAAAAATATCTCTCTATTTTTATGAACTCTGGTCTACCTTTTAAGAGATATTCATAACATGCATCATACCTATTTCTCTTCTAATCATACACAATCTATCTTCTGGTAAAGGTTTTGTGAATATATCTGCTAACTGATTGTGTGTGTTTGTGAACTCTAGTACTATATCACCTTTCTGCACATGATCTCGAAGAAAATGATATCTTATTTCAATATGCTTAGTTCTAGAATGTTGTATTGGGTTCTTTGAAAGATTTATAGCACTTGTATTATCACATTTGATTGGAATGTGATTATACATGAGTTTAAAATCTTCAAGTTGTTGCTTCATGTAAAGAACTTGAGCACAACAACTACCCGCAGCAACATATTCTGCCTCAGCAGTAGATAGTGCAACAGAATTTTGTTTTTTACTAAACCAGGAAACTAATGCATGACCTAAGAAGTGACATGCTCCACTAGTGCTTTTTCGATCTATTTTACAACCAGCATAATCTGCATCTGTGTAGCTGATTAGATCGAAAGATGTGTGTTTAGGGTACCATAACCCTAGGTTAATTGTACCACTAAGATATCTAAGAATGCGCTTAACTGCAATTAAATGAGATTCTTTTGGAGATGATTGAAAACGTGCACATAAACACACACTGAACATAATATCTGGTCTACTGGCTGTCAAATATAATAAGCTACCAATCATACCTCGATATACTTTCGAGTCAACTGTCTTACCGGATTCATCTTTATCAAGTTTAGTAGATGGGCTCATTGGTGTTCCAGTTTCCTTAGCACCTTCCATCCCAAACTTCTTCAGCAATTCCTTAATATATTTTGATTGATTGATGAATGTCCCACTTTTTACTTGCTTAATTTGCAATCCGAGAAAGAATGTAAGTTCTCCCATCATGCTCATTTCAAATTCATCCTGCATAGTCTTAGCAAAAACTTGACACATATTTTCATTAGTAGCACCGAATATTATATCATCAACATAAATCTGAACCAAAAGAATATCATCATTTTCGTATTTAATGAAAAGAGTTGTGTCGATTTTTCCTCTTGAGAAACCTTTTTTAATCAAGAAACCACTGAGTCTCTCGTACCACGCTCTAGGAGCTTGTTTGAGTCCATATAGTGCTTTTGTGAGTTTGAAAACATGATTTGGAGAAATATGATTTTCAAAACCTGGAGGTTGCTCAACATATACCTCTTCATTTATAAAACCATTTAAGAAAGCACTTTTAACATCCATTTGAAAAAGTTTGAAATCTTTATAACAAGCATATGCAAGTAGCATTCGAATAGCTTCTAATCTTGCGACTGGTGCATATGTCTCATCATAATCAATTCCTTCTTCTTGATTGTAACCTTGGGCTACAAGTCGAGCCTTATTTCTAGTAATGACTCCGGACTCATCTTTCTTGTTTCTAAAAACCCATTTTGTTCCAATAATAGTATGATTTTTGGGTTTAGGAACAAGTGTCCAAACATCATTTCTTTCAAATTGATTAAGCTCTTCTTGCATAACTATAATCCAACATTCATCAAGAAGTGCTTCATCAATATTTTTAGGTTCAATCTGAGATAGAAAAGCAGTATGATTGCAAATATTTCTAAGAGATGATCGAGTACTTACACCTCGAGAAGGTTCTCCCAGAATTTGTTCCACTGGATGATCTTTCAAAAATTTCAATTGTTTAGTTGCATCTTGTATTAAATTTTGATGATCTTTCCTGATGTTTCCATATTGCACTTCCTCTATTGTGTTCTCTTTGTTGAGATTGAGATTTTCCGTATTATTTATACCTCATATTCCCACAATCTTCCCTTTCGAGTTGTCTGCAAATGTCACGTGTCCTTCTTCTTTAGATCTAAGATCAAAGAACTTAGTCTTGTCTCCTGTCATGTGTCTCGAACATCCACTATCTAAAAACCATTTGTTTTTGCTAGTAGAGGACTTCATGCATACCTATAAAAACAATTAAAATGATTTTTCTTGGTACCCAAGTTCTTTGGGTCCTTTATTTATTAGTATTAGAAGAAACAAGATTTTTAGGTACCCATATGGCCCTAATAGTCATTGTATGTTTTCTTCTAATAGGACAAGCATGATAATTATGACCATTTCTATTATAAAAATTGCAAATAACATGTGACATATATGAAGACTTGAGTGATTATGATAGTATCCTTTTTTGACAAATTTATTATGAAAAGAATTTTGAATATTGAACTTTGATGTAAAAGGATTATCAAAGAAATTTTTATAAGGTTTGTATTTTTATTTTGGCATATATCCCAAGCCTACCTTGTCAAAAACACATCTTTGACTACCAAGAAGTTTTTCAAAATTTCTTTTTCCATTCGTAAAGTTTTCAACAATATTTTCTAAATCAGTTTTCTTCTTCTTTAACTCAATATTTTCATCTTTCAAAACAATACTTTCTTTTCTTAAAGTACCAATTTTGTTTGTTAAAGAAGAATTTTTCTTTTTCAAAGCAGTATACTTGATACCCAATTTTTCAAATTCCTCATATACATCTTCTAAAACATTTTGCAATTCTTCATATGAAAGATCTTCAATATTATAAAGATTTGTTATCTCAATGTCATCTTTAGCTATAAGACAAAGATTTGCTGATTCTCCATTGCTTGCTTCACTATCTGAGCTACTTGAATCATCATCCCATGTACCTTTCATTGCTTTCTTGCCTTTGTTTCGATCTTTCTTTAGCAGATGACAATCTGGGTTGATATGACCAGGCTTATTGCATTTATAACAAATTAAAGTGTCATTTTTACCTGAATCTTTCTTGGAAAACTTTTTGAAGGATTTCCTCGGAGGAATTTTATTTTTCTTTAAGAACTTCTGAATTCTTCTTGTTATCATCGCAACTTCTTCATCTTTGTCGTCATTTTCCTCATCTTCATCACTTTCACTTTCATGAGGAACAGCTTTAAGTGCCAAGCTCTTCTTTGGCTTTCCTTCTTCTTCTCCTCTTTTCAATGTGTACTCATGGGTGATAAGTGACCTGATGAGTTCATTCACTTCGAGCTTCTTGAGATCTCTAACTTCAAAAATCACAGTCACTTTTGATTCCCAACGTTTTAGTAGAGAGTTGAGAATTTTTCTTACCGTCTCTACTTTGGAATAAACTTTGCCAAGAACTGTCAAGCTATTTATGATGTTAATAAAACGAGTGTGCATACTAGAAATAGATTCATCATCATTCATCTTAAACATTTCATATTAATGAGTAAGAATATAAATTTTTGATTCCTTGACTTGAGAAGTTCTTTTATAAGTAACTTCCAAGTTATTCCAAATTTATTTTGCCGTAGCGCAAGTCCTTACTCTATTAAACTCATTACCATTAAGAGCATTATATAATAAATTCATAGCAGTTAAATTCAAAGTATAAAGTCTATCGTCTTCACGATCAAACTCTTCTTCTTCCTTTTTGACCTTTACTCCATCAACCACTTTTGTTGAAATATAAGGTCCATTTACAATGTATTTCTAGATTTCTCGACCTTGAGCCTGAAGGAATATTCTCATTCTAACTTTCCAGAATAAGTAATTGTCTCCACAAAAGAGTGGAGGCCGACTGCTAGATTGACCTTCACCAAATGAAGCTGCAATGTTAGCCATAAGATCTTAACTCAAAAGATAGTTAATCTTATAATAGAACTCTAGCTCTGATACCAATTGTTGCCCAGATGACTAACACAAGAGGGGGGTGAATTGAGTTGTATTTAAGAAAATAACAATTATAAATCAAATATACAATATCAAATATAAACAAAATATAAAATAGCAATAAATATAAAGAGTAAGGGTAAGAGAAGCAAACTCAGTATGTTAACGAGGTTCAGCCCCACTGCCTACGTTCTCGCCTCAAGCTACCCCTTGAGGATCCCCGAATTCACCATTCAACCTCCTTCAGGTGGAGATAGAAACCTATTACACCTTTGAACAACACTGCTACAAAGGATCTGTGTAGAACACCCTCTACACTTGCAATCACCTCACACGTGGTGATTCAACTATTCCTTGTGTAGAACACTTTCTACACGCACAAGGGTTATACACACCCTTTTACTAATACAAGAATTGATAGTGGGTAGAATATCAGAAAACACTCCTCAATGAGTGAAATAAGAACAATACAGCACAACCTATATCTCTCAAAATGAAAAAGGATTAAGGCTCAATGCTTAGAGAAGAGAGAATGAAAGCTTTGAATGAGAGTTGTATGCTCTTGGTGTTGTGAATGTGAAGCTCTCAAATGATCTATTTATAGGCATATGAGACTTCATATTCAAATTTAAAAAGATTCACATGTCAAAGACATCATCATTCACTTTTCAAAAATTTCAAACCTAATCTTTTTACTTTTTGCATGTGACAAAATGAGCACACTTTACTTTTCAAAAATTTCAAACCTAATCTTTTACTTTTTGCATATGACAAAAGGAGCACACTTTACTTTTCAAATTTTTCAAACAAAGACATCTATCTTTTGCATAAGTCAAGAAAAGCATCCATCACTTTTGAAAATATTCAAATAAAACATGCACATGTGAAAGATGACAATCAATCATCTTAATATTTTCAAAGTTCAAACCTTTAATCATGTCATGCACATGTGAAAGATGACAATCAATCATCTTTCAAAATTTTCAAATTTAATTTTCAAAATATTCATGCACATGTGGAAAATGTATTTTAATGCTTTATGATAAAATATTAATTTTGAGCCTTAATCCTAATTTCGAATTTTTAAGAGATTTACAACATTACTCTATGACTTTAATGTGAACTTGTTCCCTTCTTGCTCATGCTTGGTTCCTTGATGTACTTGATTCCATTGTGTGAACAACTTGAGCTTGAGACTCCTTTATTCTTTGAATTCATTTGTTATCATCAAAATCCATGTGTAGATTTTTAATTACATGAAACTTGAAACCTTGGGTTCAACAGTGTTAAAGACCTTATAAAGAAAATCCCACTCTGCATTGTGCAACATGTTATGCACCCAAGTGCAAAGCCCCTTAGATGGAAATGTATGATGGGTCCAAAGACCTGGCTGAGCACTTGGAGACCGTGCACCTTCAAGAGCCATATGAGTTGCACGGTTTCATAAGGGAGATAGCATGTTGAACATTCTCACTAATGCTAAAGGGTTTCGATTGGTTATTGTTTGGAACTCTCCGGTCAGGCACAATCCACAAATTCAAGGATTTGGGTCGAGAGTTCCTAACGTAGTTCATGGCCAGCTGAAAAAGAAGGCAGTTAGTTGCCTACCTCCTTATCGTGAAGCAGAGGGAGGAGGAAAGCTTAAAGGCATACGTACTGCTTCAACAAGGAGAGACTGACCACCGATAACCAAGATGAGAAAATTACGCTAGCATCACTCCTAGGCGACATCTAGCCCCTTAGCCCGTTCATGGCCAAGATTGCTAGGAGAGCCTTAGGCCAGGCGGACGATTTTATTAACGCCGAAGATACCCTTCAGGCCTTAACTGTGCCAAAGCACACTAGTTTTGACCAAGCTACTAACACTTCCAAGCGAACTACGGGGGCAAAGGTCCCTGAAAAGGAGCCCAAGATGAGGAAATGTAAGAGTGAAAAAAGGAGTGATGATGGGACCTCTACGAGAAGAGTGCAAGCGAGCTTGAGTGTACAAACATGAGAAGACAAGCGAGCGAGGAAAACTGGCGACCGCAGTCGAAAAGCTCACTTGTACTATTGCTATCACAAAGAGGAGGGGCATTGGACTGATGATTGCCAATTCTTGAGGTGGAAGGTCATGGAGGACATCCATGACGATGTTAGAGTAGAGGTCCAGGGGGAGATCCTCAAATGACCAAACACCTGTTGCCCATCTCCCCCTAGATGGGCAAGCTAAGACAGGCAAGAGCCAAGGTGGGAAGGCTGGTCGAGCGAGAGCTCGCGAAGAAGGGTTATGAGTAGGAGGGAGGCGAGCCCCCCAAAATGGATCGTAACAACGTACTCCATAATAGCTAGGAGACTTGCGAATGAAAGCGCCTCGACATCAAGCAGGAAGGCCTACACTAGAAGGGCGAGGTACGAGGAGATTTTCAATGTCAAAAAATCACCCAAGCCATTTCCTTCGACGATGCCGACTGTGAGGGGGTCATCTACCCGAATGACAATGCACTGGTGGTCACAATATTGGTGGCCAACTATATGACCAGGAGAATACTGGTGGACAACGCTAGCTCAACCAACATTCTTTTTTGGGAGGCCTTCTCCAAAATGGGAATTGAGACAAGCTACGACCCTCACCCATGCCACTGAGAGGAACACCTCTCCCAACTCCAAAGTGTCCTAGTCCCCCCTCTCCATCTAGAGCGGGTGATTTCAGATGTCGCCTAGTTCCTAAAGTGAATGCTCTGCACACGCACCTCGATGACGAAGGGAGGGAATACTTCTCCAAAGTGTCCCAGTCCCCCCTCACCACCTAGAGAAGTCAATTTTAAATCCCAGCTTATTCCTAAGGTTGATGCTTCGCACTTACGCCTCGGTGACGAAGGGGAACACCTCTCCCAAGTGTCCTGGTCTCTCCTTGCTACCCAGAGTGGTGTATTTTAGATTCCATGGGAAGCCCCCATGGGTCACCAATCGAACGATTGGCCTGACATAGCTGAAAATAACTCGATAAGCCAAAAGACTAACGACCAATCGGAAAAGCTCGAATTCATGAGAGAACATTAACAATTAAGAGGAGGGAGAAAGAGAAGTGTGCAAAACCACATTCGATAAGTATGCTCATATTTACAAGTGTTTGATTTGATACAAAGGACCTCCCAGCATCGGGCGCAAAATAAATAAATAAATAAATATATATATACATGAACACAACTACTAGGCGAAGAGAGAAAGGGGGAGCAAGGCCAACGGTCAAGAATGAGAGGCGGGTTCGTAAAAGACATTGGGCATCAGATCATGCCCCAAAGATTCAAGAGATTTGTAGTTTGCTTGCGAGGGAGCCAAGCGGGCCATGTTCATGAGTCCCGAGGGCATTGTAGGGATTCGGCACTAGATGATCCCTCACCCTCTCTAATCCCACAAAGTACTCATCGCTCCAAGCTTGGTTGTGAAACTATTTGGCTGCCTCAAGCTGGGAAGTAACCCGAGTGAGCTCGCCCTCCACCTGCTTCACCCTCTTCATAGGACCTCAACTCCTTCTTGAGCTACAAGTGGGACTCCAATAGCTCCACATATAGGTCCTCAACCTTCTTCTTTTCCCTCGCAAGCGCAACATTCTATACTGCAAATGCATCCCTCTCAGAATAAGGCTTGCTGAGGTGTGCATTCAGGTCATGGTGGATGTCTGCAGCCTCAACAATCATGGTGATGTAGTCTTTACATCGCTACTCGGCCCCCATTTCCCATTCCAATCATTGGAGAATTTGCGCCCCCTCTTGACTCCACTCTTCTGCAACTGCCCTGGTGGTGGCCTCGAGGCGAGACACTTCCAACCTCAGTGCCTCAGTACCCATCTGGAGATAGGACCCCTCCTTGCGAAGTTCCTTAATAATCCGCCGTAAGTGCTCATTCTCAATTTCAATCTCTTCATGTGCCATCCCTGCACACTCCAGGGCTGTCTAGGGTCTGAATATCTCACTATAGGCTCGCCCTTGCAACCGATGTAGAAGCTCAGTCTCTCTCTTAATCCTGGTCTACCCATCCACTATCCAGGCCGCTAGGAAATTGAACCCCTGTTATTCAAGGAAAGAGGTCAGACCACTGATACCCAGAAGCAAAGTCACCTATCGGATGAGAAGAGGAAAAATCTTATCCGAGAAAGAAGCTCATTGAACTGGATGGATACCTCCTATATCGCCTCCACCTTGGCTGCGTCATCCTCTCCCTCAGCAGGGCAAGACGGCGATGCACCGTCTCCACTCCATGGTCCCTACCCGTCTGGGGGTCCAAGGGCAAAAGCATCGAAAGGACTCGAAACCCACACTACAGTGGGTTTCTCCATCTCAGGGTTGCAATTTCCCCCCTATACCAAACTGACTAGAAGGACCATTGCCTGCGGGTTAGATGACTTGGAAGGGACCTCAGAGCAAGTTGCCTAAGAGTCTCGTTTAATTGAAGTGTTGGTTAAGGATGAAGAGCTTGCTTTGGACAAGGACCTGCCGTTGCTCAACACTATTGGGCTGTCGTGGGAAATACCCTCGAGAGCGAGACGCTAAAGTAGAATCATGTCAGTGGGAGCCACGCCTGGGTCGAAGCTGGTGAGATGATGGGCGCCATCATCGTTGCCCTAGGCAACCCCCTCGTGAAGGAAGGAGACACCCATCTGGATGGACATCGTGTCCTAGTCACCTGTGTGTTCAGAAGTTTCGAGACGGTCAACAACAATAGACGCTTATGGGGCGCCTACCTTGTTTGATATAGGGCCTTGAGGAATGAAGCCTTTAGATCCTCGTCGTCTTGATCTCGATCCGACTCACCACCCTGGTCGCTAGACAGGGTAGCAAAAGCTTATGGGGAGAATGGAGGAGTGGGAGGTGACTCCAGCCGCTGTCGGGGGGGGGGGGGGGGACAGGCCCACATTTCCCCGAGCCACCCATGGGTCCCTTTGGTCCTGAGGGGACTGTCTTGCCCTCTTGGTGGGGCCTCTTTGCCACACCGCCCGATGGACCCTCACATGGTCACTTACCCCTCCCAAGCTCAAGGGCCTTTCTTAGGAAGTTGTGATCCATTACATGGGATTGGTCGGGGGTGACAAGGAACTGGGAAATGTTTTCCTTGATCAAGAGCGCGTCACTCTTGAGCTCCTCGTCATGCTCCTAAACCCAGGAGTGCACCAATTGGATGCAGGCCCGTTCTCAGTTGAACGCTATTTGTTATCATCGGGAATGCTCCCCCAAATCAGTTCGGATGGTAAACTCCTCAACGACAACTTCTCCAAGCAAGAATTTGGCTGCCATGAAGAACTTGTTTTGCCACCGCTTGTTCTATCGACATATTCCAGTACCTTGCACCACGCCACGTAGCATGATGTCAGGATCCTCCAGCCATTAGGGTGAATCTGGGTTAGAGATACACCCAAGAAATCCAGAATGTCACGAATCAAATGGAGAAAGGGAAGCCTCACCCCATGCATGAACATGCCAGAGTACAAAGCCAACCTCTTGGCGTTTCTTTTAGAATCGACAGCCCTAACGCTTGGAGCAGGAACCTCAAAGGCCATTGACTGTAGAATCCTATACGTGCCTTGAAGCATGTTGAGGGTAGCAAGGTCCATAATTGTGGACCACCCATGCCCATCATAGCCGAGGAACCGCTACAACAGGAGCACATGAGCCCATTGGAAGCAAACTTAGGGAAATACTGAGAATTAAAATACCTAGACAGTAAGAGAACTTAAGGACCTGAAGAGTAGAAGTGGGAATGGTGACAAAGAATGCACATGAGTGGGAATGGAAAAATAAATAAGAACGACGGGATGGTTCAAGAGCCCCAAAACGGGAGGGATGTGGGGATGCGACAGTTGTGTAGGTTCCCAAGGAAATGAGATGTGTGGTAGTGCCATGAGTTTAAATTTCAGCCATGCCCATGTGACAGGAATTTGTTGGATAACTGGAAAAGGGCTTTAGGCTGGGTTAGGATGGTCCTAAGCTTGCCTCGCTTAGGGCCCACTATCCTCAGCAGGGAAAGGCCCAAATGATCTCAGAGATCCGAGAAAGAGAGAAGGAACCTATGGGTCTGCCAATCATCAAGCATTGATGGGAGGTGGACTGGCAGGGATCTGTCCCCTACAAAATTGACTGCATTAAATGCAACTGAGAGTGACCGGCCCCAAGGTCAGGCCCTTGCAGTTGACAAGCGCAACTGCATTAAATGCAACTCCACGACCGCCAAGGCAGAGTAAACCAACTATCAAGAAACCACACAAAAGAGCAACTACAAAAGGGAGAAGGTCGATGATGGTAAGGAGGTTAGACACTCAGTTTCCAATCCTCATCCCTGGCCTTAAATTCTCTACGACACTGACTTTGGCATCGAAGACCACCCAACTCTAGCCATGTATCTTCTCCCCTCTCGTAGGTACTAGATTATAGTTCCGGGTGGCAGCTACAAAACATGCCTTAATAATTTATCTATTTTTCCTTATGCTCTCTCTCTCTCTCGTTCTCCTAGGGTTCGTTTGGCAACACAATTGTTCTCAAGTATTTTCCTATATTCTTATATATTTCCTTCCCAAATTTTAATCACTCAAACACAAAACGCTTTTCAATTTCAAAATTTTCACTTTTTCATCTAATCATTATCTAACCATTACAACTTTTCTAAACTCCCAAAACATAAAATAAAATAAAAAACAATATTAGTTTTTCAAATTTCAAAACAAAAATAATATTAACAAATTATATCAAAAAATAGTTTTTTAACTTTATAATATTTTTAAAGTCTTGCTAAGCCAACGAGAGTGGCCCTAAAGACTTTACCGAGAAGTGCAAAATGTGTTTTTTTATTTTATGTTTTTTTTTTCAAGCATTTTTTAAAACCCTTTAAACATTTAAAAAAAAAAGAAAAAATTTACAAAATCATTTAAAAATGCTTCCTTAAAGTTAAGTAAAAAAAAAAAAAAGGAATTGGTAACTTTTGTCGAGATGAATCCTTAGTGGATGTATCATTTTTCATATTTTGATTCAACTTTCTCTCTCTCATTTCTCAAAATTTAATAAACATTTTAACTCACACCATTTCAATACTATTCCTAGATATACATATATTAAGTATCCAAACAACCCTTAGATCTTTGGTTCACCATCACATACCAATGTTTTACAATCTTCCTTCATCAATCATAGAGGCACCGCAAGTTTTGTCTTTTTTTCTTCATTGATTTGCTTACCCTTTTGTAACGCCCGTCCTTATGGTGGGTCCTTCTCATATTGATTTTTTTTTTTATAAAACAAAATCGATGGGAATTACTATTCATTTTCTATTCTTTTTCATTCATACCAGGATACAAAAGACTTCTATGCTATAAAAATTTCATTTTTTTCTTTATTAAAAGACTTAGCGGAAAATATTAACTTTCATAATTTAAGTTTTCATATAAAAAGATTTTGCCTAGGCCTTCGTGCTCTTTCCCCTTTTTGCTGTGTCTGTTCTGACCTGTCATGCTCATCTTGTGCCTGGGAGTGCATACATAAAAACTAAAATGAGTCGATGACTCGTAAGCATTACTTCATACAGTCAAAAATATAACAACATAGATTTTCAGTCATGCATTCGTCATTTCCGTACATACATATCGTACATAGCATGCATACGTCTTTCTTTTCTTTTCAAAATGTTGCGAGGTGGAGGTTTTCTTCTTTAAAAAAACGTGCTTTCTTCTTTAAAACAGTTCTCCACACATCGTTGCCTTAATTTCTTAAAGGATGTTTTCATGCATTCGTTCTTTTTACATACATTCATTCATGCATACATGCATTCATGCGTTCATCTTTCCTTACTTACGTTCATTCATGCATTATGTTCATCCATTCATACATACATTCATTTCTTAACATACATCCGTTCTTTCTTTTCACTTTCATAGGCCATTGCACACTGTTACGCCCCGTGTGCTGGGGTTAGCGGTCTTTTGGACCTGATTCCGCCCGTGGCCGCGGGTTTGGGAATCCATTCAGTCAGGGTGCAGCACTGGGTGCACTATCAGTAATACTTACCCGGCATTGCAATCTGCCCCTTTCTTTGGTACCATTTCAGTCCATGTGGCTGTTACATATTTTCATACATCATCCATTCAGTCCAGTTCATTCTTTCCTTTACAATCCATTCTTTCATTTCAATTCTTACAGTTCTTACGTTTCTTACGATTCATAAAAGTTTTAATTAAGAAAATGGTTAAAAGAGTTTGAAAAGAATCATTTTGGGAAAGAGTTACTTTAGGAAAATCTTGTTTTCTTTTCTTTCTTTTCTTACAGTTTCATTCCTTGCATTCTTAAAAGTTCTTACGTCTTTTAAAGCTTCATTTCGTTTCCTTTTCATGAACATACATACAATACGTACTGCTTATAACATCCATTCACATGCATATACGTACATACTTTGGGTACATAAAGAGGGGCTGCCAAGGAAAGGCCAGTACATACTTATACTTGAAAATTTAAGTTTCGTATTCGATTTCCTTTTATAGAAAGGCTTTCGTCTTTTTCTTCTTTTCTATACTTAAAAACTCTAAAAGAGTATGAATGTAATACTTACTTGGACTTCATGCCATACTCATTCCATGCAGTCCATTCATGTGCTTGTCAGATGGCAACCTACATGCATACACATAACCTTACATCATCATCTATTTAAATGCATAAGTAACTATTCTAAACATAGAACTACGCCTCACTTAGAACATTCTCCATCCATTCCTGGGCTCTCATGTACCATGTAACCATGATCAAGACAGATTATTCATTACATATGGTAACCCTGTCCGGTACACGTGTCTTGCCAGAGACACCTGCATTTCATCCCCTTTTATCACCTAAGAGCAACTTATAACTCAAATTAACGTTGCTTGTATAACCAAGCTCCAACTTCAACACCAACTTGCTCAGACCCGGTTGATAGGATTCTTCCTACTTCCCGGCTCTGTACAAGTTCATCCCAACACTTGATAGGAGAGGACTGCATCCACAAATGCACCTCTATTACGTCACGCAGCTCAAGACTAAGCTCGAGTCACGTCACGATACCCATCATGCTTCCGCTGCGTGCTCTGATACTTCTCCATCACTTCCTTATACTCTCAGTCACAAGTCAGTCTCAAGGCAATACCTGTTACCTTGGACTACAGGCCACATCACTACTACCTCGGGACACTGTTATATAGTTTCCCGACGCTACACCATACACTCCACACTTCTCTGTTACGCCATCCAACCCTTCGTGACACGCCATCCGGTGTATCACGACTTAGTACAGAGTACACTCACGTGAACTCTCTTCCATCCACACTACAACACACATCTCTACGGTACACGTCTCACGGTGCATCGCTACGCGACACGGAGTACGCACCACGCGTACTCCTTTCGCACTACACGCCGTATCACAACTACGGCATCCATATCACGCCCATACTTCACAGCACAATCCACAAAACTACACAATCAAACCCAACACTTCACAACCACACTTCGCTTCACAACTACGCAGCGAACTCCACAAATACAACTACACAAACCACAAACCAACCAACTAACTATTTTAAACGTAAAATAACTAGAGATAGAGGGTTATACCATCGACGGGATAACCCGTGCGTCGCTCGCTGCTCGTCACGAACATGCGTCGGAGGAACGTACGTGGCGATAACACCGCGTACGGTGGCTGTCCACCACATAAAGTGGTAGTTTGGGGCTGAGAAAAGCTAGACGTGGCCTTGGAAGGCTCATGGTCGCCTTGTGGTGGTCAAAGGTGGCGGAGCACGACGGCATCACGCCGTGAACAGTAAATCCGAACGGTGAGCGGAGGAGGCGTGAGGTAGCGAAATGCCATAGAACTTCATGGCAAGCTAGGGAAAGGTAGAGGAACATGTGATGGAGCTGTGGTGGCGAGGTGGTGGTCGTACGGCGGCTAACGGCGGCAGATCGGCCGTTTGAAGCCATTTTTGACCTTGGAGAGTGAGAGAGAGTGAGAGCTCTACGAAGCTCCGTTGGCCATGAAATTTCTTGGAGAGGTTCATGGTGATGAGAGGAACAAGTTGGGGGTGGTGAAACACCAAGGGTGGCCGTGTACGGCGGCGCACGGTGGTGAAACCGAATGTGTATTTTGAGAAACCCATATGAGAAAGAGTGAGAGTTAGGGAAAAAGAAAGACATGGGGAGGAAGCCCTTGATGAGGTGAATCCATTGGTGGTGCTTGGTGGCTGATTTGGCCGTGTATGGTGGTCCAAAAATGTGAAAAAGCCTTAGAGACCCATATTTTTGAAGGAAGAAAGAAAGAGAAAGAGTGGCCGGTTTAGCACACCACTGGTTGGGTTGTGCTCGCCGGAGGGAGGAGGTGAGGCCGGTGAGGGAGGTGAGGTCCGGCGGCCGGAGGTGGCGCCGGCTGGAGCTCAAACCCGAACGGCCATGAAGGAGAGAAAACGTGTGCACGGGTTGGACGTGCGTGAGGAAGAAGGAGAGGAAAAAAAAGAAAGAAAAAAAAGAAAAAGAGAAAAAGTGAAGGGAAAAGAGTAGGGGCCTGGGTATATCGCTTCAATCTTACGCTTTGGGATCCTCAAATAATCCAACGGTGAGTTAAAACACTGATTTGAAGACGCGTAAGTGTTTTATTTTAATAAAACACTTTAAATAAAACACTACGATGAATTAAGGTATAATATTATTTTATAAACTAAAATTTATAAAATAATATTTCCTCATCATTATTTAAAATGATAAAGTACCGTTAATTAATCGAAGAGGATAAAATCATTTAAATTAATAAAACACTTAATTACTACACTGAGAAGAATTAAGATAGAATATTATTTTATAAACTAAGGTTTATAAAATAATATTTTCTTCATCATTATATAAAATGATAAAGTATCATTAATTAATCAAAGTGCATAAAACACTTAAATAAACACTGAGAGGAATTAAGATAGATTATTATTTTATAAACTAAGGTTTATAAAATAATATTTCTTCATCATCATATAAATGATAAAGTATCTTTAATCACTCAAAGAGGATAAAACCATTTAATTTAAATAAGAGTTTTCAACGTAAAATTAAACCTCTTAATATCTTAAAACAACTAAAATATTTAATCTAAGTAATTATCCACAATTATAATATTTTCAGAGCTCATTAAATTATTATAATTGTGCTACTTTAAAAACAAGCTTATCTAATACTTTGAAATTCGGCGGATAAGATCCGGAATACGCTATCGAGGTATAACGCTTAGGATAATTCTGTTCATGATTTTACAGTTGTCGGTGAAGAACAAATTACGTGATTTACAAGAAAATATAAATTATGCGCGTGATTCCAGATGAGGGTAGAGACGAGAGAGATGGTGATTGCTGTCGGAAAAGAATCCAAAACTGATTGCCTTACTGTCTAATATGAGCGAAATAAAAAGAAAGAAAATGGTGAAGAGATAAGAATTAGCGGGCTGTTACACCTTTAGTTTTAGTTTATCTGTTATGGTGCTTACCCTACAATTTTAATTCCATTTTATTTGTAAGTATTTTGTATTGGCTATTGGTTTTTGGTTTCTCCACCATTACACGGATCTTTTTAATGCATTCGTTTACTTGTAAAGTGAATGTAGGCAAAGTTAGATGTTGAAAGCTAGCGGTGCTACCTGCTCCTGTGAGGGTGGGGGTTGGGGTTGATCCCTAATTTGTCTACCCCCTGTTCACTGCCACCCACGACTGAACAACATTAAAAAACAAAAATCACTAATCCACAAAAAATACAAATCCACAATAAAATAGTAAAATACACAATAAATCCACAATAAAAAATCCTAAACTAGTAAAAAAATCATTTGTAAAGTAATATAGAAAAAATTGGAAAGAGAGTGAGAGATAAGCTGAGAGGGAGAGAGGGTCTGACCATTTGAGAGAAGAAAAGGAGCCAAGGAGGAGGATGTGAAGAAGAGAAGGAGAAGAAGTGGAGGAGAGAAGAAGAGGATGACAAGGGAGAGAGGCTTTGACATTTTGAAGAAAGAGAGAGAGAGAGCTAGAGAGGGGAAAGAGAGACTGAGGTTGCTTTAAAAAAATGTTGTTAAAAATAATAACGCCGTTTTTGTAACGAATTTTATTTATTTATATATATATATACATGTATATATATATAAAATATATAATTGGGTTAGGCTTATGCCCAACCTAGGGTGCGTGGTGCGGAGGGGGGCAAGCTTGGGCCTTGCCCTTGCCCCTACCCCTTATTTTCCCTGCGGGAAAAGGCCCCCGACCCCGCATGGGGTGAGCAGGGTTGACTGCGTGGCCCAAGTGAGGGCAAGGTGGTGACCACGGGGTGGCGGGGGGCAATACCCCACTATCCACCCCTATTGAAAGCGGAGTTAGGCTTGATACCTTCCCCTACTCTAGAGAAATCCACTATATATGTCAATCTTTGTTTCTCTAAATTTTAGAGTTTGAGTATAAACTCAAGGGGATCTAATTATTTTTGCATTTCATATATTCTTATGTTTATTTTTTAAAACAAAATTACACTTTATCTCTCAAACTTTCAATATTTAATGATATGATCTCTAAGCTACTTAAATTTCACCAAATTTGTAATATTGATTACAGTTTTCATCTTATTAAGATCTAGTTGTACGATTATAAAGATCAAAGCCTAAAAAAGATACCAATATTAACATATCTTTCAAATTTGGGACTACGTGACAACTTCAATATACAAAGCCCCTTGACTACACTGCAATTTATTTGTAGTTTGATGATATTGAACCATGTTCATCAACAGCACAAGACAAGAGTTCAACTAAAAGTCTATCTCTACAACCTCTTAATCTAGAAGAACAGAGTTTAAACCCAATTCCATGTCTCCCTCTGGAAAAAGATAAAGATAAAGATTGCATTGAAGATAAAAGTCCAATAGCAATGTAGTCCTAGTCCAACACCAGATGAAGTTCAGTAATGATTAGAGTCCTTAATGGTATCTATGTAAAATCTATAGTTATTATATAGTGTGTAAATGATTTATAAATATAGCACAAGCACACATGATTTTGCATGGTGCATTTTATCAAAACTATGGGTACTCTGATATGTTATAAGAGCAATAACTCGACCAACATCCTTCTGCATTTTTTTCTTTTTTGCATGGCCTCAACAAATTCAAGCAGCTCCTCTTTTTCCTTTTCTCACAATAATGTCACTCTCAAAATGGAAAATTGTCTTGTGATCCAGCAAAGAGGCTAAGTACAGGGTCATTGCTCATACTGTTGCTGAGCTAAATTGGATACGTTCCTTACTTGGTGAGCTTAATATTTCGCTGCCAACACCACATACTTAACTGCAAATCCAATTTTCCATACCAGGAAAAAACGCCTTGAGATTGACTTTCACTTTGTATATGAATAAGTGCAATCTCAGACTCTTGAGGTTAGGTTCATATCTTCTAAAGAACAACGTGCAGATACATTCACCAAGCCACTACCAACCATGCATTTTAATTTGTTAAGAGCCAATCTCAATGACTGAGAACTCCCCTTGAGATTGAGATGACATATTGAACACTGTTTATCAACAGCACAAGACAAGAGTCCAACTCCAAGTCTATTTCCACAACCTTTTGATCTGCAAGAACAGAGTTTAAACCCAAGTCCACGTCTCCCTCCAAAATAAGATAAAGATTGTACTGAAGATAAATTTCCAATAGCAATGGAGTTCTAGTCCAACACCAGATGAAGTTTAGTAATGATTAAAGTCCTTAATGGTATCTATGTAAAATCTATAGTTATCATATTGCACGCAAATGGTTTATAAATACAACAAAATCACATGATTTTACATGTTGCATTTTATCAAAAACTATAGGTACTCTGACAGATGATGATGGTCAAAGTTGATTTTTTGGAGATGAGTATAAATTGGTGGAGGTTTGAGGGGTGCTTATTTATTTCATTAGTTCATATGTAATTCTTCCATTTTATTAATATCTTTTCTTCTCTCTTTAAATTAAGACTACCCATTTTAAGAGAATAATAATTTAAGAAAATTCTTTTTAAATACTCAAACAAATAATATTTAACGTTAAAAGTTTAGATATCATTTAATAAAATAAAAATTTAAAATATAATATTAAGATGAGATATGCTTTACCAAAAAAAAGTTTTATAAAAGTAAACTCACAAATTGGCGTAACTTGATATGATACCTCAGATTGTAAAATGACCTTATTGTGAAGTAGATTTAGTATATTATAAGAACAGTTTAGCTAGGTACAATCATTTTTGTGCACAAACTTGAGCACTACCTAACGTGGCTACTTGTTTTATTAAAAAACAAAGAAAAAAAGAAGAAAAGAAGATGACTGTCTTAGATCCTTTTTTTTTCCATGTTTTCCTGTTTTTTTTTGGAGAAAGAGGATGGTACTTCTGAAACTTTATTGATAAGCCCTCATTTATGGCGAAAGAATACTGTGGTTACAATATAAAAAACAAACAAGCTAGAAAAAGTAAAAACAAATCCACATAACAAACAAAGAAAACAAAGGACACTAACCAATGATCAATCAAACTTTGTTTCACAATGAGCCCACCAAAGAGATATTCAAACATAAATACTTTGTCTCCTTCTATACGGCTCTTGAAGCATTTTGGAAAAAAATTCTCAAACTTTTTTAGCTAGCTCACCATTACTGAAAATATGTTCTTAAGATTTACAAGAAATATTTTCACTACAACAATGGCACTTGGATGCAAGGTAAATTCCAATTTTTTGGATTTCTAAATCCAACGGAAGTTACCATCCGCACTATGAGACCAAATGAAGAGATCCTGGCCTTGTCGAATTCTATCATCCAAATTTACAATAGAGTCACAAATATCATCATCCACAATTTCTTTAAGACGTGAAATATTCCAACCCAAAGGTAATAGAAGCTCGCACACTTGAAACAAAGGAGAGCCAACTATCGGAATTTGCTGTGCCAAAACACCCAAAGGAAGCCATAGATTAAACAAAAAATTTACCTCCCATTTTCAAAATTTTCAAACACCATTTTTGAGAACTAAAGGAACTCGAGTTAACAAATTCTTCTAGAATCTTAAACCCTTGGGTGATTGAGCCGCTTCAAAAAGACTAACCTTTCTAAAATACTGGCTTTTAAAGAAAGAGGCCGAAAGAGAATCACTAGTAATAATTTTCTAAGCAAATTTCATAAGTAAGGAATAATTTACTTCTTCTAGATAACGCACACCCAACCGTCCTTCCTTCACTGGACAACAAACCCATCTCCACGAGACCCAAACTCTTTTCTTTCTCCTAGCAATTGAACCCCAAAGAATTCTGATAAAATACGTTGAATATCCCAAAATACAATCAAGGGAACATTTAGAATAGACAACACATGAATAAGAATACTATTAAGAACATGTTTCAATAAAATTAAATGTCCTCCCGTAGAAAGAAGGCTACGTTTTCAATTTGCTAACTTCTTTTTTTATTTTGTCAATAATCCATTTTAGCATTGTGGAAATGAGCCTACATGAATGCAAAGGCACACCAAGATACAAACAAGGGAATTTCCTTCACTAAAAACCGTGGCTTGCAGTAGCTCCCTTTTTTGAGAATAACTGATTTATTGGAGCAACAAATCATTGACTTTTCTATACTAATTTTCTGCCCAAAAATTGATTCATACAGCTATAGAGTTTTTAACAACCCTTTCATAGATCTTCTGTCCCCCTTTGAAAAAATCAACAAATCATCAGCGTACAAAAAATGAGAGATTTTAGGACAAGACGAAGATAAATAAAAGGAATTTATCTTCTCACATTGAAATTGAGAATTCAAAAGCCTTGAAAGAATATCTTTCGAAAGAATGAACAAATATGAAGAAAGTGGATCGCCTTGCCGTAACCCATAAGAAGCCTTGAAAAAACCTTTAGGCTTCCCCATTTAACATCATTGCAAAATTAGGAGAGGAAATACAATGTAGGACAAGATCACACCAATGATTAGAAAAACCAAACTTTTGTAGCACCCAAAGTAGAAAACTCAAATTTGCCCAATCATATGCCTTTTCCATGTCAATTTTACAAATGACGTTATCACCACAGACTTTAGTATTAAGCCCAAACACCAACTCTTGCGCAAGAGATATATTTTAAAAAATGCTACGATTACTTAAAAAAGTTGACTGAGTAGGAGAAATTAGCTTTCCTAAATCGAATGGGAGTCATCTGTTGCACCATAATCTTGGTAAAAATCTTATAAATCACACAGCATAAACTGATTGGCCGAAACTTAGAAAAGCTTTGTGGTTTCTCAACTTTTGGGATAAGAGCCAAATTGATAGCACCGTAAAAAGTTGGTAAATAATTACATTTGAAGAACTCCACCGCCGCTTGCTAAACATCTATCTGAACAATATCCCAGGCCACTCGAAAGAATCTTGCCGTAAATCCATCCGAACCCGGACAACTGTCCTCAAGAATGGAGATAAGTACCTCTTTCACCTCCAATAGAGAAGGAAGTCTACATAAAGCATCATTCTCAATCTCTGACACTAAATGTGGAATGATAAAGAGAGTCTCAGAATCTCGCATCACCAACTCATTAGCCAAAATATTTTGAAAATAAGCAATAGTGCCATCATGAATTTCATTCGGAGTTGTAAAAGAAGAGCCAGCCGGCATAGTCAAAGTAGATAATGTATGATGACTCTTTTTGTGCATAATACTCACATGGAAAAATTGAGTGTTAGCATCCCCCCTTCCAACCATCAAATACGCAACTTTTGCTTCCACATGGTTTCTTCTTTATCTAGCCACAACTTATGCTTTGATTTAAGATTAAGCAACTACTCTTCCCCCTCCATAGAATAGTTCTCCGCAACTTTAGTCTCCAATCTCATATGTTGATCTCCCACCAATTGTAGTTCCTTTTCCTGTGATGCCCCCAACTCTCACGTACGGACACAGGAAAATCAAAGCGTCGGGATGATGACAACACGGGTCACACATCCCATGCAACATGTGTACAAATAAACCACGCAGCGGATAATAAAGTCTCACAACTAAGTACCAGAATTTTGTTTAAATACAAACCAGTTTAAAACACACGTAATAAAATATTACAAGTTCAACACTGTTTCAAATACCAAATACATAACATAAAAACAAGTAAAGATAATATCTAAAGATAAAACAACTCCAAGTCAATACTTTGGCGGAGCCGACTCCTCGGGCTCAGCCTCCTCCTCCTCAACCTCTGCATCAAAATCTATGGTACCAAAATGGTGCCGCATGTAAGTAATAATCAAAACACCATAAGATAAAAATATATTACACTCAACAATATGCATGCAACGATGCCAAATGCACATGTCCCAAAAATCTACATTTTTCCACGTACACCAAAATCTCATTTTGGCCCAAAACATATCGTTTAAAACAAGTCATTGTTATTATCTCAGATAATGATACAAACCAAGAAACCACCATTTTCTCAGAAAATGGATCACAAAATCCTTTTACAAAACCTTGTCATTTTCCCAGAAAATGGCCCATATCCAATATCCAAAACCAGTTCCAATTTAATGCATGCACCATGATCTCCCCTAGGGATCATCCGCATACTTTGGCTCCTATACCACACCGCAGGTAACGACTACACATGTGACATCTAAACGAGCGATATCCAGTCTCGCGCCCAGTGCGTAGCTGGACCAGGCATCCTCTAGTCCCTGCCAGCCGAGGGACCACGGAGTCGACATGACAGCGTTATCGTATCGGGCAATCCGGTCGTCGTCCAGTGACAACCCAGGAGATGTCACTCAATATTATCCACTCCCGAGTGACCAGAGGAGCTCCACCGAGATAATACCCCATCCCGACTTGGGGTCGTGATACACACACACCCGAAAATCCATTTACGTATGAAAATCCAGTTTTCAGTATCCAACACATGTATATGCATGCACCATGCAATGCAAATGATATGGCACAAAAATATCCAACAATTCTCATCATTAACAACAAACAAACAACTCCGTCCTCAAATCCATCCGACCCCCGACTCCTCGGATTCAGTTCGGAATAACAAACCAGTCACAAATTTATTGTAAAAGCAATAATATATTTAAATCTAAAATGAAGTTAGGAAAATACTTACAGCGCTATATGATAATTTTCGAAGGATCAACGTGCTGAAAAAGGCGAAGAAAAAGCAACGTAACGGTGTAAAAACACTGTGGCCGTGGGTTATAAAATACCCACTTTTGAATGGGGACAAACCAAAGCTTGAAATTGATAGGGAATGACTTAGAGGTGTTTATGAAGTTAGTGGAAGTGAGAGTTGACAGTGGGTGGTGGTGAAAACAGTGGTGGAAGGTCAAAATACCCAAAACGGAAAGCGAGATCGAGGGAGCTGCACCGGCAACGGATCAGAGCTGGAAATGGGTGGTTTAGGACGACAAGAAGTCGGTGATGAAGTGGTAAAAAGATGCTGGCCAGGGGTGGAACGACGGTAGTGAAATGGCTCAAAAACTGTGCGGCTTGGAGGAGCCCATGGCAGCTAACGAAGGCACGGGGGGGGGGGGCTAGAAATTTGTGAGTAGGTGCGCCGGCCGGTAGGGAACCGAATGGTGGTGGCGGTGAGAGACACGGCAGCGAGCTGCGGTGGACTGGAGGAGAAGAAAGAAACAGTGTGGAGAGGAAGGAGAGAGAGAGTTTGCATGGGGAGAGAGAAAACGGGGGGAAAGGAGGAGGAAAAAGAAAGAAAAAGAAGAAAAAAGAGAAAGAAAAGAGAAAGGAAAAGACAGGGAAAAAAATGAGGTTCAGTCCTCACCTCTGGAGTCCACAAACTGATTTAACGAAAACAACTTTAAGAGCTATAAATCAAAGAAAATAATTTAAACACAACATAAAACTAAATTATAATAAATAACTAGTAAAAACTAACAACTTAATTTTAAATAAAAAAACAAGTTAAAATAAATTAAACAATAATTTAAACTCAAAACAATAATTAATATTAAGAAAGCTTTACAAAATAAATTTCACAACCAAATAAATCTAATTAAAATCTGATAATTTAATGCTCCCAATCTTTTCACTATCCTTTCAAATAATGTTGAAATCCCATGCCGAGAACCACGATCTCCCCTCACTATCTAGACTCCCAATATCCTCCTTTAAAGCCCTATGCTGCCTACGAAAGCAACTAGCATAAACAAAAGTAACAAGCACATTTTCTAAACCTATTGACCACTGACCTGATAACATTTGATCAGTAACCATAATCGAACTAAAATGAAATTCATCATCCCAAAACAGCCAAATCTTACCACCCTCGTGCGCATTAGAAAAACAATTAGAAAGTTTTAGATGACAAGCCCATCGCTAAATATTTCTCTCATCAAAAAAGGTTCCAAGATTGCAACAATCCGTGGACTAAACTTCTTCTTAGTCGGGTTAGATGATTCTGAGATGTGCACACACCCAAATATTCCACGTAAGGATATTAAACATGATCACGATTTTTTTGATCTCGTGGTGACACCCCTTACCACCTCAGAATTACCTCTTTCTAAATTCAATAAGTTCTGAATAGGCACTCCCATTTTTGCGTCTAAATAATAATTTTTACAAAATTTGTCTCCATTTCATTAAGGCATCTTAGAATCAGAAACAACACAACTTGAATTTTCCTTAAAACATATACGGGGTACCATTTTGTTATCACTCTCCATTTCCTCAATAACCTGTTGGGCAACACACCGCAATTCATACTCCATAATCTCATCTAAAAATTTCAAAGAGCTGCGGGGAGACTTCAAATTTTCAGCTAACAAATGGTAAGTATCCCGTGGTGAACCATCCTCTTTTGAAATTACCACTAGATTTTTATTTGAAAAATCATGAATAGAAATAACCAGATCATTCCCCTTATGCAAAAATTCATCACTAGTTAGCACAATTCCTTCCTTAGAACCATAAAAAGTTTCCTTCGAATTCACAACTTGCTACCTAACTTGAACCCTTTGGAGTATTTTATCTCTCCGAGAATTCTTGCGATCCTCAGATGCTTTAACACTACGATCAACCTGTCACCAAACCTTTCAACCTCTTTTTGTTTCAACAACACTACTTCGCCCCCTTCTTTTGTAGGCTTTCTACCAGATTTATAAATTGAATCCGAATGGCCTTGAACATGACATCTATGACAAAAGGCAGGCAAGGTTTCAAAAATTACATCCTGAAAACAACTACCCACCTCACCGGGAATCCCGATCTAGAGACCTTTTATCATCTACTAGGAAATATCTATTTCAACATAACATCTAGCCCCTTTAGGACGTGAAGCACAAGCAGTGGCATTGTCCATTTTTAGAGATTCCCAAATCCTCCAGTAATAATTTTCAACATAGAAGTGTGATAAAAGTTAGGGGCAGACCCAGTAGAAATAACCACACTGGAGCCATCATAGGTTCTCTATCCTCCTCAAAATCTAGTGACTAATGGAAGATGCAATAAGGCACACCCTCACTATAAAAAAACTCCCTTGCCATGGCAATTTAGAAATCCTCATTGGTCATAAGAACCATAACATTCGCTAGTTTCCTCATACCTCCCACCACCGGTTGAACCTTCAATCTCCATCGTTGTTTGATAAATCTTTGAATTTGATCCAGAGATGGTCTCTTGCAAAGAAATTTCAAAATCACCTTGAGATGGAAAAGAGAAGCCGAACGATCGATTTCTTCGAGAAAGTAAAATACATCTCCACCTCTTTAAAACTAGGTCTTCTCATAAGCATCTCAACCTCAGGAAGAGGAATCAAAGGCTCTACCAAAATATTAGAGAACAAATGACGACCCGCGGGGCCTCCAAAGAGACCATACAACTATCCTAAGGAGATAGCAAGAGAAACAAAGTAGAGGAAAAAAACTAGGGCCACATCAGCATGTTATAGCTCCAACTGCACTTGCTTATGTCTTCCAATTTTTTGCACTCCCGATTGTGGGTGGCATTTTGTCCCTCTCATTTCTCCGCCTGCACATTGCCCCCATTGATTGGTTGGCCAAAAATTTCCTAGAAACAAATACAAATAAAAGAAAATGAAAAAAAAGAAATACAAATCAAAGCTCAAACAAAGATTCGCTAAATTGTTATTAACCGTTAGGAAACCAAAAAATAAAAAGGGAATAAAAAAAGGATTTCATCTCAAATGTTTAGTTGACATTTCTTGTACCATCAACATCTCTGTATTCATTTATAAAGAGAGAAAAAACATTAAAAAAGAGAAGAATTTACAGTTCAAATTTATTTATTTATTTATTTGATAGGAGCAGTAACACTACTCTCTATTAAGTAATATTGATTAGTTAAAAAATAAAAAACGAGACCCCGTTGCATTGCATTAATGAAGGTTTGCCGAATCCATGTGATAGGAACAGGTCGCCAGGTCAGCACCAATTCGGACGAGGGAAAAAAGAAAGGGAGTTGCTACTCAACCGCCTACTGTTACACAACTTCCGCACTCCAGCCCACGTGGCTTTTTTTATTTTTCATTTTTGTAAACCATCTTTTCCATTTGAAATGTCTTTTCCCAGAAAACTCCATTAAGTCCTGCGTCTTCTGCCCCCCCCCCCCAAATTACGTCCTGCATCTCCCTCCCAACACAACTTTGTCCCGCGTCTTCCCCCCCAGGCAGCGTACGTTGTCTCATGTCCCCCATTTCGGCGACGTCCTTCCTCCACCATCCATTGCATTTACACAAGGGAAAAGAAGCAGATCTGCAAGCTGAAGAAGCACAACTAAATTGATTAATAACTATACTTGCGCACACGGATTTCTACAATTCCAAACTTAACTTCCGAACATCAGATCGACCATAGAACAAACAAAGCTAATGGAAAAATCTCAAAACAAATGAAGATCTGTTTGATCAATTACTGGAATAAAACTTTAAGATTGCCCCCAAAAAAAAAAAAAAACTTTAAGAGAATGGAAACAATTGCTGGAATGGTATTCCTCGGTGAAATTGTAAGTTACAAGTTCAGTGAGTCAAAATCTCTAGACTGAGCCACTAAAAAACTAAGCAAATTATATATTTTCCACACACAAAAAACATTACCTTCGATTCAAGTTTGCCGCTTACCCTAGATTCTTTTGGGTAATGGAGAAGGGTTGCAGAGAGGGTGAGTGAGGGGCTTCGCAGCGGTAGGCAGACCGCAGGTGGGGGTTGCGCAGAGAAGGGAGAGTGAGGGATCAGGCTTCGTCTAGGTGATGGAGAAGGGATTGTGAGCAGATAGGGAGAGTGAGGGAGAAGGAAGCATCTGTCGTGAGGGAGAAAAAAGGAGAAAGAGGATTTGTGAGCAGAGAGGGAGTGAGTACTGGGGTGGGCGACGAACCGTGACATGGAAGCAAACCGGGTTTGGGTGTGCGTCGTGCGATGGAAAAACCGGGGGATGAGTAGACTTTTTCAAAAAGAAGGGAAAGGGGCAAACAGTATGCACCGCGTCAGATCCAAATCCAATAAGAAGTCCCTGATCTCCTTCGGTTCAACTTTTAAAATGTAACTCCATCGACCAATGGCATCACACCATAGCACATGAACGATCTCCCATAGTACAATATTACCCCTAACCAACGGAATCGAATTGACCAAAAAATACCCATCCAGTGATGCTTATCTCCATCTCTTCTGCTCACCCAGTCCCTTGACAGTTGACACAGCTCCCAACCATGGCGTCCATGGCCTCTTTCCTCCGTCGAAATTACCAACGCGAACCATTCGTACTCCTAATACGCTTTTTCTCCCACTCTTCCTCGCACAATCAAACCACTCAGCGTATAGAGAAAATCCTAGTGGCGAACAGAGGTGAAATTGCGTGCAGAGTCATGAGGACAGCGAAGAGGCTCGGCATTCGAACCGTGGCGGTTTACAGCGACGCCGACCGAGACGCGCTACACGTGAAATCTGCGGATGAGGCCGTTCGTATCGGTCCGCCCCCGGCTCGGTGGAGTTACTTGAACGCGTCGTCGATTGTCGAAGCTGCGATACGTACCGGTGCGCAGGTGAGAGAGGAATCCTCTGTTTGGTTAGCGAGAAAGTATATGAACATGTAATAAAAAAAATATTTTTTACCATTTCTTGTTTTTGGTGGCTGTTTGATAGTGTAGATAGGATGAGCCGGTTATGCTGTTGATCGTTGAAGTTGATTCTTTTGCATTAGTCAACTTTGAATTCCAACGTTCCTAATTCTTTTGCGCAAACATGTTCAAAATCAATGGATACATTTATGAATACTGAAAACGACCTTTATCTATTGGGATATATGCGTAGAGTTTAGAGTTGGTTTCTATCACTTCTGCGTCAAACACTATTACAGTTTTATGCCTCCATCGACAAACGTTTCTAGTTCTTTTGCGCAAACAGTTTTATGCCTCCAGTTGATGGCTGCCGCGTAGTATTTTGGCTCTAATAATATATGCAATTTTTTGTTACATTCTCCTTATTTGATTGGCTCATTGATGTTATACATCTGTTGCTGGCTGTTTTGTTTCACTGGTAGATGATTGATTGCTTTATAATTTGGACGTTGCAAGGACATGCTTTCAGCGTGGATATCTTCTTTTGATGATTAGGCTATCCACCCTGGCTATGGTTTCTTGTCGGAGAGTGCTGATTTTGCTCAAATTTGTGAAGATAAGGCTCTTACATTTATTGGCCCTCCAGCAGCTGCAATCCGTGACATGGGCGATAAAAGGTACAACTCAGTGACTAATTTTCTTCATGTTCAACATCGATCCTTATTTCCACCGTGTTCTCAGCTGTTCCTGTAAGTCTCCATCCTGACATATTCTAGGATTGGCAACATGGGAATTCCTTTTCTAATAAAGCCTCTTTGTCTGTAAAATCTTATTGACCACCACAAGATGGCTTTTACTCTTTCACAAGCATACGCATTTTTATGCACGTGATCAACCTATCCACACGGGCAATCTTTCCATTTTCTCTGTACAATATAATTATTCTATCCAGTAAGAACAGATTCTCAACTGATTGCTGCTTAATTTCGCTTATCAGTGCATCAAAGAGAATAATGGGTGCAGCAGGCGTACCACTTGTGCCGGGATATCATGGTGTCGAACAAGATATAGATCTCATGAAGTTAGAAGCAGAAAAGATTGGGTATCCAATCTTAATAAAGCCAACTCATGGCGGCGGAGGAAAGGTGAGCTTCCTTATATTCATTTAATCTAAATTTGAGTTTGTGATTATTTGATATATTTTCTAAGATTGTAAATGGTGCTAATGTCATTTGATATAGCATCGAGAAGTATATATACTAAAACATGGATAGGTAAAATGCCTTCCCTAGTTTGTGTGCTTCATTGGCCATTATTCATGAGTGGTTTACTTTTGGAACTTATTTGATGGTTATCTTTTACACCAGTGAGCCCTATTTAGCTAATTCTCTTGAAAACACTAGGTATTGATTTAGTGTAGATTTGGAGAGAAAGATCAATAATTCCTGGAAGCTCTTTCTGAGGTATCCATTTCTCACCAGCTGCACTTCAGCCTTGTTCAAGGTCTCAGTTTTAATGGAAACATCCCTAAAAACATAAACATATGGTGCAACTTTTAAGAAATTTAAATAGAGTTTAAATATTTTAGCCATGATATAGAACTTATCATACATATTTGTGATCATGTGTCAAGCACGTGCCTTTGGTGTTTCCACCTGTTGAACATATTAGAAAGTAGAATTATGTAATTAATGTTACAAATATTGAAATAGACTTTGCATCAGGGCAAGAGAAAGGGCTTCAATTAGAATTCCCTTGTCATGCTTGATTGTCATTTTTCTCTTTGCATGAAGTTCTTACAACGAGCATTTTCTAGGGTATGAGGATTGTGCAGGGACCAAATGAATTTGTTGAATCTTTCTTGGGAGCACAGCGTGAGGCTGCTGCCTCTTTTGGCATAAGCACAATATTGCTGGAGAAATATATCACACAGCCAAGGCACATAGAAGTGCAGGTACTGTTATTCTTTGTATCATTTGTGTGGGTAGTTCTTGTTAAAAAGAAAATAGTTGATTATAGTGGTAATGCACAATAAGCGTTTATTTTCTAAAACATTCTGATGATTTTCTATAGTAGATTTTGATTTTGTGAAAAGTTAGCCTTAGACTGTCCCACAATTTCGTAGAAACTAAGGCCTCGTTTGGTTATGCAGTTTAAATGAGATATTTTGAATAGTAGTGAGATTTTTGAGTTAAGATGAGATGAAATAGTTTGTAACAAAAAGTGTGTTTAAATAGTGAGATGAGATGAGATAGTTCTTATTTTTTGGGATTTGAAAAAGGTGTGGGTCCCATGGCTTGAAGAGTACCCGTTCACTTAGGATTTTGCAATGTTCATTTAATGTTTTGCACTGTTTACTTACTGTTCATGTCATTTTTCACTGTTCATATACTGTTTTGAACTGTTCACCGTCAGTTTTACACTGTTTATTTCAGTGGATGTTTTCAAAATTTAGATGAAATATGCTGTTTGGATAGGCAAAACTTCTGGACCGTACAGCCCAGATGAGATACCTTTTTGATTTTGTATCTCAACTGGGCATCCAAACCGGCCCCTAAATTTTTTTACTTTTTGATTGGCTCTTGAACTACACTCAATCTGATACTCATCATATACTTTAATTGTCCATCAGCTTTACATATGATTAATTGATCTCCTCTGTTTGATGTTATAGATATTTGGGGACAAACATGGAAATGTGCTGCATTTATATGAGAGGGATTGTAGCGTGCAGAGAAGACACCAGAAGATAATAGAAGAGGCTCCAGCTGTATGATATGGCTCTCTGGATTTTGAGTTCTGCTTTGTGATTGTATTACTTATAGAGTTGTAATGGAGAATTCATTAATGCAGCCAAATGTTTCTAGTAGTTTCCGCTCCCAGTTGGGCCAAGCTGCTGTGTCTGCAGCCAAGGTGTTTCTTAATCTGTGATCTAGTATTCGTGATCATCAATTGAATTTTTTAGGTTGTTTGCAGATTGCATCATGAGGTTGTTTGCACGCCTTCGTGTTGTTCACATACATGTGGTGAAATGGTTTTGAGGAAAGAATTGGTTAATGTCCTCTCTGAGACTTGCATGCATTACATTGAGCTAAAATCACTTGATTAAATCAATTAATATCAATGTAGTAGTGAAAAATAAAATAAAAAATGAGTAACTTACTATGACGGGTTTCACTGAGAGGTTTTAACCTATTGAAGCACATATAATTAGCTGAGCTTTTCAATATAGTTTGTCTTTAATTTGACTGGTTGTGTTATAGATGCTAGTAAAGGTGTAAGGTACTGATATGGTATGAGATTTTTCTTTCATGAAGCAACCCATGTCACCTGCCAATTGCAGTCAGAAAACACTAATAACAGGTTCTAAATGAAGGCTCTCAATTAAATAGATATAATGCCATGACAATTCTTTATATTTTAAATCTAGTCAATTGGCCTTTAGATTGAGACTCTCACCTATCCATACTTGTGTTTATCATAGAAAAAATTAAAGGGATACTTTATTGCTATTTTTTCATGTGTTCAGTGCAAGATTTTTGACTCTTGTTTGAAAACTTGATATGCAGCAAGAATGTCTTTGCCTCACCAAAACCCACCCCCTTTATTATTATTCTTATTAGGCTTTCTCCTTCTTGTATACTGGCATATTCATCTTTTTGCAATGACTCTATGGCATTTAAACCTGCTTGTATTGTCCGACCTCTGGATTATTTAAACTTTTTTTTTCTATCTCACATGCTGCTGTTGTATCTCCAATGCAGAGCACCTTCCTTTTCTGTGGTAAATTTCATTATCCCCAAAACCATTTTGATATCCACAATTCCCTGTTGGGGAAAATTTCAATGATTTTTTTTTTTAATATTTTCAAGCTGATTTTGTAGTATTTACCTTGAGTACTTCCATTTTGCTTGCATAATTTCCACTAACGGAAGTCTTTATTTATGCATATAGGCAGTTGGGTATCACAATGCAGGCACTGTGGAGTTTATAGTTGATACTGTCTCAGACCAATTCTATTTTATGGAGATGAACACCCGCCTTCAGGTACTTTTGTCAATGTCTTCTCTCTTTTTATTGTAAATCCACAAGCTTTATTGAATCACGGTGAGGAGCATATATATGCAGGTTGAGCATCCTGTGACTGAGATGATTGTTGGCCAAGATCTTGTGGAGTGGCAGATCCGTGTTGCAAATGGTGAACATCTTCCCATGACTCAGTCACAGGTGCCCTTATCAGGTAAAAATATAACCCTTGACAAAGGTCAAGTGCAAGAGCTGATCTTAGGTGCTTTCGTCACATGTGCTTGCTCCCATGCCCCCTCCCTGCTTCCTTTTTTTATTCATCTTGTTAACACATTGGGAAGGGGATGCTTTGTCACATTGTATAGCCTGCTAGGCTTCTATTGCTATTAGGTACCACAATGTTGAAGAAAAGGTCAATTGCTGGATGGAAGTTTGGCTGCATGATCCTTTTTTCATCACTTTATTTGGTTGTTTAGTGGATGAACTCTTAAGGTCTCCATTGTTCTCTTTTCCTATGTCACCTTGGCAAACTATAAAAATGGGTACTTCTGAATTGATTGTGGCAGGTTAGAGCTATTAATTATATGGAGATGATAATTGTTTATGGTTCAGGTTGTGTGATTGAGTTGGTGGCATAGTCTTTTGTGAACTCTCGAAGAGGATGGACTCCTGTTGTCCTAGTTTTATCTTCAAATGGCCATTCTCATGAAATACCTGAACCATGGTTGGAATTGTGAAATTACAGTTTTCATTAGGAACATTTAAGATTGATTTATTTCAAAAGCTAACACCGATTAACCAATCAAGAATACACTAGTTACAGAAAGATTCCTATTCTTTGTTTTTTTTTTCCTTTCTAAGTAAAAAGTTGACGACCAATATTATGTTATATTAGTAGATAGCCAGTGAGCCACACATGAGCATAAACATTCTACATGCAGTATGGTTTCAGTTAAGGTCCTGGATTTTGTAATTTTGTTTTATGACGACAGGTCATGCTTTTGAAGCCCGAATATATGCTGAAAATGTGCCAAAAGGGTTTCTTCCTGCAACTGGAGTTCTTCATCATTACTACCCTGTTCCAGTGTCGTCAACAGGTCCATTACATAACATATCCACTCTACTTTAATAGTGAAATTTGTGCTGTTGAAAATCACTTACCAGCTTTTCCAATGACCATTTATCATCCCCTGATTATACACCATTGCATTTGAGTTGTATAATTTGTTGAGATTACCTAGTTATTTTAGGGTTTACACTTGATTTGAGTTTATAATTTGTTGAGATTACCTTGTCGTTTTGGTGTTTACACATCATGCTGCTTATGTGGAATCTGTCTTTTAGCAGTTCGGGTTGAGACAGGAGTTGAACAAGGAGACACTGTCAGCATGCATTATGATCCCATGATCGCTAAGCTTGTAGTATGGGGAGAAAATCGTGCTGCTGCATTAGTAAAATTAAAGGACTGCTTGGCAAGGTTTCAGGTATACTTAATTTCATAGTTATATCACAGTCGCATGGAAGAGTTTATGATAATCATTATTGCAACTGCTGCATGTATACACATTTGTTTTCAACTTGTTACATTTAGATGAATCCCCTTACTAGATATCTCCAGTGCCTTGGGTTGTTGTGGTGGGATGATGCCATATAGCTTCCGGTCTGGATAAATAAAAACTGTGTATGATAAAATGATAAAATGGTAAATTATTTAATGGTTCAGCTAGCCAATATGGTTCTACATATCAAATTTCTAAGGGGAGATCCTTCAGTGACCAAAGAAATATGATGCTAAAGTTGTGCAAAAGCTGCTATTTCATATCATTTGATTTTGTGGACTATTCCTGGGATCTACAGGTGTATGCCCTCAAAAGTAACAGGCTCTACAATTTTGTGGAAGTTTCTAGTATTTTTGGACAGTTATTATTCTTGAGGTATATTCCATCTTTTAGACAGACTTAATCCTTAGTGAATCAGTAATGTTACTCTTCTCTGATAGGTTGCAGGTTTACCTACCAATATCAATTTTCTCCAAAAACTTGCGAATCATTGGGCATTTGAAAATGGCAATGTGGAAACTCATTTTATTGAACACTTCAAAGATGATCTCTTTGTTGGTCCTACCAACTCAACTTCCGCAAACGAAGCATACGATGCTGCCAGACTTAGTGCGACCCTGGTAGCTGCATGTGTCGCATCAAGTGAACATTCACTATTGGAAGAAAATCCCCCTGGTAACTGAAGTTTCCGATTAATCAATTCTATCTTGGGATGTATGTCAGTTGTTATTAAAAGCACCCTTAATCTTTATATCTGCCTATATGTTTAGGGGGAAACAAATCACTCTCCATATGGTATTCTTCTCCCCCTTTTAGAGTCCATCATCATGCCAGGCGTAAAATGGAAATTGAATGGGAGAATGAATATGATAACAGTGGCTCAAATCGCTTGACACTTACAATTACTTATAAGCCAGATGGAAACTATATAATTGAGGTACTCATCACTTGTGATATGTTTAAGAAGTTATACTTCAATTTTCAAGTCACCCATTTAAGAGAGCAATTTTTCGTTTATCTTTCTCATTATTTTCAAGTTACTCATGCATAAGGGAACAGTTTTCAAAGTATATTATAATATTAGGTTATTTATTTTGGCCTTTTTCGATATATTGTATCTGTAATTACAGACAGAAGAGAACCGTTCTACTTGTTTGGAAGTCAAAGCAACACACCTAGGCAACAATGTTTTCAAAGTTGAAGCTAGTGGCATAATCATGGATGTCAGTTTGGCTGTTTACTCCAAGGTAATTTTCCTTTTCTTGCATGCATCTTTACAAGTTAAGATAAATGAAAGGGTAGAGCTTTTTGTACAGTTTGCTATGTTCTTACTTATTTATAGAGAATTCTAGTATAACTAATTTTGGAATCCAATTTGGCTGGCAGGATCAGGCTAAACACATTCATATATGGCACGGATCACATCATCATTATTTTAAACAGAAAACAGGGCTTGAGTTGTCTGATGATGATGAAGTCCGACATAAGCCCAGTTTTGATACATCATCCCATCCTCAAGGGACTGTTGTGGCACCCATGGCTGGCTTAGTCGTCAAACTTCTGGTGAAGGATGGGACAAAAGTGGATGAAGGGCAACCTATATTAGTCTTAGAAGCAATGAAGATGGAGGTTTGTACTAATGCTACTTTCATTTTGCATCATATAATTTCTTTTCTGAGGAAGTTTCCTATACTGAACTTTCGGTTTTTTGCCCTCCCTCTAAAAGCACATTGTAAAGGCTCCATGTGCCGGGTGTGTCCATGGGCTTCTGGTTACTGCCGGCCAGCAAGTTACTGATGGTAGTGTTCTTTTCACTGTCAAGGTTAGTATATCTGCCTTTGATCGCTTAGACATGGGCTAATGATATGAATAGAATTACTGTATGGAACAGAATGGCTGAATGTGGTGGATATTCTCTCCTACTGCAATTTGTTCTTTTACCTGAGGTGGAGGCTTGGTTTTATGCTCTCTATCTCGTATGTCTTTCACTTGATTTTTGTATAGATGAATATAAATAATAATACAAGAACGACAGGCTCAAATGCTAGTAATTCTTGATTTTAGTAATGGTGATCAGACTTCTATACAGCCTGCATGAGATTGAAGAGGTTAAAAGCGATCTTGTTTCATCTCTTCTCTTAGAAGAAAAACTAGTGTTAGAAAAAAAACTCAACCTAGAACAGTAAGTTGATATATCTGTGTCATAAGCAGATGTGCTTTGTGGAATGTACTAATGTTGCATGCAAATATACTTCTGCCATAGCTTAGTTTTAACGTGGAAAGCAGTAATCTCTTTTTAAACAGGACTGGCACTTTTAACTTGTCAAATATCTGGGATAACTCTGTTTCAGACATTATCGGGGGTTCTATTCTTACCTTTTTGCCCCCTAGGCAATCAGGCTTTTATTCATTTCTTACAAACTATCGTAGGAACGTCTGCCATTATATTAAAACTAGGCTTTTAAGTTCTTTAATAATTTTATTCTGATTGCTTCCTTTGGTATCTAAAATCACCAGAGCAATGGTATTAACAATTTGGTAGAAGTTCTTTGTTTAATATACTTTTTGTTCAATTAGAAAAGGCTTAAGATGTCAGCTCCAATATGTGATCTATTGAAATATTATACAGACCATCGGTTTGATGTCCTTTTTATGAGTAGATTAATTATTTTAGCATAAGTTCCAGCAATTTTTTGTATGTTTACTTAAACATCTGATAACTAGGATTTATGTGCTCGGACAGGATCGGTAGAAGCATCACCGTTTTGCGTTTTCCTTACTAATCTTAACAAGACAGAGGTCTTGAATTGTTCTCCAACAGAGTAAAGGAATTCAGCTGTCTGCGTTACTGTTGTATGGAAATCGACGTTTCCATTTGTTTCCACGATCAAATAAAATATTACCCGTCATGATGTAATACTCGGAACTCTTCAGTTGTTACAACACCGAAAAATAAAATTTTACACTTTTTCTTGAATTATATTTGGAGCTTATCCGGTTGTTGTATTTTTCGATCATAAATAAGAATTAACCTTGTTGCATCCTATGCTGGATTGGCACTAATGCTGAATTAACCATTAGTGATGACATTTACTCTTTGTAAGGAAAGGACAAGTTAATCAGGCATGTCATGTATGAATCTTAACTTATTCTCAAATTATATAAACCATGTTTACTTTTTGTAAGGAAAGGATAAGTTAATCAGCCTTAACAGACTTTTTTTTTTTTCCTTTTTTTTTTATTGTTTGAAGACTTTAGACTAGAGAATCCGTTCCAACCTTGCAACTTTTGGGGGCTAAAAACAAAAGTGGAATCATACCAGTGACTTCCCAAGTCAAATCATCCTACAAATTCATATGGACAACAAAGCATTAATACTCGTTATGGCCAATTTTACTGGACGTTTGTATGTAATCTGGTGATGTAAAAGCAGTGTGCATTCCAAGATCGGAAGCTCCAAAAATCATATATTTCAGTGGCAACAACCCAATCTTTTTAATTCAATAATGACCCTACAAATAAAAAGCTAAGTTACCACATATTTTACATAGTCAAAACACATTGCAACAAGCATCGTGGATCAAGTATCAAAACCAGAATAGATGCCACTCTCCCTTAACATCCTCTTTTCTTCTTCTACATAACTCTTTCCCCTGCTAGCCTGCCCCAGCTCTCTTTTCCTCTTTTCCTTCTGAGAGAAAGATAGGTTCTTCTCTTTCCGAGTTTCCACCCTTGCCAGCTCCTCACCATTGGCTAATGCAGCTCTTGTTTTCTGTCGGTCTTCATAAGACTCCTCAATGTCCTTAGTTTCACGACTTTCCTTGCCAGTAGACCATGTCCAGTCTTGCCTCGTGTCATCCAAGAATTTGGGTGGAGGCACTTTCAAGACTGATGGTCCACCTTTATAACCATGACGCTTCAATTCCTCAAAGTCTACGACTCCAGTCTTTTGCTTTCCAGATTTAACTGTGTACATGCAGAAATAAAATATACATGGCCATTATTTTGTAAAACTTGGCCATTATTTTGTAAAACTGGAAAAGGATGAACTTCCTGGTGCAGATCAGCAGGCAGCAAGAAAAAAAACCACTCTTAAAGTCCACCAACATTAAAGTAGGTGAATGTAAGCCAGATGTAGAAATGAAATCTAAAGGTTTGGGGCTAGCTTGGGAACACAAATGTTCTCAGCTATTTGTAGATATTTCCTTCCCAAATATCACTCAAGCACAAAACACTTTTCAATTTCAAATCTGTAACTTTTTCATCTAATCATTATAACTTTTCCAAACTCCAAAACAAAACACAAAAAACAATACAACTTTTTTCAAATTTCAAAATAAAAATAATATTAAAAAATTATATTCAAACAATTTTTTAATTTTATAATATTTTTATTCAATTTTTTTTTCTCATTTCACAAAGTCCAATAAAACATCTTAACTCAAACCATTTCACTACTATTCACAAACCATTTCACTACTATTTATAGATATTCTAAGTGTCCAAATGAGTCCTTAATCATCTGAAGATGGATAAAGTTATTTCTTTAAAATCTTACCAGCTTTAGGTCCCCAGCATCTTCACAGGACCTTTTCTGATAATTAATAACCATTTTTCAGATAGTTCATGAGACCTTCTTCGCTCAACAAGTAATTACAAAACCATCTGAGTTTTTTTTTTTTTTTTGGGTGTAATAAAATCACAAGATAAGTAAAAGAAAACTATATGAAATATCATTAGATGAAAGAAAAACTATCTGCACAAGATAAAGAAAACTATACGAAATATCATTAGACGAAAGAAACTATCTTTTTCCTTCAGGTTTTCTACAACAAAAGTCATGACTATTATTGTTGGTAGCCAACAGTAGTTAAGAATTTAGACATCTTTCTCCTTCATTTGAGTTGATCAATTTATTCAAACATGGTAATATGATTCCGCTTTTTTGTGTTATAAATTTCTCCTGGAGAATTATTTTATTCAGGGACACTTTTAAAAATATATATATTTTATTTAGGGACCTCATAAAGAAGACCATATCAATACTTTCATAGAACGTAACATGTAAATAAATCCCTATGCTCAACATTAAGGCTGATTAAACCACCAAAAGGCCCAATCTTTTTTCTGTTGAGGAAAGAAGCAAAATTAAAATATGACAACCATTTACTTAACAAAATAAAAAAAATGACAACCATCAGCAATTAGTATCAGTGTTACCTTTAGATGTCCTTTCTTTGGAAGCTTGGCCAGCTTTGGACTGATATTTTGCCTTTTTCTTGCCAACCCCATCTTCAGCTTCAGAGTCTGAAGGCGAGGATGAAGACTCATTGGAGGACAAATCTTCTTCCTCATCACTCCATGGCATAGCCCTCTTCATATTTTACTATGACCATGAAGCTTATAAAGGACACAATCAAGAACCAGTCAACAGCTCCTAATAAAAATAACATGAAGAAAAACCCCTAATATCATGTCTGGCTTTAGCAGAAACCCATAATTGTACAACATGAAATACAAACAATTAAAAGTTCCCCACAAATTTTTAGCCCAAGTTACTAAAAGAGTTCAAAATTGAACAATCCAATTTGCATCACACATCAAAACAATCAATAAGCATAAAAACGCAGACAAGACATTAACATAGTATAACAAATTGCAGTCTTGGTTACATCTCCTTTGTTATTTCTAAAAAGTACTGGTCAAATAAACAAAGAAACCATTTTTCATTAACTGAAAAGAAATTATAAACCAAAGAAACAAATCGAACACAGCAATTAAATCAGGTCAAGAAAACGCATGAAGAAGCTATGTATATAGCATTTGCAACCAGCGTAAGAAAGTGAATAATTAACATTCGAAATTTGTTCACTATGTCCAATAATAACCTCAAATATTTTCCCAAGATTAGTAAATTAAACAAAAAAGAAAAGAAAAAGACATTGACATTGACATGGCGTGCAGTCCAAAGGAAGCCCTAAAAGCTTCTTCTGTAACCAAATCAAACACATAATAATAATAATAATAATAATAATACGCAGCCTCTCTACTCTATTCAGGAGGGAGAGAGAAATGGAGAACATACTTCACCAGTAGAACAGATGAGGCAGCAGTGTGTTGATATCGGAGGCGGAGCCGGAACCCGCAGGAGGAAGAGAAAGAGAAGGAGGGGGGGGGGGGGGGGGGGAACCCTAAAACCAAAAGATTTGGGCAACAAATTTTTGTAAAATGTATCTTATAATAAGACCTTAAAAAATTAAATTTGATTTTAATTGTAAAAAAACCAAATTTTTATATAAAAAATAAAATAAAATAAAATATTGTGATTTAAGAAAATTTGGGAAATTGGGAGGGATCTAGGTCCGCTCCTCTTTGAAATAAGGGATGGAACATGCTCATCTCCTCCAAATATTTTATCTAAAATTGTTTTTCAGTTCTTTTTTATTTTTTGATTTTTTTTTCTTTTAATGTTAAAAACACACACAAATTTACTAGAGTAACTTTTTCAAATATTAAAAATTTAAAAAATTAAAATTAAAATACACTAATGGGTACATTTGGAGAGTATATTTAGAGAGCACATTTAGTTGCGAATTAAATAATGAGTTGAATTGAAATGAAATGAGTTGAGATGAAAGTTATAAGTTGAATAAAATATTATTTTTTAATATAATTATTATTTTGAGATTTGAAAATTTTAAATTATTTATTTTATTTTATGTGAAAATTTAAAAATTTTATAATGATAAAATGAGATTAGATAAAATTTTTAACTACCAAACGGGCCACTCAAGCATTTTCCATAAGGGAATTGCACGTTTTCAACCCCAATCAACCATTAATGTGGTAGGCGTTTTTTATTTTCTATTAAAAATTAAAAAAAATACAAACATAAAATAGATAGAGAGAACCAGAGTTTGCATATTTCTCTTTTTATAATTCCAGACATCGTTTTGATTTGAATATATTTTTTTATTTTTTTAAAATTTTGAATCAACCATGTGGCACAACAAAGTGGTGCCACGTCAAGAAATTTATTAGAGCAATACTCTTAAAAAACAAAACCTATATTTTGATTAATTTAGTTATACAAAATCAAACTATTTTATCTGATCTCATGTCATATAATCAATACAACTTTATCAAAAATTTATACAAAATATAATAAATAATTCAACTTTTTCAAATCTCAAATTAAAACTAACATAATTTATATTATAACTATATTTTATTTAACTTTCAACAAAATATTTCATCTAATTTCATCTAAACTGTGTAATCATATGAGGCAGAATCTCCAACCTCGTCTCCCCCTCTCCATTCAGTCCTCCTCTCTAGCACAACCTCACATCAAAATAGTTTGAATTCAAAAAGTGTTTCATCTCATATTATCTCATCATGACTTACAACTTTATTAAATTTTCACACAAAATATAATAAATAATTCAATTTTTTCAAATCTCAATTCAACATTTTCAAATCTTAAAATAATAATAATATTAAAAAATAATATCCTAACAATATTTTATTCAGTTTTCGATTTTCATATAAAATCATCTCATCTTATCTCTTAATCTAAATCAGCACGTTAGGTGGAGTAGATTGAATTAAAATTTGGATATAGTTGTTAACTTGGCTATAAGTTGTGAGCGCTATAAATTCTGAGCAATGCATTTACCGTAAAAGTTTGATCACTCTTTGTGGTTTTTTCTCATATTTCCTATGATAGCAAAGGATGAAAAATTTTGTTCGAAATTGAATTAAAAGAAACTATCCTTTTAACCTTTTTGTACTTTCACATAAATTTAAGTGAATTGGTATATTTTTTTTCCAAAATTTCAGAATTTCTCAACGGATTTTTCAGAATTAACATATTGTGATACTTGTATTAGGTTTGTGGAGCCCGATTCATTCTTGTGAAGGCCTGAGTTGATGATCCAACCTGATAAGAATTTATTACAATTTTTTAGTGGAGTTTCAATGAGGCTTGGGCCGATATTTTTGACCTAGTTTGTGATTCGAGAATCATCAGACAAGAAGTTTGCTTGACGTTCATATGACAAGTCACTCAAGCTAAGCTCAAGCAGAGAGTTCACTTGACATTTGCTCAACATATTGCTCGAACGAACATTAGACAGAGTGATCACAAATAATTTGATAATTATAAAATTAGGGTTTTCACCATACGATTGTATCAATATGATTATTATGAACAATATGGCCATTTTGAGCACTGCAATTTTGCCCTACAGTGTACTTTGACATTCTAAAGAGAATAAAATCATCTGCAACTCCTTGAACATAGGCATATTGCTGAACTACATAAATTTGTATCATGTGATTGCTTTCTTGCTTTATTTACTTTTTTGTTATCGTTTTTCACAACAATTTGGCTTCCCCCCACGTAGTTAGATGGTCGATGCCCAGCCACAAAGCAAATGGAACCAAAAAATTGCATGGAAAAAGGTCATGGTTTATAATAAAGAAATCTACCAAAAACCCACAATTCAAGCAACCCCATAATCCCCATGAACCTAACGACTAGAAAATCAAGCATCTCGCATAACCCAATAAAATGTATATTCTGAAGATTTTAAATAGATTTCTTATAAGAAATCTGAAAACACCTAGAACTAATGCTCCATAACATATGCTAGACCTGGACTAGATTTCATATGCTCTGCAACATGTCTAGATACTCCTAGAAAATGAAGTTGTGTTAAAAGCCATTGGTTCATGATTTAAAAACCAAAACCTATTTTGTCCATAACACTCGTTCATAGAAATCCAAGAAAGTCATCCGAATCCAAGTGGTGTCAACATACACCAAAATCTAAGCAACCCCACAACACCCATGAACCTAACAAGTGAGAATCAAGGCATGAAGCCCAAAAATCAATCCTTATGTGCATCCCAAAATCTCATCTCAGCATTAGACAAGGAACAAAACAAGAGTTTTATCTTTTGTGCGATGTAACTTGTAGGTTGTCGGAACTTCTCCATTGGTCCTTGTCATAGTGCTATTAGGCAGAAGAGGAAGAGTACAATGCTCGGTTTGAGACCTTGTCCAATAGGTTAAGGGGACTTTCAAACCCTTAAAAGTTAAATTGCTTACTAAGTGAATGATGAGGTAAGACTTGTAGTGAGAATGTTTAATACATCTAATTTAACAGCAGCATATAGCCTAGCTAAGATTAAGGAGGAGAATGTGAATTTATCCACAAAACACCACAAGCCACCCAACTCTATCCAACTAAACATGGGCTATTGAAAAATTCAACTCCTAAAAAATCCACCTTACCTGTGTAAAGAATCAACCAAACACAAATGAAAGAAATTAGAGAAAATGGATTTTGTTACTGTTGTGATGCTAAATGGAACCTTGGATATAAGTGCCAAAACCCAAAGTTATATCTATTTGAAGAAGTCTTACATGAAAATAAGGTTGAACGTGAGCACAAGACAATTCCACCTGAGAAGAAAGGAGAGGAAAATTTGGTTCAATTGGAGAGTCTTCAACTGGTTCTGAAATTGGCGGTAGAGGCACATTTCTTCAATTGCCGTTTTAATTCATCTTTCAAAATCACTATCATTAATTGTTCGAAAAGTTAGCAGAAAGTAATGATGAAAAATCTACTCTTCTTCTTCTTCTTTGGTAGGCATTTATTTTTGGGTGTTGGGATTTTGTTAATTGATTTAATAGATATATGTGTTGAGATTTTGTTAATTTATATATTTTTTGGTATTTTGCTAATTGATTTTGTTAACTTAAACTAATTAGGTGTTAGGATTTTGTTAATTGATTTAATAGATATTGGTGTTGGACAGGCGAAAGGGGGCATGCTCAACGTGAGGCTAGGCCTCCACTAGATCATGTGACACCGACCCAGGTGGGGCTAATGTTACTTTCCACAGCGGGGCTACTAGCGAGGGTCCAATGGGCGGAACTACAGGGGATGTACGTTCTTGGGACTATTTAATTATGTTGAATATTACTGCACACATTGACCAATAGATTAGGTCTCTTCGGGCATCAATAGAGGACATTAAGTTCTCAATTGACCATCATTTAAATAAAATGAAAAAGTCAACCCGTTGTAAGAGGATTTTATATAAATTTAAACGACACGTACGCATAGCTTTGAGATCCATTTTTACTTTTGTGTTTATCATTTCATGTCATTTTTATTATCTTTATGTAAAGAACAATATCGGTTAGTATATTTTGTGTTTATGTATTTCAGTTTTCAACAATCTTTTAATTTACAATTTCTTATTTAATATGATGTTATATCTTTTGGTATGGATATTTAAATTTACAAATTTAAATTCTTATATATAAACGTTCAAACCCTACGCACATACATTCAAAGTTCAAATATTAGTGCATAACATTTGCGCTATAAGACATTATGTTTGAACTATATAGTAGTAACATTTTCATTTTTATGGTAACATTTGAATGTAATTCATTCAAACAATATAAATTTAATTTTAAAACAATACATTCGCATGTAACTCCTTTAACGTTTGATTAAACTATTTACGTTTGCATGTATAATGGTTTACGTTCAAATGTACTGATCTTAAAAATGATAGCATATTGTTAATGTGCAAACATATAACACTTAATGTTCTAACATTGGTCGATTTAGCTACCAACTTTAGTGATGGTTTGACGGAATTGTCCTGAAAGGTTATCCTTAAGGGAATTCCTTAGGACCAGTCGGGCTAGTTATACTCAAATAACAGCCTGCCAATCGTGAACCGACACGTAGGACTTCCATCAAGACTTCCGTGGACCAGCATTACACGTGAAACATGCTGAGATTTCAGAAATCATTTCTTCCCAAGCTCAGCTTCGTTGTCTTCAAGCCCTAACTACTTCACGATGAGCTCTCCGTGAAACAAGTCGTTGCTCGCAATTTCCCATTTCCCAGCCGTCGCTTGTGATTTCTCCACCAAGCTCAACGATTTCTCCACCAACGTCGTTGTCGCCCTCTCCGATTACCCACCCGTGGCTTGCGATTTCCCAGCCGTCGCGAAAACGATTTCTCCACCAACGTCGTCGTCGACCAATCCGATTTCCCACTCGTGGCTCGCAATTTCCCAGCCGTCGCTCAACTCAACGATTTCTCCACCAACGTCGTTGTCGACCGATCCGATTTCCCACCTGTGGCTTGCGATTTCCCAGTCGTCGCTCGTCATTTCCCAACCGTCGCTCGCTCGCGATTTCCCCAACTTGCTCAGCCCTCACGATTTCTCAGCCCTCGTGATTTCTAAACGTGCCCTCACGTTCGCACATCTCCGATTGATAAGGTTACTGTTTCTGTTTATTTATGAGTTGTTTGTGTACTGCCGTTTGTGAGAATCTGGTGTGATAATTGTAAAATTCGATTGGCTAACTTAATGATATGACTGTTGTAATTGTTGGTTAGATGTCCATGATAATTGTTGTAATTAAGGCTAAAAGTAATCTCTTGTATATATATAGCTTTTGTTTGATGTCCAGTTGCTTGCCAACTGTTTGTGTATATGACTAAAAGAGATTGAATGTGAAGGCTAACATAGCCCTTGCAAAAACTTCCAGCTCACACGCATTTGAGCTCATGGAATCTGGTGCAGTTACTTAACTGAATTTGCTACATGAGTTGTGCCTTTTGTAACAAACCTTAGTCTAGAATAATATTCTCCTTTGTAAGCAATTCTTATCTGTACAATCTGTTAGCACACATGCCTACATGTGTGCCTATAAAGGCACACTCTGTAAACATGAAGCATGAATTTTATGGTCCGTTTTATTCATGAATTGGTTCCATTTGTTATGTGGCTTGGGATATCATATTTTGATACTTTCAATCCAAATGTGCTCTAGAATTTAATGCTGTTATCCATATCTATTTTCGTTGATATCAACCCAATTTGAGCTAATTCAAAACTGTATATTTTTAGAATTGTGTTGGAGAAATGAAATCTTTTTTTTCTTTTCTTGTACGAGAATATGATAGTATCAAATATATTCTCTTTCATCCCTGTGTTCAATAAGAAGGGTGGTAGAAAAATGCTAGATAAAGAAGGGTGGTATAACAAAGGATTTATTTTCTTTGTAGACGAGAATATTTGAAGCAAAAGTCACTGGGCCTTTGAGTTCAAATATAGAATCAATAATAATTATTTTATTTTATTTTTGAAGACATCAAAGCAGATAAAGATTAAACTCAAAGCCGATTGATGCTCTACACTTACAGTGGTTATTTTTTTGTTTATTTGGAAAATATTTTTGGTTCCTCGCATTTTATTCACAAACTGAACTTCAAAATAATTACTAAATAATATGCAAGATGTGTGGAAAAGGTTATCAGTATTTTTCAAACACGTGTTCCAAAGAAAATATAATATCTAACTCTTGCTCCAGTTGCCTTGTTCTATGGTAATTTTAATCTTGGAGCTTGTATTTTTATTTTTATTTTTATTTATTTGGGAAAGGATATTTAATTTATGTAGATTCATTTTATTTTATAATTTAGGCCTGTGGTAGTTTTTAACATATTTTGGTAGCGTATAATGAATCCCAAATGTGCAGATTCTTGTTGGTTCTTATGTATTTGGAATTTGCTTACCTTGTTAAAACCAAATGTGCAGATGTTGTCTAATTGCTTTACTAATCTTGAAATATCCTTTTGACTTCAATTTCATGATAGCAAATGAGTTCTGCTTCGCATTCTTGCACAAGTTTGGAGAGACCACTTTGCTATTGTGGCTGCCAAGCGAAGCTATAGATTTCTGGAAAAGCAAATTCTTTTGGGAGAAGATTTTTTAATTGTCCAAACTATAAGATGAATAAACAATGTGGCTTTTTTGAGTGGATTGATCTTCAATGTGATCAAAACAATTGCTGTAAGATGACATTGGAGTTAGCTGAACGGAGGCACAACAGGGTACTTCATGAGCGGCTCCACATCGAAAAATCCAAATTTAAAGCATTGGAGAAGAAGTACAGGGCTGTTTTAAAAGCGTTAATGTTGACATGGTTTTTTTTAATAATAGTTTGTAGTGTAATTTATATGTATCCAACAAATTATGTATCTCGGCCACAGCTACGACTCATGTAACTTATTGTACTTTTGTGACCACTTTGATCAGTAAATGTAGTTAATGTCTCATATGTAATGAGAACATCCTATGAGTTGAATGGAAATGAAATTTCGTTGGTTTATTTTGAGAGTTTATTCCGAGTAATTTCCAATTTTATTGTGAAGGACCTGATACTTTTCTTGATGCTGATACTTTTCTTGATGCTAATCTTAACAGTCGTTAGAAATCAGCATGAATAAAGAGATGGATTAAAGAGTTGCTACATCACAAATGGAATTGAACTGAACTAATCAAAATAAAAAATAACAAAGTTTTAGAAAGTATTATAGTTTTAGCTCCAAATAACAAAATATCATGATTGTCACTATAGTTATTGCTACAAAAATTATGTCCTGAAATCTGAGCAGACTTGTGATGAACGGACCATTGCAAAGCCATTTTATACATCATTCCCTGTTACAAGTAAGAAAAAGATGGATAAATTATTATATAAAGAGAAGCAGAATTATCGGTAACAAAACACTTATAAAATTACTTACAAGTAATTTGCACCAATTCGACTATGTTGTGTCATGTATCGATATGTTGTCAGTTGTTTGCACAAAATCCCTACATAAGCAACAACAGAACACTTAGATTAATTAACTTCTTCAGTTATTAGTTCATAAAATACAAGTAAGTACAAAACTACTATACCTCACTGAAGAACAATTGTTTTTTGAGTGTCCCTCATTCTTGCAAATGCTACAGCGTCTTTTTTTTGTTGTTTGTGTTTCTTTTGGGTTTTTCGATCTTAAAGATTGGCCATCCTTTTGTTGGCACTCGTGAAGGATCCTGAACCGTTTGTGAAAAATTGGATACAACTTGACTTCTTTCCATTTGAATGTTGGTTGACTCCCCTCCTCTTTGTGAACATCCTACATGATCTTCCATTACAAGTAACTCTTTATGAACCTTATCCAATGCAAGACATAGGTGATTATGTTTTTCAACTGACTGCGACCCCAGTTCAACAATGTCATAAAGTTTAATCATCAACTTACTTTTTCTCATCATAGGAATATCCTGTCCTTCCCTCACTTGCCCTTCAATTAATGGTATGTCAATTATGAGTTGAGTCTTAGCATTAATAGTCCATCTTTCTTTCACCCAATGTTGTGGCAATTTATCTAACTTGGATTTCTTACCAAAAACACATAAGATATGCCTACAAAGAAACCCCATAAACTCCCACATTCTGCATGTACATGTTGCATATTCGTCACCATTCTCCAATGTCACATGGTAAAGTGGTTTCTCTTTACCACTTATTACCACTCCATATGTCTTTCTTTCACCATCTTGGGATAATTTTGTTGCTTTGTACCGTAAACTATTGAACAACTCATCTTGGAAGATCAGGAAAGACTTTCTTGTGTAAACCAATGCCGCCTCTTCTTCAATTTTAAGAGGTATCTTCAATATCGCCCGCGAAGAATTAGTCCGCACATCCTTCTCTTTTTCTTTAAAGTAACGGGCATCTAAAGCTTTTTCATACTGATACACAAAGTCACTAACTATAGTACTTGAACAGACATAATCTTTGAAAAATTTGTCCATGCTTTCACTCATTTGAGTTGTTGACATACCGGCACAGAATGTTGAACGCAAATAAGCGGGAACCCACTTATCCTGTCGACTGTAAAGACTTTGCAACCAATTATTTTCTATTAGTTCATACTTGGCTAAGATACCACCCCATTCTTGCTCGAACTCATCAGTTGTAATTGTGTCATGGATGCAATGACGAAAATCTTTGCCAAAGTCAGGAAATTTGTTATAAACATGGGCCAAGTGTTCAGGAAACTTTTGTAAAATATGCCACAAGCATAACCTATGAGTTGTATTCGGGAGTACCTCTGCAATGGCCTTCGCCATTGCCTTGTCATCATCAGTAATTATCGTTGAAGGAGATTTACCAAGCATTGCCTCTTGCCATGTTCTCAATAACCATGTATATGATTCAGCTGTTTCATTAACTAATAAGGCACAACCAAACATTATGGTCTGATGATGATGGTTAACTCCAGAAAATGGCATAAATGGCATCTTATAAATATTGGTCAGGTATGTCGCATCAAATGTAACAACATCTCCAAAGTTCTGATATGCAGCTCTTGATCGCGTATCAGCCCAAAAACAACTTCCCATACACCCATCCTTATCAACTTGCATGGAGTACACAAACCCAGGTTCTGTGAGTTGTCGCTCAAGAAAGTAAGAATATAATCTTTGTGCATCCCCCTCTTCAAATACTTTTCTCCTTTTATTTCCAAAATAATTTTTAATATCCTTGCCAATACAGCCAACATTGAAGTCACCGCCTGATTCTTTACTCAACACTGACATAATCTTCCTTGTCGGTACACCGGACTCATTCAAAGTCATGATAAGTTTTTTTTGGACTTTAGTAACTTTTCGATTTCCACGGAGCAAACTAGCACTCCTCGGTGTAAGTAGAATGTGGTTATGTCCAACCACAAACTTGTTGACCACCCACTTTTCACCATCTTTTTTTATTCCCATAATTGCTTTACATCCAATCTTTGTCTCTGGAAGTTCAGGAACTGTTCGTTCTTTTTCTTTTCGACTTACCCGCCGAAATCCTTCTCTTGTGCAAACATAGTCTACTACACAAAGTTTTTTTTCATCTTTCGACAATCGAGTATGATTTGTCCGAATTGCAAAACCTTTCCGTCTTGCATAAGCTTTGTAAAATGATTGGGCGTCTTCCACATCGTCAAATATCATACCAATAAATGGCTCCAAAGGACCACTACTCGAATCTTCCACATTCACTTGTTCTTGAAGATTGACTCCTTCTTCAACATTCAACCCATCTTCGACATTCACACAATCTTCAAGATTCACATTACGCTCATCATTCACCCCATCTTCAACATTGACATCACATTGTCCATCTACACTTTCATCATCAACTTCATCACTATCAACCCAATAACTTTGTTCCTTTCATAAAAGAAAACCACATCATAAATTCAATAGTTATTAAAAAAAAAACCACAACCAAATTATAAATCTATCTAACATGGCTCAACACCACCATGTTTGAGAAAAAAAAAATCTTTAAAAAGAGTGGAATGTAATATATGATCTAATAACTAACAAAAAGTTGAATAAACTGTCCAAATTTAATAATAGGTTGAAGATATATGCAAATGATTGTTGCTTATATAACATATCTGCTACGTGACGTTAAATTATAAAATTTAACAGTTTGCAAGTTCGGAAAACTGATATAATCTTGGACTAAGTGAAGTTTCAACTTGCAATATATATTCTACTTGTCGAGTCTATTTATCAAAGAGAATTCCACTTAACAAATCAACTGAAGGATCAAATGATCAAGTTGAGAATACAATTCAGGTAATGTTCATTTTAAAGTTCAAACTGAATGGACTATTTTAGTATGAAAGATAGAATGGTTGAGTCATCATATATTTCTATATTTCTAGAGTTTAGAGTTTAGAGTTTTTTTAAAGACAGAATGACATTCATACAATATTTCTATAGTTAGACAAAGACCTAATTACATCTCTTTTTACATGTATAATTTTCCACTCAAAATTAGAAAACAAAGACCTTATTTCTATAGTTAGATAGCTAAAGCAACCAGTAGGAGCCTCCTTGACTAAAATACACATAACAACTTGAGATGAATTTCCTTCAAAGATAACATCCAACAGTCATCATATATATTCTGTATTTGAGCTTTGTACGTTCCAATAAACACGCACCCTAAGGATTTCTCTTCAGCTATTTGTTCTGTATTTATGGTAAGTGGATTAGATCGAGATGAGTCCTTTCAGCATCAACTACGTACGAGCCATATACAAATTTAGCCAAATACGTATGCACATATACAAATTTAGCCAAAACTCCACCGGAATATGTGAATATAACATAACAGAGCCCTTTGTGACATTTAATCAAACACATACTGTGTCAGCCATGATAACTCCTTCTGGGCAACCGGTTGTGTCGGCTTTGGATTTCCTAAGCTGCGTCGGCGTTGGACTGATGTACAGGCAGTGCGAACAACGGTAGCTAAGATGGTTTCGGATTGAGAAGGGTAGTATGATTCGGAAGGGTGAATGGTTTCGGACTCAAATGGTTGAGTCTCCGATTTACTTCGGCGTCGGTTTCGGACTGCGATGGTTGAGTCGGTGTCGGGCTGAGATACTTTCATCGGCGTCGGGCTGCGATGGTTGCTTCTGTCAGCGTTGGGCTGAGACAAATGGCAGAAGGGAGAACAGCTAGTACTCGCGATCGTGGGAAGGGCAGACGGAAAACTGAAGTTTGTTTCAAGCTGCTACGTTGTGATCCCCTGCTTCACGATCTACTTACCTTTTAGTCCTTTTTCCTACGTGGCATAAGATGATTGGCAGGCTGTTTTTGTGGGATTAACAGCCCGACCGGTCTGAAGCGTTTCTCTTAAAAGATAAACTTCTGGCCGATTGGTCTGTTCTCCCCAAAATAACAGCACTCCAATGGGTGAGTGACACATAGGCCTCCCATTTTAGCTCCAATATAACCACAACACAGGCTATAACTCATGGGAACAAAAAGCCCATCCTTTCTAGTGACCCTTCCCCTCTTTCGAAACCTAGAACCAGGCGAAGCCCCCTCCCAAAACACAAAACCACATAGATCCTTTCAAAACTATCGCACCTGTGACCCAAGCTCCCATACTCATGCTTGGCACACATTCTCCCCATGATACCACATGTCCGTCTCTGGATCATCCACTAATTGATACGTCTTCGTTAGGAACGACACCGTTACAAACCTTTGCATCATTTCTCTCTGATCTATCCCCCCTCACCACACGTCAATGACCACCGAAACTAACTGATGTTCCTTTTTTTTTAATCTAACAGAAAGAAAGAAATAAAGAAGATATGGAAATAAAAAAGATCAAATCAAACAAAAATAGAAACGATCAATTCGTTAATTCTTTTCAGTATTTGAAGAGTAATAGAGCGGTCAAAATACCATAACTTCCTGTGAAAGACTAGAGATAGTATTTGTTCCCCAAGTTTTAGGAAGCTACGCTTTTATATAAAAGATATGGGGGAAGAGATGAAATAACTGAGAAGGAAGACATATGTGGGTTATGGAACTCTTGAGAAACATCAATAAAAATAAACCCACTAAGGATTATTATAAACTCACGGTGAAATCAAAGTTAAAGAAAATGGAAATGGAGAAGACGATGGTGATGGTTGTTTTGAAATTGATAGAACTTGGTGGTTGTATGATTATTGTGGTGTCGTGCGGCGATAGAACTTGGTGTGGCAACACCGTCATTAGGCAGTGGCGGCGACAGAACTTGGTGGCGTGCGGCAGTTTGAAATTTTGCTACAGGCTCACGAAGTAAAACAATCTGTTCAACTTGTTTTGTTTTCTTTTTCTTACAATTAGGTGGATTTTATCACCTATTTCGAGTCTCATGAACTTATCTTATGAAATGTTGACATGGCGAGCATTTATTGGAGGCCGTTAAAGCCCTAGGAACTGAACATTCATTCCTAAAAGGAACTATTAATTGTACCAAAAGAAGTTGAGAATTAATCCATGAGTTTATCTTTTCCTCACTCTAAATTCTCAAATTTGAATAGAAACTTTTAGAGATCTAAATCAATTTTCCTTGGAAAAAATAACAACCTAAATCAGAAAAAAAAAAAAAAAAAAAAAAAAAGAATACACCAACAAAATCCTATTGAGTGAATATCAATGTAAAATAGGAATAGCAAAATATGCAACATAAGTTTAGCTATTTTTCCCAATGAAAAATAATTATCAATTATGTTTAGTTTTCCATATATCAATACAACATTATAATTAACGAATAAGGTAAAATGTTAAAACCAAGGCTTCATTTTCTTATCAATGATGTCTCGTCCATAAGTTGAAATAAGTATGTCAACAAGAAAGCAAAATTGCATCAATACAAATACAATAATGGGAACACCAGCCAAACCAACGAAAGGAACGACGATCCAATATTGTCCATGTAACATAAGTAAAAGAGCAGCAGAAAAGACTATCATCATGGTTGCAATAGAGAATAAGAGAGCCAAAAGGCCTATAATCATCTTTCTGGGCAAGGATATAAGAAAGTCTTCTTCTACATAACGAGATGTGAGGATTCCCAAAAACATTAATACTAAAGTCGTGGAAGAAAACAACGATAGTGAATCAGTTACCATGACGACTTTAAATAGGTGGTCCTACTCAAGGATTGGGAAGCCTGAATTTTGGTTGTTACCACAGGAATGGTAAATGCTGCTGCGAACATAATGGTAATAATGAGAGCGCCGACCACAGTACAAGAAGTTGTTGTGCCCTTCATCCATTGCTCTCCCTCTTTCCTCAACTCTTGGTGGTCTTTCATAAATAATGGCATGGGACTCAAACCATTATTATTTAAAAGTTCCTTACAAACAGGAGGGTAAATGCTTTCCACCTCCTGCATTTATCCAACTAAATCTTAAGAAAGCATAGCAACTAAAATGTCGCAAGAGAACCATTCATCAATACTTTAGTACACACTAAGACTCTCACCAACTTTTTTCTAAGAGTTATGTCGCAAGACAACCATTCATCAATACTTTAGTACACACTAAGACTCTCACCAACTTTTTTCTAAGAGTTATGTACATATATAAATTATATATTACTTTCTAGAATCCTTAAAGTTTGTAGGATGATTCCATAGTAGAGTTCTTAAAACGTAAACTACTACTAATTCAAATGATAAAGATTTTTCCACCCCACATTTCCAAAATTTCATACAGCCAATGAATTGATACAAAAAAAGAAAGAAAATAAACCATTTAAAAACATATCAAATGTTAAGATATAAAATAAATACTAAAATCTGTATTTTTTCATTGGCATAAACTTTAGGAATAAATAGTGATTTCATATAGTATCAGAGTAGAAATCTTGATTTGAACCCTGATTCTATACTCTATTTTGTTTAATTAAATATTCTACATGTTGGGTCACTTATTAAGAGGGAGTTTTCAGACATAAAATAAATAATAAAATCTACATCTAATTCTTATCAGTTTAAGATTTTGAAACAAGTGGTAATTCCACAAGTAGATTATAAGAAATGCAACCAAAATGTGAGCAAGAATCAAAACAGAGTGTGTGCTGGGCGATGAAAGAAAAAGGTATGGAAGAAAGTTTCTCCCTTTACTTGCTTGATAAAATGTCTATACAAAAGAATGCTTATATAAGCCTACAAAAGCACGTGACTGCCATCGTACAGATTCTCCATTACCTCTCTAGCCAACAACCTTGACAGAAAAACAAAAGAAAAGAAAGTGGCTGTGCAAGCAGACAAAAAATTACAAGAAGACAAAAAATTGTACACTGGAATATTTCTCTGCATTTTCCTCTAACGTATTCTTTTTCTTTTTTTCTTTCCCTGCTATGCTGCCATCAATTGCTCATGTTTGTTCTTGATTTTTTTATTTCAGCAACTTCACTAGTTTCCAATATAAATACTGCCATAGTAATTTCCTAAGAATGTAATTAATTAGGTAATAACTTCATATTTAAGAAACTTCAAGATACCACAAAGGGGTTCGAGGCGATCGACTAGTTGCCTAAAAACTGAAGTTTTTGAATACCTACTTTCGTTGTACTACTTCTCCTTTCTCACTTCGGAAACCTCAAGAGTTTGTAACGTATGTAGTAAGACGCAAGTAAGTAGAGAGTTATATCCGAGAGAGCTGACCATAAACCATTGCATTTCTCTTTGCATTTGCAAAGCTGCACCTCCTATGTGATCAATCGGAGTCATTTCTGTTAGTATTCCCACCATGTGTAATATGTATTTTTGGACTTATCTACCATACTCAGTGCATCATTCCTCTTTTTTAACCCGTATAATAGGCTAAAGATCCTTGGTTGGCGATGTAGGACAGTGCAGTGGAATATGGTCCTTCTTTGACCACTATCATACTGCTGCAATAATTCTGAATTTGCTTTGCCTATATGATAAAGAAACACAAAGTTCCCTGCACTGATAGCTCGGAACATTGCTGCCACAGTTTCGAACAATAAATCAGGATCTGTTCTTGTACTAGTTGCAATCGCTTCAAACATATGAGATAGAAGTTGTTGGAAATGGGCGTGTTCCAACTTCATTTCACATAGACGCTTGAATCCTATGGGCAATTATGAAACAATAAATGAAAAGGAAAGGGACAAAAAAAAAATCAATTGAATGGATGCAATATTATACCCAAGAGGTTCAAGTTCAATTGGGGCAATCGAGCTCTCACTGCAAAGGAAAAGTAAAATTTGCTCACAAAAAACATCGCTTAGAAAATTATTACTAAAATGGGTCAAAAATTCTCTGTAAAATCAGCTAAATTATTTAGAAATTAGTTAACATTATCATCTATAATATTATGGCATGTTCTTTCTCAAAATAAGAAGCCCGCTATCAGTTTGAAATCATTAATGTGACAATTAATTAAGTGCAATTGTCTTGTACATGGATTAAATGTTTAGCTTAATTTTGTTATCGATCGGTACTCATAAATCTAAAAATTTGGGCTCTATGATGTTGAAATATTAAATAAACTATTAAGTAATTCACATCTTTCTACAAGTTTAAGTTTTTTTGAGCAAATGATGACTTGACTTTATATAATAAAGAGTGGTGGGGGCACCCTTAGTGGCCACACTACCCCTCACCCTTAGTGTAATTAGGCCAGTAACGCCTAGCATTAATTACTCCAAGGGTTACGCCTTTATAATGAATTGGCTGTACATGTTTTTGCCACTTCTTGCCCATTGATGGCTGGGGGTACGTAATGCCCAGCCAAGGATTACACAGTTGGGGGACTATATATATAGCCCCTTGCTTTTGCTACAAGCTCGTTCTGAAAAATACATGTACAGAAACATTTCTTTCTCAAAATTAGTTCTCTGTGAAAGGCATATAGGTTGGGGGCCTTTGAGTGCTGCTCTAGCTTTTCTACGTACATAGTACACCCAGTCATTGTGTACGGGGTCAAACTCGAGTTGATCAGATCTTGTAAAGTAGACAATTAAACTTATGGAGCAACTACTCTTATTGAAACTAAGGTATATGATTCAATCTATCTTCTGCTATGTATAACTTTTATGAGTTCTAACACGTGATTTTATTCAAATAGGCCAGGATATAAAGTTCAAGTCTCTATTTTTTCCTCCTTTGTGAGCTATGTCGTATTTGATGCAAAATGAAAAATAGGTTTACCAATATATATATATGTATACAGTTTTCTTTGTTGAAAATATCACTAGTCCGATGGAAAAACGAGGCCCCTCAAACTTTGATTAACATTGTCACTAGTCAAAAACTTCAGTGAAAATAAATTAAGTGTAGCCATTAACACGTACCTGATCCAATAGTTTCTTCTTGACCATTTTGAATGTTCAAACAGACTTGATCGGTAGCACTAGCACATGAAATGTGTATACCTTCCCCCACCAAAATAAAAAAGGCAAATAAAAGCCAAGTAATATATAATATGGCAGTACTTTTAATATATACTTAATAAAGCAATGTTCTGTTGAGTGAAACAAGAAAATTAATAAATAAATCTTCGACACATACATGCAGCTGGATATTATATACTACATGAACTCTAATCACTAATGTACAATCTTAACAAATAAAGTTTGAGATAAAGGTGAAGGAGTGAGTCTGCTACTAGGGAGAAGGTGGTTCCAATCATTATGGTGGTCGGTGTGGAGGTAATGGACGGATTAGAAGAGAGATGGGATCGTCTGAATCTCAATGAAGAAGAGAAGAACACAATTGAGCTTGAAATAGAGGAGTTAGATGAACTAAAATTGAAAGGGAAGAGCAGTCTGGTGGGAAAGATCTGTGCTGATAGGGTGATTGGGAAGGAGTTAGTAAACATATGGAATTTAACGAAATCAAAGGGAATTGCTATGTAATTACATTTGCGAATCAAGGTGATAGGGACAGAGTTCTGGATGGATGTCCTTGGTTATATGATAACTATCTCTTTATGCTGAAGGTGTTCAACGGAATGACTCAGTCACACTTACTAGATTTCTCCAATAAAAGATTTTGGATCCAAATCATGTATAACCTCCCTCTAGGAGGTATGAATAGAAGAATGAGGGAGAAGATTGGTGAATCGATTGGAAGGGTCATAGAGGTGGATGCTAATATAATGAAGGTGATGCAGAATGGGGAAAATCCTTAGGTTGAGAGTTGAATGTGATTTGTGTAAGGCTCTAGCAAGAGGCAGAACAGTGAGTTTTGATGGCCAAAGTATGTGGATTCCATTAAAATATGAAAAACTACCTAGGATCTATTTTCATTGTGGATGTATTTTGCATGGGAAACAAGGTTGTAGGGGTGGGGATGGTGAAGGGCCATATGGTAAGGGGGATTGCACTCAGTTTGGATCATGGATGAGGGTAGTAGTAGTTTCTAGAAGGAACATGGGGAGGAAAGGAGGAGTGAATAAACATCAAAGTGAGAGTGTAGTGTAGGATCAAATTTAGAGAACTCTTGTTGTGGATGGAAGAGAGACTACAAATACTGATGAGATAAGGAGGAACCCTGAGGTGGTGGAGGAGCCTGGTGAGGATCAAGGGGTGGGAGCAATGGAAGGAGCGAAGAAGTCAGTGGAAATCGGGCTTGATAAAGGGGGTGAGGGAATAATTCTGACCCATGAGATTGTGTAGGAATTGGGAGAACAAAGAAAGGGAGTCTCGGGTAGCAGGTAGATTAAGTGGGCTAGAGAAGCAACAAAGAGGCAGTTGGAAGAGAAGGGCCAGAGGGCAAAAGCTTTCTGGTGCAATTATGAAGAGGAGTGTTGACTATGTTGTAGTGGAGGGAAAGTTGAAGGGTGGCAATAGGAAAAAGGCTAGGGTGGAGCTAGCTGAAGGGGATAAACTGATGGTGGATTTAATGGGGGAGGTTGTTAGGCAGCCCCGCCAATCATTATGAATCTTTTAAGTTGGAAATGCCGAGGGCTTGGGAATCCTCAGACAATTCAAGACCTTAACCACTAGGTTAAGGATAAGAGACCCAAAATAGTCTTTCTAATTGAGACTATGATGAAAGCAAGGAGAGTGGAGTCCCTAAAAAACAAGTTAGGGATGGAGTGATGTTTTGCAACTGATCCTGTAGGGAAAGGAGGGGGATTAGCTCTGTTTTGGAAGGATGGGGAGTCTGTTTAGACCCAAACTTATTCCTATTGTCATGTGAGTGCAAAAGTAAGAGAGGCAAGTAAAGGGGAATGAGTTTTTACTGGTTTCTATGGAAACCATGACACAATAAAAAGAAGGTTCTCTTGGAAATTGTTAAGTAGAATTAAGCTTGTTGAAGGATCAACTTGGTGTGTTGCATATGACTTTAATGAGATATTATCCCTCAGAGAAAAGGTGGGAGGGAAATTAAGAGCTAAGCATCAAATGACTCAATTTTGAGGGGTTACGGAGGGCAACAATTTGTTTGATGTTGGCTGTTTGGGCAGTATTTTTACATGGAGTAATCGACATTCTGATCACACTTACACTAAAGAGAGGCTGGGAAAATTTTTGCTGAATGCAAAGTGGAAAGCCATGTTCAATGATGTATTGGTGGAAGGGCTTGTTGCAAGAAGTTCAAACCACAAACCTATATTGTTGTCTGTTATGGACTCAGAAAGGAAGTTGTGTAGAAGGAAATATGTGTTCAGACTTGAGGCCAGCTTGCTGAAGGAAGAGGAGTGTAAAGAAATGGTTGATAGGATCTGGTCTAAGAGGGTGCAGTGTCGGAAGCCTATGGAGAAAGTTCAGAGACTCTTAAGCATGTGCTGGCACTCTAGCTAGTGGCTTTAGAAGGAAAGACAGGGAGAGGTGTAATAGTATTGATCAGCTCACTTCTTGAATCCAAAAGATGCATGATGAGAAAGTGCCTTAGAATATAACTGAAATAAGTAACATGCAACAAGAGGTGGGAAGATTCCTAGAGCATGAGGATCTGAAATGGAGACAAAGGGCTAAGAGAAACTGGTATAGCATGGGAGATAAGAACACTAAGTTCTTTCATGCGTGTGCCAACCAAAAAAGAAGAAAAGAAATCAGATTCTCTCTGTAATAGATGGGCAGTCTGAATTAAGGGTAGAACAGAAGGATATTGCTGAAGCATTTAGAGAGCATTTTAATGAGGTGTATAGAACTGCTGCCCCTTCCAGTGCATTAATAGAAGATTGCCTGCAGAGCTGAGCTTAGATTCCTAAAAGACAAGCCATATGAATTATGACTTAGAGAAGCCCTTTACCAAAGAAGAGGTGGAACTTGCTTTGAGGCAAATGGGGCTTTACAAATCCCCAAGTCCAGATGGCTATAGTGCATGATTTTATCAAGGGATGTGGAGTATAGTAGGGAATGTTGCATGTGAGGCTAACTGGACGTTTTAAATGGTGAAAATCTAGAGAATGGGCTGAACATTACATATGTTGTTTTAATTCTAAAGTGTGCAGAGCCTAAGAGGGTAGGGGATTACAGACCTATAAGTCTTTGCAACGTGTTGTACAAGATGATTGCAAAGACTCTTGCAAACATATTAAAGGTGGTTGTCAATGCTGTAATTTCAAAAAATCAAAGTGCCTTTATACCTGGGTGCTTGATCTCTAATAACATTATAGCGACATACCTGGCTAAGAGGAAGGTTTGGTAGTATGGCACTGAAATTGGATATCTCAAAGGCTTATGACAATGTTGAGTGGCCTTTCTTAGAGGCAATGATGGGAAAACTCAGTTTTTGAGTAAAGTGGATTAGATTAATTATGACAGGTGTCAAGATAGTCTCATATGCAGTAATGATTAATGGAATCCTAGGAAAGAGGATACGGCCTACTAGAGGATTGAGGCAAGGGGATCCACTATCCACATAAGGGGAGTGGCTGTAGCTAAGGGTGTGGCTAGACTGACTTACTCACTCTTTGCAGATGATTGAATTATTTTTGGGAGGGCTAACTAGATGGAATGGTAGAAAATCAATTCTATATTGAAGTAATATGAACAGACTTTGGGATAGTGTTTGAACAAACAGAATTCCACCATTTTGTTTAGCACAAATGGTAGAAGAAAAAAGAATGGGGACAGATTGCACAAGATCTCGGGGCAAGAGTGCAGAACAATTATGAGAAGTACTTAGGCTTACCTATAATAGTGGGTAGGTCTAAAAACAATACTTTTAGAAGCATCAAAGATAGAATTTGGCTTACGATCAATAACTGGAAAAACCAGTTCTTATCACCAACTGGGAAGGAAGTCCTCTTGAAAGCTATAATTCAATCCATCCCTACCTATCACATGAGTGTTTTTGCTCTACCAAAGAAACTGTGCAAGGAGATAGCAGCCTTAATGTCAAGATTCTAGTGGGGCCATAAAAACAATGAAAGGAAGATACAATGGAAGAGCTAGGGTATGATGGGGGTGGAAAAATCTAATGGTGGACAGGGGTTTAGAGAACTTGAGAGATTCAACAAAGCTCTCCTAGAAAAACAATGTTGTAGACTACTTATGAATCCTGAATCATTTGTAACGAAGGTGTTACATGATAAATATTTTAGGCATCCATAGAGCTACTGAAGGAGGGGCTTGTATGGAGGGTGGGAAATGGGTAGAAAGTTCAAATCTAGAGGGATAAATGGCTACCAAAAGAGACCCTTACAAGGTTCAATCATTGGTAAAGAACTTATCTGAGGATGCTAGGGTGGAAGTCTTAATTGATGAAGATTTAGGGAGGTGGAGGGAAGAACTGGTGAAGGAAACTTTCTATGAAGAGGAAGTTGAGATAATTTGTAAAATCTCCATCAGTCACACAGGGATTCCTAACAAATATATTTGGGCTCCTTCAAAGAATGGTATGTTTAATGTTAAATCTGCTTACCATCTTGAATTAAGTAGGAAGACGAAAATGGTAGGGGAAACATCCATGGGTTTCAAGGGGAGGGATTGTTGGAAAGCTCTTTGCAAGCTAAAAATACCAAGAGTAGTTAAGGTCTTCATGTGGAAAGCATTAAACAATTGCTTGCCTACTAGAAGGAACCTATTCCAAAGGAAGGTCATTAGAGAGACAGTTTGCCTGATATGTATGAAGGAAGAAGAATCTATATGCCAAGTCCTTTGGTGTTGTTCAGCTGCCAGAGATGTGTGGTTAGAAAAAGATAGTCCAGTTCATAAGTGGAGTAATGGTGAAATAGATGTGAGCTCTGTGTGGAAGAAGATGGTAGAGAGATTGGAGGAGGATGAGCTATCATTTTGCAAGGTACAAACTTTATGAGTATACCGAGTTTTTGACCTTTTTGACTCCACCAATTCACTTTGTTGGGATCGAGGTAGATCTTGTCTGGTATGTGTTCTTACTTTTGATGCACAACTCTTAAGAAAGACCACACAAGGATTCTATTCTCTGCACTGTGAGGAGTTTAAATCTGACCTCCTAAGAATTTGGTGACAACATGCGTATACTCATAGAATGCATAAAGAAAGGGAGAGTCTAGGCCTTGAATTGACTAAAACTAGTTGAACTTAGTACCAAGTTGAAAAAGGTCTCCTCTTGCCATGCATTAAGGTCGATCCTTATAGAAAAAGTCAGGTGTTTAAAAGTTATTATGGAAAAAGACGAACACTCATGCATGGATCTAAGCTTTAAAAGTCATTGTAGAAAAAATCGTTGCCTCAATCATTGTAGAAAAAGATTAGCAATACAAAATGGACATATAGAGTGAATAAGGCTTTGTGCTTGGAGGGAGTTACTTTTTCGGGTATTTAGGCCCTAGCATAAAGTTTGACTTTCAAGAACAGTTCACCATATTGGAGCAAAATTGAAAAAAATTATAAAAGAAAGGGGGAGTACAGAAAAGAAAAGAAAAAAATAATAAAAATATTTTGGAAAGATTTTTTTTCCTCACTCACACATACACAAATTCTTAGCAGGTTATCAATTAAAAAAAATGCTCAATTGTGAAGATTGACCAATAAGGAATACTTCTCCTTAATAAATGGAAAATTGTTGAGTGTAACAAAACTTGGACAAGGAAATTACTCAAAAAGGCCCAAGCTTTGTGGATGAAAAATACATGATAATTTTGCTTTTCTGGTTCTTTAATATTGTTTTCTTTTTCAAAAATTTGAAAACAAAGAAAATGGGCATGAGTAACTGGAATTGGAGTGGGTTATTACCTACAAGGCGCTCTACGTATTGGAAAAAGGGGGGCCCACATGCATGGCACATTCCAGGCTTTGGGTAGGAAGTGAAAACTGTTCTACAACATAACTACACATCAATCACCCTTAAGCACCTTTGAGCCTTGATTCTCTCTTCCATTCACTCTATTTGTCTTCTCCAATACACTTTTGGAGAGAAACACTTCATATTCAATCCATGCATCTCAAAAAATTTGTGTTTATCTTCAGCACAAAATCAAGGTAAGTCTTCTCTTCGGAATGTATTTCTTGAATTTTTGTTTCTTTAGGACTCTTTTTAGGGTTTTTGCAGTCTCCGATTCTTTAAAGATCCCTGAAATCTTTGAAGCTTCAAAAACCTAGTTGGCTTAAGACTTGAAAATCTTTTGGAAAGGTTTAAATAATGCTTTGAAAAGCATTCTTGGTGGTTTTAAAACCTAGTTGGCTTAAGACTTGAAAATCTTTTGGAAAGGTTTAAATAATGCTTTGAAAAGCATTCTTGGTGGTTTCTTGTTGTAAAAGGTGACAAACAAGGCTGCATGTGAGTCTGCTGGGTTATTTTCTCAATATCATCGTCTTCCACCCTGTGTTGCGATGGTCCTGTGCTTAGGTCTAGATATTTTCCTCGTCTGGTAAAAATCGCTGAACATGCACGTGCTTTCTGGATAATTTCCTAGAAACACGTGTGTGATTGGATTATTTTTTTTATATTTTTGGGATTATCTTCACATTCTTGGCCATGTTACATCGATATTTTGGGAGAAAAGTAAATCTGGTTACTTTGTTACATTGTGCATTTATCATGCAGCTTAAAAAAGATTTTTTTTTAGATGAAATACAAGTCAATTGCAAAGAAAGCGAAGTTTGATTGCAAAGCACCTCCAGTAAATTCTTCCAGTAAGGGAGAATCTGACTCTCATGTGAGAACTCCAAAGAACTCTTCTAAAAATTTCAATGCGGCAGATAAATGATCTATACCTTCCAAAGGAGTGAAGAGTACATCAAAATCTCCTACCAAAGAATCAAAACCTCCAAAATTTGTTAGTGAGAAAGCAGAGACAACCTACAAGACTATGTTTTCCAAGAGGAATATTCTTGGAGAATGAGAGGTAACTCTAAGTGATGTAAATAACGTTGCTTTTGAATTCATTACTCACATATTTGTTGACTGAGGATGAGAGAAAATTACTAAGGGAGCCCCTACCCCCTATATTGAAATTGTGAGGAAAATTTATGCCAACTCTTTATTGAGTGTGGACAATAATTTCATTACATCCACTGTTAGGGGTGTTGACATGATCATAACTCCTGAAATTATTAGAGAGTTTTATGAACTCCCGAGTGTGGAAAACCCAAGTTTTCCATACAAGGGTATAGGGATCCCATCAAAATCCCAAATAAAAGATTTGTTTGCTGAGCCGCTCATAGACTCTCTATGAAGTCAATACTCCCTGAATAAAGGTTCCTTGCCAAAGTTGTATTGACAAATCTTTGGCCCATCACTAAGCATACCAAGCTGACAATTGAAAAGGCCTAGTTTATGTATGCTCTAGTTAAAGGTGTACCTATAGATCTTCCCTTTCATATTATTGATGTTATCTCCAAGGCCAATGCTGACATGACCGACAAGGAAAATCTGCCCTTTGGAGGTTTCATCATGAAGTTGGCCAGAATTGCTAAAGTTCCTTTAAGGAGCATTGAAGCCACAGTAAAGATGTATGAGAAGATCTCCTCTCAAACGGTCACTAAGTCAGAATCTGTGGTTAGTGGAAAGAAAAGAAGTTAAGTTGAGGCATCCACATATTTCCATCCTACCCCAAGACAATTCACTGAAGTGCTTGAACAATTTCAGATTTTGCAGTCAAAATTTGATTCTTTTGTAGATAAATGGGAAGAAAAAATGGGAAGATGGAATAAAGGCTAGCAAACCAGTAGGACGAGTTAGAGAAGGTGAATGATAGGCTGCAATAAGTTGTTCTGGATGTGGATCAGATTCTGAAGGCAATAAATCCACTTGAAGAAGAAAAATCAAATTGTAACTGATACTGACAACACATAGAGGGAGATGGGATGAATCTGTCTGCAGAGGGAGCAGCAGAGCAATGTGGAGCAAATACGAACACCATCACCACCACTTTTAAAATCTTTTTCTTGAAATGTTTTTTTAAGCTTTATTTCAGGTTGGTTTGTATATTGAACAATTATTTGCTTTTCTTATTTTGCTTTCACTTGCATATTAAACTGGTATGTGTGTCGTTATGTTAAGATTCATTGTAATACTTCAAACATTTTGCCTATAATGAATTTTTTTTATATGAAGTATAACTTTTTATATGAGATCTTTGCTGGTGGTTTGGTTTGTTGTTTTTGCAGGTTTAAGTTTGTTGAACCCAAGGTTTCAAGTTTCATGTAATTAAAAATCTACACATGGATTTTGATGATAACAAATGAATTCAAAGAATAAAGGAGTCTCAAACTCAAGTTGTCCACACAATGGAGTCAAGCACATCAAGAAACCAAGCATGAGCAAGAAGGGAGCAAGTTCACATTAAAATCATAGAATAATGTTGTAAATCTCTTAAAAATTCGAAATTAGGATTAAGGCTCAAAATTAATACTTTATCATAAAGCATTAAAATACATTTTCCACATGTGCATGAATATTTTGAAAATTAACTTTGAAAATTTTGAAAGATGATTGATTGTCATCTTTCACATGTGCATGTTTTATTTGAATATTTTCAAAAGTGATTGATGTTTTTCTTAACTTATGCAAAAGATAGATGTCTTTGTTTGAAAATTTTGAAAAGTAAAGTGTGCTCCTTTTGTCATATGCAAAAAGTAAAAGATTAGGTTTGAAATTTTTGAAAAGTAAAGTGTGCTCATTTTGTCACATGCAAAAAGTAAAAAAATTAGGTTTGAATTTTTTGAAAATAGAATGATGATGTCTTTGACATGTGAATCTTTTTAAATTTGAATATGAAGTCTCATATGCCTATAAATAGATCATTTGAAAGTTTCACATTGACAACACCAAGAACATACAATATTCATTCAAATCTTTCATTCTCTCTTCTTTAAGCATTGAGCCTTAACCCTTGTTCATTTTGAGAGATATAGTTTGTGCTGTATTGTTATTATTTCACTCATTGATGAGTGTTTTCTGATAACCTACCCACTATCAGCTCTTGTATCAGTAAAAGGGTATGTATAACCCTTGTGCGTGTAGAAATTGTTATATACAAGGAATAGTTGAATCACTACGTGTAAGGTGATTGCAAGTGTAGAGGGTGTTCTACACGGATCCTTTGTAGCGGTGTTATTCAAAGGTGTAATAGGTTTCTATCTCCACGTGAATGAGGTTGAATAATAAATTCGGGAATCCTCAAGGAGTAGCTTGAGACAAGGACATAGGCAGTGGGGCCGAACCTCGTTAACGTACTGAGTTTGCTTCTCTCTTACCCTTACTCTTTATATTTATTGTTGTTTCATATTTTGTTTATATTTTATATTGTATATTTGATTTATAATTGTTATTTTTTAAATACAACTCAATTCACCCCCCTCTTGTGTTAGTCATCTGGGCAATAATTGGTATCAGAGCTAGAGCTCTGTTATAAGATTAACTATCTTTTGAGTTAAGATCTTATGGCTAACATTGCAGCTTCATTTAGTGAAGATCAATCTAGCAGTCGACCTCCACTCTTTTGTGGAGACAATTACTCATTCTGGAAAGTTAGAATGAGAATATTTCTTCAAGTTCAAGGTCGAGAAATCTGGAAATGTATTGTAAATAAACCTTATATTCCAACAAAAGTGGTTGATAGAGTAAAGGTCAAAAAGGAAGAAGAAGAGTTTGATCGTGAAGACGATAGACTTTATACTTTGAATTTAACTGCTATAAATTTATTATATAATGCTCTCAATGGTAATGAGTTTAATAGAGTAATGACTTGTGCTACGGCAAAAGAAATTTGGGATAACTTGGAAGTTACTTATGAAGGAACTTCTCAAGTTAAGGAATCAAAAATTTATATTCTTACTCATGAATATGAAATGTTTAAGATGAATGATGATGAATCTATTTCTAATATGCACACTCGTTTTACTAACATCATAAATAGCTTGACAGCTATTGACAAAGTTTATTCCAAAGTGGAGATGATAAGAAAAATTCTCAACTCTCTACCAAAACGTTGGGAATCAAAAGTGACAGCGATTCTTGAAGCTAGAGACCTCAAGAAGCTCGAAGTGAATGAACTCATCGGGTCACTTATCACCCATGAGTACACATTGAAAAGAGGAGAAGAAGAAGGAAAGCCAAAGAAGAGCTTGGCACTTAAAGCTGTTCCTCATGAAAGTGAAAGTGATGAAGATGAGGAAAATGACGATAAAGATGAAGAAGTTGCGATGATAACAAGAAGAATTCAGAAGTTCTTAAAGAAAAATAAAACTCCGCCGAGGAAATCTTTCAAAAAGTTTTCCAAGAAAGATTCAGGTAAAAATGACCCTTTAATTTGTTATAAATGCAATAAGCTTGATCATATCAAGCCAGATTGTCCTCTGCTAAAGAAAGATCGAAACAAAGGCAAGAAAGCAATGAAAACTACATGGGATGATGATTCAAGTAGTTCAGATAGTGAAGCAAGCAATGGAAAACCAGCAAATCTTTGTCTTATGGCTAAAAATGACATTGAAGTAACAAATCTTGATAATATTGAAGATCCTTCATATGAAGAATTGCAAAATGTTTTAAAAGAGGTGTATGAGGAATTTGAAAAATTGGGTATCAAGTATACTGCTTTGAAAAAGAAAAATTCTTCTTTAACAAACGAAGTTGATATTTTAAGGAAATAAAATATTGTTTTGAAAGATGAAAATCTTGAGTTGAAGAAGAATAAAACTGATTTAGAAAATATTGTTGAAAACTTTACAAATGGAAAAATAAATTTTGAAAAACTTCTTGGTAGTCAAAGATGTGTTTTTGACAAGGCATGCTTGGGATTATGCCAAAACAAAAATACAAACCTTATAAAAACTTCTTTGATAATCCTTCTACATCAAAATCCAATATTCAAAATTCTTTTCATAATAAGTTTATCAAAAAAGGATATTATTATAATCACTCAAGATCTTCATATATGTCACATGCTATTTGCAATTTTTGTAATAGAAATGGTCATAATTATCATGGTTGTCCTATTAGAAGAAAGCATACAATGACTATTAGGGCCATATGGGTACCTAAAAGTCTTGTTTCTTCTAATACTAATAAATAAAGAACCCAAAGAACTTGGGTACCAAGAAAAATCATTTTAATTGTTTTTATAGGTATTCATGAAATCCTCTACAAGCAAAAACAAATGGTTTTTAGATAGTGGATGTTCAAGACATATGATGGGAGATAAGACTAAGTTCTTTGATCTTAGATCTAAAGAAGAAGGACACGTGACATTTGAAGACAACTCGAAAGGGAAGATCGTGGGAATAGGTAAAATTGGTAATAAATCTTCTCTCATAATTGAAGATGTTTTACTTGTTGAAAGTCTAAAACATAATCTTTTGAGTATAAGTCAATTATGTGATAAAGGATTTACAGTTACTTTCAAAATGGATAAGTGCATTATTTTAAATAATCATGATTGTAATATTTGTTTTATTGGTTTTAGAAGCAACAATGTTTATACAATCGATTTTGAAGAAATTGCCTCACAAGATGCTATTTGTTTTTCAGCTCAAAATGAAACTAATTGGTTATGGCATAGAAGACTAGGTCATGCCAACATGGAACTTATTTCCAAACTTTCAAAAAATGATCTTGTGAGAGGTTTACCAAAGGCAAATTTTCTTAAAGACAAAATTTGTGATGCATGCCAATTTGGTAAACAAACAAAAACTTCTTTTAGAACCAAAAAAACATATTTCCACTACTAGACCACTGCAACTGATACACATGGATCTTTTTGGACCAAATAGAGTTGCAAGTTTAGGAGGAAAATATTATGCATTTGTTATTGTTGATGATTTCTCTAGATATACTTGAGTCATCTTTATTGCTCATAAAGATGAGGCACATAATGCCTTTACCAAGTTATGTAAGAGAATTCAAAATGAAAAGAGCTATACTATTTCAAGTATTCGAAGTGATAGGGGAAAAGAGTTTGTTAATAAAAATATTAAAACATTTTGTGATGAAAATGGTTTTATGCATAATTGTTCTGCTCCACGAACTTCTCAACAAAATGGGGTAGTAGAGAGGAAAAATAGATCTCTTCAAGAGATGGCAAGAACAATGTTTAATGAGAACAATTTGCCTAGTTATTTTTGGGCCGAAACGGTAAGTACTGCATATTATGTTATAAATAGAGTTATGCTAAGGTCTAAATTAGATAAAACCCCTTATGAGCTTTGGAATGAGAAAAAGCCCAACATTGGTTACTTTCATGTATTTGGATGCAAATGTTTTATTTTAAATGACAGGGATAATTTAGGCAAATTTGATGCAAAATCTAATGAAGGTATCTTTCTTGGATATTATACTAATAGTAAAGCTTATAGAATATTCAACAAAAAGACTTTGACTGTACAAGAATCTATGCATGTAGTATTTGATGAATCTAATTCTCTACTCTCCAAGAAATCCATTGATGAAGAAACAGGAGCTATAAATAATATGGAAAGTCTCAATCTCAACAAAGAGAACACAATAGAGGAAGTTCAACATGGAGACATCAAGAAAGATCAACAAAATTTAATACAAGATGCAACCAAACAATTGAAATTTGTGAAAGATCATCTAGTGGAACAAATTCTGGAAGAACCTTCTCGAGGTGTAAGTACTCGATCATCTCTTAGAAATATTTGCAATCATACTACTTTTCTATCTCAAATTGAATCTAAAAATATTGATGAAATACTTCTTGATGAATCTTGGATTATAGCTATGCAAGAAGAGCTTAATCAATTTAAAAGAAATGATGTTTGGACACTTGTTCCTAGACCAAAAAATCATACTATTATTGGAACAAAATGGGTTTTTAGAAACAAAAAAGATGAGTCCGGAGTCATTACTAGAAATAAGGCTCGACTTGTAGTCCAAGGTTTCAATCAAGAAGATAGAATCGATTATGATGAGACATATGCACCAGTTGCAAGATTAGAAACTATTCGAATGCTACTTGCATATGCTTGTTATAAAGATTTCAAACTTTTTCAAATGGATGTTAAAAGTACTTTCTTAAACGGTTTTATAAATGAAAAGGTATATGTTGAGCAACCTCCGGGTTTTAAAAATCATATTTCTCTAAATCATGTTTTCAAACTCACAAAAGTACTATATGGACTCAAACAAGCTCCTAGAGCTTGGTACAAGAGACTCAGTGGTTTATTAATTGAAAAAGGCTTTTTAAGAGAAAAAATTGATACAACTCTTTTCATTAAATACGAAGATGATGATATTCTTTTGATTCAGATTTATGTTGATGATATAATATTCGGTGCTACTAATGAAAATATGTGCCAAGTTTTTGCTAAGACTATGCAGGAAGAATTTGAAATGAGCATGATGGAAGAGCTTACATTCTTTCTCGGATTGCAAATTAAACAAGCAAAGAGTGGGATATTCATCAATCAATCGAAATATATTAAGGAATTGCTGAAGAAGTTTGGAATGGAAGGTGCTAAGGAAACTGAAACACCAATGAGCCCATCCGCTAAACTTGATAAAGATGAATCCGGTAAACCAGTTGACTCGAAGGTATATCGAGGTATGATTGGTAGCTTATTATATTTAACAGCTAGTAGACCAGATATTATGTTTAGTATGTGCTTATGTGCACGCTTTCAATCATCTCCAAAAGAATCACATTTAATTACAGTTAAGCGCATTCTTAGATATCTTAGTGGTACAATTAACTTAGGGTTATGGTACCCTAAGCACACATCTTTCGATCTAATCAGCTACACAGATGCAGATTATGCTGGCTGTAAAATAAATCAAAAAAGCACTAGTGGAGCATGTCACTTCTTAGGTCATGCACTAGTTTCCTGGTTTAGTAAAAAACAAAATTCTGTTGCACTATCTACTGCTGAGGCAGAATATGTTGCTACGGGTAGTTGTTGTGCTCAAGTTCTTTACATGAAGCAATAACTTGAAGATTTTAAACTCAAATATAATCACATGCCAATCAAATGTGATAATACAAGTGTTATAAATCTTTCAAAGAACCCAATACAACATTCTAGAACTAAGCATATTGAAATAAGATATCATTTTCTTTGAGATCATGTGCAGAAAGGCGATATAGTACTAGAGTTCACAAACACACACAATCAGTTAGCAGATATATTCATAAAACCTTTACCAGAAGATAGATTGTGTATGATTAGAAGAGAAATAGGTATGATGCATGTTAATGAATATCTCTTAAAAAGTAAACCAGAGTTCATAAAAATATAGAGATATTTTTTTAGATACTTTTACATAAACTTGAGGTTCTTATCCTCATATTTGAGAAGTTCATTCTCTTCATACAATATCATGTCATCCCTATCCATGGGAACTGACAAACGAAATGAAGAATCTAATAGAGATTTCAACTGTTTATTCTTTTGCCGAAAGATTCCTTCCCTTGTGTGAGACTCTTGAACAATTCGTTGAAGTACAACAATTTGTTCTTTAAGCCTTTCAACCTCATGGTTTTTGGCTTGTACCCGCTGGAAAAAAGCAACAATAGAGGATGAGTAGCGAGTCTTAAGACTCACCAAGTCGTAGATAGCATCGGAGTCTGACTTATTAGCCAAACTATTATTTTCTTGTTACAACATGGCACCAATGGTAGCTGCAGAAAGGACAAGAGATTGAGGTGTAGAATACCTTATGGATGGATCTAAATGAATGTTAGAAGAATGAGCCATTGAGAAAAGAATTGAAAACTTAAAGCGAGAATGTTGAAAGAATGCAGATGAGTTATAGAGATGAGAATAAGATTTAATGCAAATCGGATGAACTTTAAGACTGATTTTATAGAGATAGCATAAAGAACAAGACAAACTATTGTCTTTTCAAATCTTATTTAGTCAAAATAAATACAAGATATGCTGGACACACATTATCAAAAGTTTTCTTACTAAGCCAGCGAGATTAACAGTAGATTGTCCCTATTTTTCTAGTAAACGATGAACCTTTGCTGTTATCTGCCGATGTTGAACTTGTATCTGAACCCTTTCTCGTTCCAGCTCCTCTATTCGTGGTTGCAGATCATGAGCATACTAATCTGTAAATTTTTTCAACTCTTTGTTTTCTTACTTTAGCCTTTTATTCTCTCTATCCTTATTAGCAAGCTTCTGTCGTAACTCAGATATTTGGATGTTAAGATGATCAATCTCACTCACCCTCGCCATTAACCTCCGAGACATGATCGTAACAGAGGCAGCATATTGACTACTGAGCATTATTGATTCTGCAATAATCTCATAATCAGCCCTACTAGAAAAACGGTTCTCTGCTCCTATCATGGTATTGACGGCCTCAGGAGAGAAGATTGATGGTTGATGCGTCAAGGGTTCCTGATTCAAGTCTGGAATATTAGTGGAAGTGAATTGTTCGGCCATTCTATCGTTATGGAAAACAGAACTCAGGTCAAGAAGCGATATTTTTTTGTATCCGATAGGTGAAAATGATCATTTTTTTTTATAGAAACTCAGAACCTTTAATCCCGTTTGTCAACAACATCAAGCGATTGTTTCAATCTTTAGCTGCACTAAATTCATAGAGTTAGGCCTCGAGGCTTTGCAGCACTTGTCGAGTCACAGACGGCTCCCTTTTTCAACTATCTACAGTGTCTATTAACGCACCATTTTCTTCAATCTATTTACTTGCTGCCGATCCTTTTTAATGATGCCAAAAAGGGGAGAAGTTTTAAACTAGAACATTAACATTGTTTAAATTGCTAAACTTGTTATATATGCTTGGAATTATATTTATACTTTTGCTTGAAAAACTAACGCACATTCTCAGGGGGAGCTTAAGTATTAATATAGGCTTCAGATTCTATCAAGTATTTGTCATCAACAAAAATGAGGAGATTGTTTCAAGTTTCATGCAATTAAAAATCTACACATGGATTTTGATGATAACAAATGAATTCAAAGAATAAAGGAGTCTCAAGCTCAAGTTGTCCACACAATGGAGTCAAGCACATCAAGGAACCAAGCATGAGTAAGAAGGGAGCAAGTTCACGTTAAAGTCATAGAGTAATGTTGTAAATCTCTTAAAAATTTGAAATTAAGATTAAGACTCAAAATTAATATTTTATCATAAAGCATTAAAATACATTTTCCACATGTGCATGAATATTTTGAAAATTTTGAAAGATGATTGATTGTCATCTTTCACATGTGTATGACATGATTAAAGGTTTGAATTTTGAAAATATTAAGATGATTGATTGTCATCTTTCACATGTGCATATTTTATTTGAATATTTTCAAAAGTGATGGATGTTTTTCTTGACTTATGCAAAAGATAGATGTCTTTGTTTGAAAATTTTGAAAAGTAAAGTGTGCTCCTTTTGTCATATGCAAAAAGTAAAATATTAGGTTTGAAATTTTTGAAAAGTAAAGTGTGCTCATTTTGTCACATACAAAAAGTAAAAAAATTAGGTTTGAATTTTTTGAAAAGTGAATGATGATGTCTTTGACATGTGAATCTTTTTAAATTTGAATATGAAGTCTCATATGCCTATAAATAGATCATTTGAGAGCTTCACATTGACAACACCAAGAGCATACAATATTCATTCAAAGCTTTCATTTTCTCTTCTCTAAGCATTGAGCCTTAACCCTTGTTCATTTTTAGAGATATAATTTGCGCGTTGTATTGTTCTTATTTCACTCATTGAGGAGTGTTTTCTGATAACCTACCCACTATCAGCTCTTGTATCAGTAAAAGGGTGTATATAACCCTTGTGAGTGTAGAAATTGTTCTATACAATGAATAGTTGAATCACCACGTGTAAGGTGATTGCAAGTGTAGAGGGTGTTCTACATGTATCATTTGTAGCGGTATTGTTCAAACGTGTAATATGTTTCTATCTCCACGTGAAGGAGGTTGAATAGTGAATTCGGAGATCCTCAAGGGGTAGCTTGAGGCGAGGACGTAGGCAGTAGGGCCGAACCTCTTAACATACTGAGTTTGCTTCTCTCTTACCCATACTCTTTATATTTATTATTATTTCATATTTTGTTTATATTTTATATTGTATATTTGATTTATAATTGTTATTTTTTTAAATACAACTCAATTCACCCCCCCTCTTGTGTTAATCATCTGAGCAACAAAGTCACATTCATCCATATATATTTTTGTCATCAATCAGCCAAATGGGGAGATTGTAAATATAATTTATGTTTGGCTAGGATTAGATGAGTCTGTATTTAAATTCGAATTTAAATACAGACTCATCTAATCCTAACCAAACATAAATTACATTTACAGATAAGCAAGAATATATGTATTCTCATATGCTTTAAAAAATGAAGGTATGAGATGAAGGAAATGTTTTACAAAAGAAAAAAATGTTTTATAAAAGAAAATAATTTTCAAGAAAAACCTCACCTCGAAATATTTTAAATGAACGAATATCTTATGTATAGTATGTATGGAGTGATGAATACATAAATAAAAACCTATGTTATTATATTTTAAATGTATGAAGTAATGTTTACGAGTCTTTGACTCATTTTAGTGTTTATGTGTCCCCTCTCAGAGACAAGATAAGCAGAATGCGTCAAGACGAACACGGCCCAAGAGGAAGAGTACGAAAGCCTAAGCACAATGTTTTGTATGAAAGACTTTTAATTATAAAGTTTAATTTTTTTTTACTGTAACTCTTCTTAAATTAATAAGCACGTTTTATTTTATAAATATGGAGTTTTTTGTATCTTGGGAAGGAAATGAAAAAGTTTTAAAATGAACGGTAATTCCTGTCTCTTTTTTAAAATCATTTTTCTAAAAGCTCTACCACAAGGATAAACGTTACACTACAACTTGTGCCCATGAGCGGAATTGGAATCAGAATCGGAATCTACTTAGATTCAATAACCCTAGGTCATTGGGGTCAACAATGTGTATCAGCCTATGATAAGTGAAAGATAAGTCATGTTCATTTTACTTACGTATGTATTTATGAGTATGCATATTTTTCAAGAAATCTTATGTTATTATATATGCTTATTGTATAATATGTTGTTTATTGAGTATTCTGACTCATTTTTATATTTTAATCACCCCATGTGATGGTTTTTATGAGAATAGAGCGGTAGAACAGGACTTGGCCTAGAGAGGCGAGGTAGGGGCCTAGAAAGTTTATGTTATGTTTGGTTTTATGATATTAGTTTAATAAGTTATTTTGATATACACATAAAACTTTATTGATTTTAAATAAGTGTTTCCGCGAGCTCTTTTTTTTTTTTATTTTAAGTATTTAATATAGATTGAATTTATTTATTTATAGGATTTTTTGTATCTTGTGCTTAGTAAGTAAGAAAAGACTTTTAAGTCAATTTTAATAGCACACCGATTCCTCCAAAATTTATAGAAATAACTTTATTAAGGAATAGGGTGTTACACATGTCTAACTAAATTTTCAATTAAGATTGAAGATGAATTAGTAATATTATTAATGAGATTCGCATAAAATTACAATTTAAAATTATAATTATATCCTAATATTATCACTTAAAATTACAATTATACCTTAATATTATCCCTGTCTCTCAATCACATACTCCTAACGGACCCTAAGGCTAACACTATCACACAGCCGCGCAGTACCGACTCCTCCCACCTTGTAACCTCTCTGAGTCTCCCTCTCTCCCTCTCTCTCACGGTCTCCCCTCCGTCTCTCTCACGGTCTCCCTCTCTCTCACGGTCGCCTCTTTCTCGGTCTCGGTCTCCGTCGTCTCGGTCGGTCTCAGTTGGCTCCGTCGTCATCTCCATCGGTCTCCGAAGTCCTTCTGTCTCTGTCTCATCAGCCGCCCCGCCTCTGTGTCTCTCACGGTGCCCCTCTCTGAGTGTCTCTCTCTCTCTCTCACGGCATCCCTCTCTAAAAGGTTAGAACTTCTTAAATTTTCTTCACCTTTTCATTTCAAATAGAATTTATATATATATATATATATTTTATCAAACGCATTCGATTTCCTGTTTGTTGGTTTGCGACTGGTAGCTCTGTTACGTTGACGGTCACTGCTGTTTGGTTGTAATATCGATATTTCTCAATATATTTATTGGACCTATTAGTATTCTTATAACATGTTCATATTTGTAAATGTTGTGTTTCTAATATTGATTTTATTATAGGTTAAAACGTGAAAAGTATTGATATTTTTTGTTAGTGCATAGTCTTATTATTGTTTTGAAATATCGAGGCTACTAATAAACATAGATTTTAACTTTTACTTGAAATTATGCTAATCATATCAAATGGGTTATATGGGCCAATTCAACCATTTACTAAATGTATTGGAAAGGGTTGAAATAGGCCAAGCCCATTCTAATTAATTATTAAACAAGTTATGCTAGTCTTGTTGTGTCATCGGTTATTTAAATTAGTCGTGTTAGGATCTGAAGGTCTGATCTGTTTAAGTAAACAGGTTGTGTTTGGGTTGACTCATATAATTGAATGTTCATTACTTGACACGACACAAATATAATTCACAAACACGAATTGTCACCCCTACCTAAAATCAAGGAGCACGGGTTTTGCCCCCAGCATTTCCAGTTGGGGGTTTTTTCTTTTCTTTGCTCCGTGGCGCAACTTTCAAGTTTTCCCCATCCCATTTTCCTGGCCAGAGAAAGAAAGGTGCTCTCTTTGCTCGTCTTCGTCGATTACTCTGATATTGAATCCTGGTATGGTATTTCGATTCTTCGTTAGCATCTTGATGTCATTTCCAGAGCATGTCTTTTGTGCACTAGTAGTGGCACTACACTGGTTGCTAAACTAAGAGGCAGAAGCGAGTTTAGTGTTTTACACTGAAATTTGACCTTAGATTAGTGCTTCCCATGAATTAATATCTCTTATCGTTTATGGTGTTGTGTAAAAGATAGACAGGAAAAAATTACTGAAACTTTTTTATCAGCATGTCTGTTCTACATCATCTTTGGTATAATGCTTTTCATTGCATAGTTTCCCTCTCTCTTCTACCTCACTACCTGATAATTTTGATTGAATATCAACTTGCACTGGGTACAATAGGTTCTTCATTAATGGACATCCAGGCAGATGAGAAAGAAGGCTCTCTTATTCTGCTGAAACAAGGAGCTGAAGCTGTGAGTGCAGTTACAATTTGAACTTTTAAATTCCCTCTTTTAGCTGGTTTTAGTTCTTATTGAAAATCTTTTAGAAATTATGTACTTTTTATCCTTTATCTCTTTCTATATATGTTGGGTCAAGGGTAAAGTTCAATTACAAGTCATAACTAGCTGGCCCGAATTAATTTTGGAAACAAACATTAATTAGTAGCTTGCCTAAATTTTCAGTTTGGCATGAACCACTATAGAGAAACGTTGACCACTGCAGTTTATAACTTTTATACTGATCTTTGTATCCCCTTTCAGAGAATTTTTGAGTCGAATTTTGTGGGAAGGAGGTCCGTTGTCAAGGAACGCTTCTCAAAGAAGTATCGACATCCAACTTTGGATTCTAAACTCACTCTTAAGCGCTTAAATGCTGTAAGTTTTTCGTGTAAAACTGCCTTTCTGATTTTCACACCATAATTGATGAAGCAAGTTTTTGCTTCTTGTCGGATGTCTCTGTAAGTTGATTGCTGAGAACAGGAGGCCAGGTGCATGACAAAAGCAAGACGACTTGGAATTGCTACTCCTGTGTTGTATTCCGTGGACCCTGTGCTTCATACTCTTACATTTGAGTATGTAGAGGGTCCTTCTGTCAAAGATGTGTTGCTTGAATTTGGGTCACATGGTGTTGTTGAAGAACGATTAGATGATATTGCTTCACAAATTGGGGATGCAATTGGAAAATTACATGATGGTGGCCTCATCCATGGTGACTTGACCACATCAAACATGTTACTCAAAAGCGGTACCAATCAGCTTGTGAGTTCCCTCCCTTTTTCTTTTTCTTTTGGTGGGTGCGAGTGGAGGTTTCTCATCTTCCTACCATTATTCTCATGATTAGAAGTTATTATCAACCTACATTACAGTCATTCAATATCTTTCCGTAGGTCCTCATTGACTTTGGTCTGAGCTTCACTTCAACCCTTCCGGAAGATAAAGCTGTCGATTTATATGTACTTGAACGAGCACTTCTTTCCATGCATTCTTTGTGTGGGAATGTGGTAAGCCAAGTGATTTTCCTTCCCTTAATGATAGTTTACTTGTCCATTTTTATTGTAGAGAGGAAATAAGAAAGAATTGGAAGTGGACTCATATTTAACTGGTTGGAGTTTCAAAATCTTGTCTTTCATATTACTTTTCCTTTTCAATTGAAATATCTTGCTTTATCGTGCTTAGAATGATTCAATGAAATTGGATATTAAACTTTCTTCTTTCTTGTAAAAAAAATGAAATTGGATTTTAACTACATCTTTGAGACTTTGTTTCGGAGATTTTAATCATTTCCAAAAATACTTGAGACCCGAAATAGCTTGAACTTCTAAGACCATTACATTTACTGCATTCATATTTATTAAATCTTGTGCACCTATGCTACCTGGCCGCGCAACCCTGCCCCATTATGTTGGAAATGACTTCATGTTATTATGAACACCAGCGCATGGAATTTTATGAGAGACACAATACACTTTTCATTATGCTACTTCAATTCTGGTTTTCTCTGTCCATTGTTATTTTGCCAATGCTTTTCTGAGCAGAGCCTGATTTCCTCATTATTGCACCTTGGATAGATGGACCGGATACTTGCTGCCTATCGGAAATCATCAAAACAGTGGTCATCCACATTTAACAAGCTTGCTGAAGGTGCATTCCCCACCTCCCCTCTTTTTTTTCTTCTTCTTCTTAATTTGGAATGTAAAATGCTATTCTCTGGGTATCTTTGTTCCTTGTTGCATTTCCGGTTTACAAACTTCTTTTGCACCTTCACAGTGCGTCAAAGAGGACGAAAACGGACCATGGTTGGATGAGCTGTTTTCAAATATCTTTACCCATTAAGGTAAAAGAAGAGAATATTCTAGTGGACAGATGTGTTTTAAGATATGTGTTAATGTATCTACACGTTTGTGCATTGGCACAATGATTTAACGAAATGCAGATGCTCTGAACCAAGATGTGAAAATTTTCTCGTCAACAATTAAATAGGTTGCTATGCACTTGTAAAACTGTGTTACAACATTTATTGTTTATTCTTCACTGTCATGGGTTACACACTTTTAAGAGGATGACTACTATTATGTGGTTGACATGGAGTTCAGCTACATGCTGTGAAATAGATCTGACTACTATTACGTGGCTGAGAAGTATTGGTATGAATTTTAGTTAGTTTGCCCTTTCGAACCCCTAGGGGTTGGCTCAAGTGGTAAAGGCCTTGGTCTTGGTGGTATCCTTCCTCCAAGGTCCAAGGTTCAAATCCCACTGGATGCAAATAATCTCTAGGGGCCATTGAACTGAGAGATTTTTTTTCTTGAATAACCTAAGGTGTATTTGCAGAAAACTCCTTTCCAAGAGCCTTCGCACCCCCGTGATTAGTTGGCACGCTGTTCTTGGACACGCCCAGTGCCAATAAAAACAAAAAAAAAAGTTAGTTTGCCCTTTCAGAAAGGGAGGATCTGGAAAATCCTAATTTTCATCAGTATTATTATTAGTTTTTGGTCAGTGAAACTTTACCGTACTAAATACAATGCACCATAGAAAATATAATTATTCTTCTAATCATATGTAATTTCTCAAATTGTGGTCCAAACTTGCTAGGAAGTGACCCCATTTTTTGTTACCTAAAACTGCCCTCTAGATTTATTTTTCCATTGATGCTTTGCAATTATTTACCTCGGCATTATGTTTGCGCGACTTTTCCCTTGGAGCTTATTATTACTCAGGATTATCATCCCTATGTCCTTCTTGAGTGTCTCTTACTATTCAGATGTTATGCTTTAAAAACTATGAGCCTTTACGAAAATCTTATGGTTCATTCATTCATGCTGGAAATGCAACCATGATTAGAGATATTATTTGCAAATTTACTTTCGTATGATCTGTACGACTCTTTTATCATAGAACAATTGAAAAAGAGCTGCCTTTAGGCGTTATGGACTGTCCTTTCAACTGAGTATGTGATCCGTTCTTAAAATGGCCATCTTAAATTTTAACGTGTAACAGAAGTTCATTATCTGCGTACTTCTCGTCGTACGCATTTTCTGCAATTATTTTACAGACTAGTCTAGTCGATCTTGGAGTAGAGATTAAATTAGTGGTTAATCATGGGGCACTGGAGACAGACAACTGTTAGTTTATAGCTATCTCAGCTTAATATGCCTCTTTCATACTTCTATGATACAGTATTATTGTTATAGCCAGAGACGTTGTGCTGGTGCCAACATATCATTGGAATAACTGGGTGATTCTGAACTGGCTCTCACCCCATTTAGCTGAAGCAAGTGGCCCAAGTGGTGAAACATAGTAAAGCGAGCCCTTCAACTTGATTCTTCACGAATGATATTTTCGAGTGATACTTTCAGTCAACGAAATCCACTATAAGTTAATATTGGGGATTCTGTTCTGTTCACTAACTTTTATGAAACGAACGATCTTAACTCTATGTTATGATCTTGTTTGGCCTTATTGAAATTGACTCGTTTGGAAAGTGAGATAAGATAAGGTGAGTTGAGATAGTTTGTTAGTAGTGAGATTATTGAGTTGAGATGAAAAAAAGATGATTTTTAAAATTTTGTATGTTTGGATTAGGAAATGAGATAAAATGAGATGCGATAAAATGGTTTATAAATAGTAGTGAGATTATTGAATTAAAATTAGATGAAATGAGATGGTTTTTTAAAATTATATATTTGAATTTAGAAATGAGATGAGATAAAATAGGTTTAGATTAGGAAGTGATTTTAAAATAAATATTTGGATAAAAAAGTATCTCTATACGAGTTTGGTTTTATATGATCTCTTAAACCAAACCGCTCCAGGCGTTTTAAAACTTCAAAATACACACCAACCAAAGTAGATTTAACTGAGAATCGAACTCGGTTTCATTAGAACTATGAGTAATGATAGTGACAAATGTAATGAAAAAGTAAATTTTTTATGCTTTTTTACTATGAGATTTAATTGATTTTATAAGAGGCCTACACGAAACTCATTTTACATATCGTTATTATAAAACTAGAACGTGCACCATTATCCCATTTTACAGTTTTAATAATCTTCGAATTTTTCTACTTTTAACCAGTTCGGGCCATGTCCCAGGAAACCATCTAAAAGCTCCTCAAAAGAAGTCTCTCTCTCTCTCTCTCTCTCTCTCTCTCTCTCTCATGGATCATTATCATCATCGCCGACGACTTTACAATACCCACGTAAAACTATTGGCCTTCGACCTCCTCTCTCTCTCGCAAACACCCTCTCATTCTTCCTCAGACCCCATTTCTTTTTCTCGGAAAGGCGCCCTTCTTTCCCGCGCCGAAACCGTGGGCACCGTCACCTCCCGCGAACTCAAACCCAGCAAGTTCCTCAAATTCACCATCGACGATGGCACCGGTTGCGTCGGATGCGTTCTCTGGCTCAATCACCTCGCCTCCCCCTACTTCGCTCGCCGCAGCCCGCCAGATGTTCGACTTATTGCTGAAGCCGCGAACCACTTCGCTGCGGAGATTAGGCTTGGAGTCGTGGCGAGAGTGCGCGGGAGGATAACTAGCTACCGCGGGACTGTGCAGATCACGGTGTCAGATGTGGTGGTTGAAAGGGACCCGAATGCGGAGACCTTGCATTGGTTGGAATGCATGAATTTGGCGCGTAAGTGTTACGATGCGTCGGGACTCTAATCATGCAGTTTTGTTCATACTGATGTCCATTGCAGAGCGTACCATGTGTTATTGAGTTTGGTGAGTTGGAATCGGTTTTGAAATTGAAATGAGATCCTACATCATCTTTGGATTGGGGTTTGATTTCAAGCTTCGTTTACGTGTATAATTCAGCAAATTCATGATCATAAGCACGATTACCAAAAAAATTTATCTTCAATCCGGAGTAACTACTAATCTTCAAAAAAATTCTATTATTATATACTTACTTTTATTTTTTTTCTCCTCAACATGTTTACAACAGAGGGAAGAGCTGAGCTACGTGTCTAGTTTTTAAAGGGTACAATGGATTAAAAAAGGGTCAAAAGCCTTCGATACACATTGTCATTATAGAATGGAAAATTATAGGGATCCATCCCCTTCATTTATCCCACTCCAATTTTATTTTTATTTTTTTTAATTTTTTTTTGTGGTTTTATATATATATATATATATATATGTAGTGATTAAGAAAATATTGTTTAATAATGTTGTAAATTTTCTTCATTTTTTAAAATATTTAAAAGTGTTAAAAAAATGATTTTTAAAAAAAAAAACATGAAACAACATTTAAAAAATGAAACAAAATTTGCAATATTATTAAACAACATTTTCTTAATCATTATGTAAAAAAAATTTTAAAAAAAGTTGAAAAAAAAATAAGCAAGATGCTTGAACAGGATCCCCCAATGGGATCCCTAGCATTACCCTTATAGAATTGACCCGTGTTCTTAATTCATTATATCTTTCGGGGAGTTCTAATTTCCCTTTCTTTTTTAAAAGAATACACCTTATTATTGATGAATAACAAGTGTTGCGTGATTATGTAGTAATTTACGTATAAACGACGAATCGAAAAAATTAGATTGAATTGGATCGAAATTAAAAAAACTGAAAATTTCAATTTCAGTAATCAATTAATCTATATCTATTCTTAAATATCTAAATCGGTAATACAGAATGTTATTTTGATGTAAATTACTTTGATGGTAATTGAATCAGAGAATGTCATGCATAAGATCTATGTTCCGGTTGAACCAACACCATCCGTCGTGTTTGTCATGCATTATTTTCTCTTCCCTAACATACCCTTTTACTGTTTCTTTGCCTCTGGTAAAAAAAAATTCAACTTGACGTCAATTCTTTACCGTGTACAACACGTTCCACTTCAACCGGAGTGTTCGTTTAATTCCTTCTTTTTCACTTCCAAGTGATTGGAGAGTGTAATACTGTCATGATCGAGAACGGGATAATAAAGGCTAGTGAGCACGGAAAACCAGGATAGTGAACGGAGACATGCACAGGGGACAACAACCGTTTCGTTGCTCTCTCTCTCTCTCTCTCTCTCTCTCTCTCTCTCTCTCTCTCAGTTTCAGTAAACATATTAAAAAAAAGAATAAAAGATGAAACACTGTAAGAAGAGAAATGTTATTACATCCTAGTTTATATCATTCATTTTATATTTGGTGACAATAAGCGTAACTTATTAAAAATATAAAAATTCAAAAGTAAAAAATTTCTAGAATTTTGATCTCTCATTTTATATTTTCAAGTGACACTACTTTATTTTAAATATATATTTTTTAGATTTGATACCACGTGAAGAGACAAAGTTAGCGATTTAAAAGAGTACATAGTAACATTACTCTCTTACATTAATTGTCTCACCAAACCTTCTCCAGGATCATTTTAATTGCACATGATTCTTTTCACAATCATTTACATGATCATGTTTTAAACAAGAAGTCTTTTAATAAAATAACTGTGTAAAGAATCATGAAAAAGAGTGTACATATCATTACTCGAATAAAAAGTGCTATATATTCATATAGGCTCTCGAAAATCCTTTCAATATTTGCATAAAAAAAAAAAAGAACATTATGGTCATTTACAATAACCCTATTAATATTTTAGAAAGTGTTTGGAATAGAAAATTCGTTGCAAGTTCAACTAACCAAGTTGTACTTCAAAATTCACTCTCTTTATCATACTTTCTTTATATTCTTTGGAAGGTCCTTTAAACTAAATTGATAGGGTATTAAAGCGCAAGATACTGTTCTTGATTTTCCAATTGCATTAATCTCTCAAATCTAGGAGTAATGAGTTTGGCAAGGAAATCAAAGCAAGGACTAATGAGTTAGGCAATCACCTGTCAAATCTATAAAAGGGTAAGCTAGTTACTGTGTGCTTTTTGGCTTTTTGACATAAAAAGAATCCAGGATACAGACAAACAAATTCACTTTTATATTATTTTCTGTAAAATCATCTGCAGCAACAGATAAAAAGAAGCTTCTTTATCGTATCACTCAGCTCTTTTTTGGCTTGTAGCCAGTATCCACCATATCTATCCATAATTCTTTCCTTTGGAATAAACCCATGTTATTTCTTTCCCCTTTAAACAATTAGAATTGCAAGGTAATTAGATATCAGACACAGTTGGTACTCCTTTAATCTAGATTAGGCCACTTCTTCCTGCAAAAAAGGAAAAAAAAAACAACAAATATACTGCTTCTGTTAGCTTATAAAAATGCCCTGGTGGCTTTAAGTTTCTATAAAACAGAAACATTGGATGACAGTCTGCCTACCTCACAAATAGGGTCCAATATAATGGTTGCATTCCAGGAGTTCAAGACCTTGTTCATCAGGACTTGGTGAATGAAAGGAATTGTGATTCACAATGTTCTGTATCGTTGTGACAAGGATAGGTATGGAGAGGATTAGAGGAGAGGCAATTGGAGGAAGAATGATAGCCAAACCAAGAACAATAAAGAAAGAATGGGCGGACCTTCGTTTGGATTGTGGGAAACAGAGTTGTCTCTAATATCTATCAGCATTGGGGCCGAGTTCTTGGCGGCACATAGATGGACCTGCAAGATGGGACTGAGTGAAGATAAAGAGTAAGAAAATGCAAGAGATCTCAAGTAAAAGCTCTTGAAGGAAACAAAAAACATAATTGGCAACCTATTCCCAGAAAATACATACGTGCATATCCCAAAAAGACAGGAGTTGCGTTCAACCAGCTCACGACTTTTATTTGGTAAAAAGTGAGAGTGCCGTTTAGCCCATGAAAAGCATTCATGGATCTTATCTCTCCTGAAAGAAAGATTGTAAACTATCTAAACTTGGTAAATGTAGTCAATGAATTAAAACTTGACCTCTTAACTTTTGTGAGCATAATACAAAATTGATCAGAAGGATAAACCAAGGTGAATACCTGATTGAATTGGGAGACAAACTGGTGTTTGAATATTGAAGAAACTTGAGTTTAGCTTCCAGTATTTCGTATTTGTTGTAATCCTGTATATTGTCCACTCAGATTTAATTCGATTATGATGTAGTAAAATTACATTAATATACAAGCAATTGAGAGGAATCTTGTAATCTGAACTACCTTGAAGAGCCTGGAATGCGAATCATTAAGATTTACATCCCTCAAAAGAAATTGAGTTCAGTGTATCCATCCATGTATGGCAACAGCTCTTCTACCTCAATCCTGGCACTGGAGCAACTCATGCTTTTCTTGATACGGCCACGGTTTAAAGACTCAACCTCTGCCAAAAATATGCCATAAACTGGCCTGTGATCAGAGAACCTTGACTCCCCTCGAACATATGATAATTGATGGAGGCCTCTGCCATACCATAATATACGATCACACCTTCACATGCAAACAACCAGATTAAATTTCGTATACTCATTTCCACTTTCCATGGTTCCATTGATATGTCACATACCCTAATGCAATTACTTCTGCAATGGTCAGCAGTTTAGTTTCTCGCCTACGCTTATGCTACAAGACGTTTCTTTCCCCTATAATCCTTACCCCCCCCCCTCTTCTCCTTTTTCCTGTCCCCCATTCTTGTCCCTCTTAAGGGCACTTTTCATCATTTTTAGAGAGAGAGATGATTACCATGCAGGAGTTCTTCGCTTCTCCTTTGGGTGCCTATCATCCCCCGCATATCTATCAGAATTATTTGAATACTTGTATGTAGGAGGGAAGTAAATTTTTCCTTCATTCCATCCCTCAAAGACGTGCCCCCGTCTCTGCTCTATACACAGCTGAAAGCACCAACAAATATTGAGAATGAACATTTCTTGGAATTGTTTAGCGAAAGGAAAAAAATGAAGTAAAATAAAATTAAGAGCACATAAATAGTAAACAAACATCAATACTACATCTAAGGCAGTAATCATGCCTGGTCATTTTCTAGCAGTGCCCTCCAATTGTGCATCTCAACAAGAGCCTTTGCAGAACGGTAAGATAGAGCAATACGATAGTTCAAATCCCCCAGCCAGATAATTCGACTGCACCAAGAGAATAAAAATATAGCATCATAAGCAATCGGTAAGTTTCTTTTAGACTGCCTATTTCATAGTATTCAAGAAAAGGTAAGGAACATAAGAGCCAATGAGAAATTCAATGAATAAAGCCTCACTCATGTTCTAGAATTGTTTGAGGAGAACCCGCATCACTCATGCCACGGACCCTTGGAAACCTTGTCTTCCGAATGATCTCCATGACATCAGAATTTCTCCTTAACTCATCACCATCCTTCTGTCCAGAGGTCAAATGGCTACATACGAAGCAAAAGCTTGTTTGGTGCAAAGACATGCTAATAGAAATGGAACCCTGGGGAGGAAAAAAAAAAAAAACAGTAAATGAGAATTCCAACCTTACCTAGTTCATGATAATTTTGCTCTCAAGTTCCAGAAAGTTCCACAATAAAAAATATACCTTGTTTCCAAGATAACCCATCAGTCCTCTTCCCACACAAGACACTTTCATGTTGCGAACATCATCCCTGAGATCACTCTTTATCCAAATTGTCAGAAATATCCCAACCATTTGCTTACTGGCAACCAAGCAATACCTTGAGTGGCCTCGCTGTCTGTCCCTATCCTCCATGGACAAAAGTCCGCTGTAGGATACTGGTGAATAATGGGTTGCCACTGGTGAATCCCCCAGTCCATTCTCATCATCAGAGGAGCCATATCTGAAATTCAGGTCACAGTCACTTGGCCTGTTCCCAAAAATGACCCGGTCACAAATGCTATACCGCCGATCAAGTCGAGGGTGTGACATTGCCATGTCCTGGTCCAATCTCATGCTCCGACTCAAGGATTGGAATGATCGCCGATGGAAAAGTGACGAAGCCTTCTGCCTTGTTGATCCTTCAAAGTCTGCATCTAATTCAACAACCGGATCAGGGATTGGTGAAGGCGTGTGGCATCCACCACTAGTGCCTGGAAGATTGTTCAACGTTTTCCTGATAAGGGCTAGCCATTTTCTGGCAGGCCCATTATCTTCTGTGCCTAAAACATTGCCAGCATTCAGAGGAACAATTTCTTGAAACCTGACAGGCAATGGATCAAATAAGGCTTCAAAATGCCAGAAAAATTGCTCAGCTAAATCAAAATACAAAGATCAGCTTTTGGTTAATAGGACATACCCAAGAACGTAAATGTCAGCAGGAGGAGAGGTATGAAGCCAATCTTCAAGACTCAAATTACTCGGAGGGCATTTTCCAGCCACATTCCACGTAGCTACAAAAAGGCTACGACCCAAATGGAAAAGGAACTCAAATAAAAGCCACCCCTTAACAAAAGGCATTAATCAATACAAGACGAAGAGAAACAACAAAGCACACCTGTAATTATGCACATCTGTAGCTTGCGAGGCATCTATATCGATCTTACCTCGCCGAACACGATCAGAGTTCCTTTTGTTCGATCTCTCTGTACAGTTTTGGGATGCGGTTTAGACGGATTTGTGAAAATAATTGGAGAAAGAAATTAACGAGACTCTTAGCAAAATTCTATCATCAAAGTATGCTTAAGCTTTATTTAGTGTGATTTTAGAGAATGGAGTGGTCCAAAGCAATCCTGAGTTGTCTGATACTGAACCTATTTTGCTTTTCTTAATTGTGCATGCCTCCCTCTCTGAACAGTTGTTCCTCCACTCTTCCTCACCACCTGAAAAAGAAACACCAAAAAGTTCTTAAAGCTGTGCTCTTTTCCGTTGAATGCATCATTATCATACATTCATGCAACAAAGGAAAAAAAAAAAAGATATTTCAGTTACAAACGCAGATAATTGAACTTCACAAAGAGGAAGAAAACAAAAAACAGATCACGAGCTGCTAATGGACTTTGCGGACCTCAATACACCCGAGAAAATTACAATTGTTGTACCCAACAGTGATGCAGAAGGAGAATAGTGATAATTGCGTTCAGGGTCTAGAAAAATGTTAAAGCAAGTCGGTTAATGCTGAGAAAATCCCATTTTTTCTGTTGATACAAAAGTTAATATTTCCAAGTCCAGAGCCCTAATCGCATCCAAATCGTGCAGAAAATCGACAAAGATGATCGGCCATTATCACCTTCATAAAGGACATCGTCTGCGTGAAAGTCCTCAGCTTTGCTCCTGATGTTGAACCACTTCTTGACCAATGTCCTGGGCCATGAAAGCTTTACCAAGTAATACAGAGTCAGGAATCTCACAACACCAGAAAAAGGGGGAAAAAGCGTACAAATTGAGAGAAGTGGCATTTCTTAAACCTTGCTTTTCTTCGAACTCCCATCTCTCATTGTCGCACAAACTTCATACGGCTATCAAGATTTACAGAAGCTCATTTCAATTCGTTCTTCAACTGTACAAAGAAATTTCACGCGGAAAAATGAACCAAGACCATAGAAAAATCAAATCTCAGAAATGAAAGCGTAACGCCTCAGAAACCTGTATTTTCCCCCCCTCTAGAATGAATTAAAATATAAGACAAAAAAAAACCGATTTAATCCCAAAACAACGGGAGAAAACTAACTGAGTTGCAAGAGTATAACCGAACGAATCGGCAGGCAATACATTCTGTTTCCTCAGGTAATGGAGAGAAGGAAAAAACTGATGGAAAAAAGAAAATCCCAGTTTCTCGGCATTTTATCTTCTGGGTTTCCAAACATTTAGATCAAACATAAAAACACTGAGAAGAAGAGTTTTCGTTTCACTTCCTATTTTCAGGATTAAGTCGAGAGAAAACAGAGGAAAAGAAACAGAGGAATTTGAAAGGGAAATGAAGAGAGGGAGTGGGGGCAGAGCCCTGAATTCGTAGAAGTAAGACTATGAGATTCTTCTAATAGAACAAGACAATGTAGGAGAAAAGAGAGGGAAAGAGTTTTGGCTGTCTGTCAACAAAAAGAAACCTCGTTGGGGTTACAGAGCAAAGTATAGAATTTGAAGAGAGAATAAAGTGGTGTTTGGAGGAGAGGCAGCTTGGTTCGGTCTCTCTCTCTCTCTAGGCTTTTCACCCCAAATCCAAGGCCAACCCAAAACCAGCTTTGGAGGGACTTTGGGACTTGGGGAGAGGAGAAGGATTTTGGATTTGGTCACCCACCAGCTCACCCAACTCAACAGATACACTGCCCGGACCTCTAACTCTATCTCCCTCGTTCCCACCTTATAATACATAAAGAGGAAATATAAAAAAAAATTTATAAATTAATATAATTTTATATTATTCGTTAGATTTATTTTATAATAAAAATTATTTTATAATTTAACATATTATATCAAGATTTATCAATTTATAAATTTATAATTTATTTATAATTAAAATATTTCTCTAAAATGTTCGTTTCTCTCTAACCTCTGCCCACGGTCAGCAAAGTTAGGTCCGATCCAATACCCAAGCTGAAGTGGTAGGAACTGACTAGTGACAATACCATATACCTTGGTTTTTTTCTATCGTCTACGAGGGGAAGGAAAGAAATAAAAGAAGGCAGTTGGATTTCTTTATACAAAAGGGTCACAAAAATGTTCAAATACAGAACAGTAATACTTATTTTACATCAAAGAAGACATCGATACTGTTTGATTTTTAAAATTGATTTAGTTTGGTGCTTAAGAAGCTCATGGGACAATGTATAGCTGACTTCTACTTTTTCTAAGAGTGTGCAGGTATTGCTGCTTGCTCAATTTTAAACGCAGAATGTTTGGTAGTTTTTATTTCCTTCTACAGGTCTAAGAGTGGAGACTCTGGATTCCTCCAATATGGGTTTTTGGGCTTTGATAAATCTATAGGTTCATAGGTCTTGATTGAGATTTGAGGGGATTTTTGTACGGAGGAGGATTTGCGTCTCCCATCCCATGCATGTACCTCATAGGGGTTCGGGAAACTGGAAGCAGTTTTGTGTTTTGAACTCTTAAGAGCAATGCATCTCCTCAAAACCTTCGTTTATAACTTTTTGAGGCTCTATTTTACTCAATATAGAGACATTTCCAAGCGCACCAAGGCACCTGTCTCAGTTTTTGGATGCTAATTGGGTAGTTGTATTTGTTATAAGCTTGTTTTCTGCATAGATTAATGTGAGTTTTATGCTTTGCCACCTCCCTCCGAGGAAACAATTAAGAAGCATAAACACGACTTGTTTACACGAATGTAGGATCTTGTTAGGCTATTTAGACTCCCTAACCCTAGTTCACCTCACCTCCACAGCACACGCGATCTCCTAGGGTTTAGTGTATAAGTACTATCTTTAATCGTAGTTTAATAACCTAGCTAGCAAGATTAGAACAAAAGCAATTAATTTCTTGGTTTAAGATCTGCAAACCTGATCTCTTAAATTTGACTAATCTTAATATCCACATGCTGCATGTGGGAGACTGTGTCTGTTTCCCTTAGCTTGGTCTTTGTTTTACATAACTCCAATCAGCTCTTAGCAATCAATTAGCCTATTAATTTTATATGTTCAAGGACTGACGGCAAAACATTCCAAATACCAAACCCTAATCTCCATCTTCTTCCAAATGGAGAATCCCATATAAAATTACAAGCCCCCATTAAAAACCCACCACCCAAGTCATGAAGTTTCTTGCTTACTACTCTATATATTAGCCATTCGATCTGTCCCAATTCGAGGTCGTCCAAGTCATAGCTGTCCAAAGAAATGCTTTCCAGCTTTTTTTCAGACGTGGCAACCCAACCCAACTCAATTATGATAGGAAAGAGATATGTGGCTCCAATTATCATTCAGTCAAATTTGATTAGGTAGTTGGCGATCGATGTGCTAATTTTGTATTAACTTTTTTACAGAACTTTCTGGTTTGTTATGTTTTGTCATATTGGAGTTCAATCATCATGTAATGTTTCGTCGCAGAATATATGTATATGACAATAGAAAAAGGTTGAAAGACTACTAAGACAATGGCTGCAGCTAGCAGGCTCAGTAATACGCTAAAGATGCCCACACACACTGATACATCTACAAAATAATTACAAAGGACAATCTGACGAACTAACATGGATTCATGATTTGATACATAAGTTCTCCTTTATTTATAATAAAAGGAACGTTACAATCTCAAACTACATTAATTTATGAAATTATTTTTTTTTTATCATTCTTCTATAGTTAGAGTATTTCCTTTATATATATATATATATATATAAAGTTAAAGTGCTTGATTTATGTTTATTTTGTATTTATTTTTCATTTAATCTCTTATCTGTCTGAATTTGTTAGCCTATCTGTACTGGCCATTAAATATCATGCGACTTATCAATATAAAATCAAATGGTTTTGGTGAAAAGTTCTAACAGAAAATATAAAATGAATGAGTAATGCTACGTATAATTATGAAGTGTGTAAGTATTGTGCAGTTACTTTAAAAAAGAATATGGTTCATAATTAAAAAATTAATTTTCTTTTCATGTAGTTACTTATTCATTTATTTTTTTAAAAATAATTATACAGTGCTTGCACAGTCACTATTACAAGTATCATTTCTCAAAATAAAAAAAGAAATATCAAATTTATTTTCATTTTACTTATTTTTCTTTCCTTAAACTTATTCATTTTACTTTATTATATCTCTTAGAATCTTCACTTAAAGCAAGTCTATTTCAATTCACTGTCATGACCATTGATGGGGGTAAATGTGGATGAAAAGGACACATCAACAACAAATAGAAACTTCAATGATCATACTTTTTTTTTTAAATATATCGTATCCTTTCATTATGTATTCAAAGTATTACATGTCTTTTCCTTTATAATCAAATTTTCTATTTGAACTGGACCTTCTTCAATCCAGCAACATTCATCTTCTAAATTTAACGCCATTTTCGCTAAAGAGTGTGTCACTATATTCCTTTCTCTATGTATAAAGATCAACGACCACCTATCACACCTTCTCAAAACTATTCTCAAATCTAGAATTACCTATCCCTATTCTGATTCATCCTCTATTGTAGAATTAACTCTGTCTATCACATTCTTAGCATCTCCTTCCAAAATTACGTCCCAAAAACCCAGTTCCTTGCACAGCCTTCAATGATCATACTTAAATGGTAGAGAGCGAAATAAAATCAAACATAAACTTGAAAGAAAAAATGTAATTAGATCATACAAATGATATTCTTATAATTTTTTACAATTTATTTTACAACCAACCAATATAATATCATTGTTTCATTCAAACAAATAAAAAAAAAAGACAAAGGTACTCACGATGAATGGGACCATAAATTCGACAGGTAAATTTCTCCTTGATATTTCCTGTTAGAGTACAACTGATATTGAAAAAACACATAGACTTGGTATCAAATTAAAGAGTTAAAGGGCCCAATTTGATAACTACATGTCTAAGACTACGTTTGGATAGTAAAAATATTTCATCTCATTATTATAATATTTTTCAAATTTTCATATAAAATATAATAAAAATTTTAACTTTTTCAAATCTCAAAATAATAATAATATTAAAAAATAATATTTTATTTAACTTTTATTTCAATTTACTATCCAAACAACACCTAAAACTACGAGGGATTTTCTTTGAGAGGGGCGGGGGGCCCTACAAGGGGTGGATAATTAAATGAATAATGTTAGATTTGTTATTAGATGCCTAAGTCTCGTGCTTTTTAAAATATATATATATATATAGAGTTCACAATTAAAAATGATCTAATAAAAATAAAATTTTTTTAAGTGGATTCTAAATTTATTTAATTTTTTGTAAAAGGCTATAAATCATTTTTCTAATGACAAATCTAAAAGGGTTATAGGGAAGGGATTGTCCTACAACTTTGAGAAGTCTCTCACTTTCCAAAGGGGAGAGTGTGGTTTGATGAAGCACTGTCATGAAAATGAGGTGTAGTTAATATGGACACCATGGATATTCAATAATAGGTGTGGATGAATTCAATGATTAACCAATCTCTTTTTGTACGTGATAAATTTTGTACCTGATTATACCAATTGTAAAGTGCCACATGGACTTCAGTATTAGAGCCGTACGATTATTATTCACTTACTCCCCAAAAAAAACGGATAGTGTACTGCATGATTAGGTTACTGGTTACGGAATCATTTATAGTTTTGCAAACACACAATCTCAAACGTATCTCTTCCCCTTTTTCCAGCCTCATGTGTCGCAAACCAAGGCTCATGTGCTTGTTTGTGGGTCATCACCAGGTATGGCTTTAAGCTCCAGCTTTCATAGCATTGGATCTCTGCAAAATACAAATGGTGGAAGGTGACATTAATGTCTGAGCTTGCTTCTTTCACTGTCCCAGCTGACAGATATATCACATATAATATATATATATACCCCTAGTTTTCTTTTTATTTGCAGCAATGGAAGTACTAATTCTAAATGGTAAAAATAATAAGTAAAATATATATAATTGTCGAAAAATGCTGTGTTATATATATATATATATATATATAGAGAGAGAGAGAGAGAGAGAGAGAGAGAGAGAGAGAGAGAGTTCAGATTGGATCGGAAGTGACAGAGAGGGAGTAACGAGGCAGTCAAAGGATCGATGATCTTTAAATATTTGTACTTTGGGCAAAGTATCTTCTTCTCTTGTGGGGATTTCGATTTTCTTTCCCTGTTTCTTTTGCTTTTTCCAGCTTTAGAAGCCCTCGCCTGTTTAATTCACCCTCCATCTTTTCTCATGCACAGTTTTCATTACCCTTTTTTTGTTTTAATGTAAGGTGTCAATTTGGGCTTTCTTCCTATGCCATTTCTTCGAAATCATGTGAGGGAAGAAAGGAAGAGATATTTCCAAAGTTACCTGTATTTATATGTTGTATGTATGGGTGATTCATGAGGCCAAAATAATAAAATAAACCAAATCTTAAACATAGAGAGTCAATATGAGGTTTAGCTCACAAGGTATATCATGTACAAATCCTAAAACTCTCAAACATTAATTTTCAAATTAAAGGGTTGATCACATTTTGTCACAATGAGTAGTTATCATTTCTAAAATGAGCAGTGCTATTTGAAGGCATTTAAACCACACACTATTCATATAACACAATTTGATTTATAAGATTCAAATTTTAAAACAATAAAAAAAATAATAAATATCACCAGCAAATAGTTATCACATTCGTAACCTTCAACGATCTATTATTGCAATAACCCATCAACTCCAGTACTGTCTTTAAGCTTTTTATAATCCACATTGCGAGAATCACAATTCATCCCAGAGAAGTATGGTAATCATATATAATATGAATTAGCTGCATCGCACAATAGATCTTGGATTTTGCATGCATGGTTGGTCATCTTTGCTAAAGCCTTCTACATCACTTAGTACTCTTGATCTGTTGATCAAGGTTGTAGAACATGCATGCATGATATCTTTTTAATTAAACCATACAACACACTTGGAAATGGAATCAATGTAACTCTATCCACTGAAAATAGTCACCCACGACAATGGTAGAAACCCCTAGACAGTCTTCTTCCTGAACTATATATCAAACCAAATTCCCACGCTCAAGGTGGCTCATCTTTTCATATAGCAGTGAACATGAGATCGAAATCACTTTGTCAGTACGTACAATGGTCAACTTCAATTTTCAACCTACTTCAACTATTTGTAACATTTGTCTTGAAGAAATGTTATTTTTTATCTTTTTTTTTATAGGATATTTTTTATCATTTTTAATCGATTGATATGTATTATTTTAGAACGCATGCACGCAACTATTAAATACAAAATTACTTATTAAGACATTATTGATATGACTGGATGACAAAATCGATGATCGATAAAGATAAAAATTATGGTTTACATTATGGGTAGCACTATGTTACTGTTGAGAGCTATCGCCAGTTATAGTATATGTTTTTATTTTTAGTCTTTTTTTATATGTATTTTTTAATATTTTTAAATATTTTTTTTAAATTACAATATTATTAAAAAAATACTTAATCATTATGGAAAAGCAAAAAAAAAAAAAACCAACAATAGCTCTCACGTGGCCTAAGCATTTCCCTTACATTATGATGATCAGACTACATACACTCTTGGTAGGAAAAATGGGTAAATTGAATTTTAATTTATGAAAATTTGAAGGACGGATGGACGGATGGACGGCTATATATTGATCTTGAGATGGAGAGTTTGCCAAACTAAACAATATTTTTGATAACAAAATGGAAATAGTACTTGAAGGGGATCATGAATGGAGCCCTTAATGTATTGTCAAATCCAGCATCCACTAAAGCCTATTAAATGTAACAGCTGCAAAAAGAAGAAGCAACGATCGAGAATCATTGTACAGGAGACGAGCCTGTCACTACAACATATTGTGGATTTTGCCATGAATTCTTTTTCTGCGGATATATATCGTGGAAAAAAGTGAGCTTTTGCCACTAAAATGATTGGCGAGAATAAACATACACATTTTCCCATGAAATTGTTTTAATGGATAATGTTTGATGGCAAAAAAATTTTCGCGACCACGTATGTAATTTTTGCGATCAACTTATTTCCTGGATAATAAATATGGGCAACATATAAACCTTTAATGGAAAAATATTAATTGTGACGAGTTAAATTGACGTTTTACCACAGATGGTAGTGGTCGCAAAAAACTATTTCATTTATCACTTCATCATCGTGGCTTAAAAACTTTTTCCCACGACTTTTTGTCGCCGCAAATAAGTATTCCAGTTTACTCTAACCATTTAATCATCATCGTTAGATTAAATTTAGATCAACGGTCCATATGCAATTGAAACCCTAATATTTCCCCCCCACCCCGTTCACTTACTCTTTCTCTCTCTCTCCTCCCATCGGCTCCCCGCGCCGCACCCCCTCCCCATTCGCTCTCTCTCTCCTCGGCTCCATCCCAGGCCACCGTCGCCGCGACCACCTCACCGGACCCAGCCACCCCACCCCACGCCTCCCTCTCCCTCTCTTCCCTTTCTCTCTCCCCGAGGCAAGCCCAAACCGAGTCCCTCACTCGGTTCCCTGCCGTCGCGAGCGAATCTGAAGCCAGCGGTGGGGCCGCACCACCAGCAGCAGCCCCCCACCTCGCCGAAGACCCACGAATCTCCCTCTCGGCATTCTCTTCATCACGGCCCAGATCTGCCGCTAGGCCCTTCGTGAGCCACCTCGACCGTCTCAACTCATCACGGCCCACATCCTACACCTCACTGTCGAAGCCCTTAAGCATGGTAAAATCCTACCTTTATCGCTTTAGTGCTTTATTTTTTAGTAAATGGACGTGTATAGCTCGGTGTTGTGTTATGGTTCTGTTGTGATAATGGAATGTAAAAAGGAAGTGAAATGTATTGTAATGAAAAATTGTATTTGAAAACTTGGAATTGTACTCAAGCTGTATGATAAAATGCTTAGAAGAGCTACTGGATTGCTACGGGTTCTAAGCATTGTCCCTAGCTAGATTGATCCGTGCATACAAATGAGTGCAATCATATATATTTTGCCAAAGGAATAGAGTAGATGACTTGAGAAACGATATGAATTACAAGTGATGCACTCATTCTATCCAAATTATGTGCAGAATAATTACAACATGAAGGTTGGAAAAACAAAGACATGAGAAATGGCAATGTTTCTGAGGTTTTCATGCTCTAAAAAAATTGATGTTTCACCAAGTAAAACAAAGGTCTTAACAAAGTGTGTATTTAAAAGAATATAGACTAATCTATTCAGGAATCTTACTTCTACCACTCAAGGTTAAGTCACGCATTGGCTAGAAACTAGTGGCAAAAGCAAATGGCTGCCAAATATAGGGCTGAGTCCAAAGCAGAACAAAACCAAAAAAGACTTCAGAGTATATAGGGCTAAAACTAGTCATGCTCTCACAACAACTAGCCTCTTCAGTCCAAGGGAAACTGTTTGTGGTAGCTTTCAGACTATGTTTAGGTCAATTATTCATAGCTCTTGTATCCAAAGGAGGGAAATATTCAAGCTACAGAAGAAATATTTTTCTTGTTTTTGGATAACTATATTATGAATTAAAAAGATTATTGAAGTTTCAATAATAAAATGATTATTGCTAGCACTACAGTACTGCTCACACTACTTTATCAACTTCCTATTAGCAGTTCTGAAATTT